>OY769909.1:900910-1405910 GCA_963669185.1 Dyspetes luteomarginatus | reverse complement strand
AGAGTACTGGGAAAGACATCAGCATCCAACATGAGTTTCAAATTGATATTGGCCAGATATCTTTTCTGAGATTCATCAGACCCTTTTTTCTTTCGTACAGAATCATTGCAATGCATTCGGAATGATCGATGTACGAAGGAATCGATTGGTGGGAAAACATATCGCGCGCGACGTCTCGTTATACCGCAATGATATGAGAGAAGGAGGAAGAGAGAGAGAGAGAGAGCGATAGGGAGGGAGGGAATAGAAGAATAAGAGAAAGACATAGAGCTGCCTCCTATGGAGCGAGGTCGAGTTTCCGCGTGAGAGCTCGAGTTGCGTCCTTGAGCTTGATCGTGGGCATGGGCATCGGCAGCACCAGCAGCAGCAGCAGCAGCAGCAGCAGCAGCAGTTGTACGTACATAAACTGAGAGCAGAAGCAGAGAGATCGATAGATCGATCCTGCGGCGAGTGGCGCGCTAATGTGGCAAGAGAGTGGTGGAATATTCTGGTATATATGCTGGTATTGCTCCGGCAGCAAAGAGCCAAGTTCTCGAAGCAAAAGAGTTTCCGGTCCGTGACGAGCTCTCTCGGCAAAGACTTATCGAGACTTGAATCGGCACGAATGGCTCACGGGGCCTCTCTTTCTCTCTTTCTCTCTCGACTTCTTCGCTCAAAGCGCCAGATCCCGAGCTCTTTCGAACCTTTCCGCTTGCAAATCTTCACGGTCGACCACGGTCGATCGAGCCCCGAGAGAGACGAGAACAAGGAGGATAAATAAAAAACGAGAGAGATAGAAAGAGAAGAGAAGAGCCAGGCAGGTCTCCTGGGCAAGCTGGGTTAACCATTATCTCTGAAAACCAGTCCCCGATTACGCTGTTCGTTCCCGTTTCTCGTCATGTTCTCGAATGCTCGGGGCCATCTTGGAGAAGCACAAGTGCCTCAAAATGGCAGGGTCATTGTCAGCACTTTTGCCAAAGGTGTTTACGTCTATTCTGTAATTTTTATCGATTTTGCCTATTTATCGATCATTTTTCCAACCGTAGTTCATTCACCATGATTGATGCGTCTTTCTAAATTCTCATGCTGAAGAAAGAAAAGAAAAAAAAAAATGATATCGCTCATATGAAGACCAAGGATCAAGGAATCGCTGAAATTTAACGATATGATGGGCACGAAATCCGTTAAAACCGACTGTACCCTACCACCAGGTGGTTGTCGCGTTTCTCTCTCGTTCTTTTTTATAGTCCTCACTTTGGAGTTATATCAACGGATCAGCGAAAACTACCGCCAGCATCATATACACATAAATATATTTCTTTATATCTACTATCATCATTATTATTATTATTATTCCTATTACTACCACAGGAAAGCACTTATAGTACGTCAAACTCAGATACTCTTAAAAACCGGGTTAGTCGTTCTGGGCAAATCGGAATTGTACACACCAGTTACAGAGTAACTGACACGATGTCCGTTCTCTTGTGCCGTGTGCTGTGAGAGATGTAATTGCGGCTAAACGTAACAGCAGTAGCCAACATCGCCTGGACAACGGCAGGTAAACCCGATACGCGATGTAACTATTCTTGGACTGTGTCTGGAATCATTGACCTCTTTATAACGTTTTGCAAGAAACTGATTATGACGAGCACTAAGGACAATTTTGCGATAACGCGAAATATTTCACGATATGATAAAATATTTATCTCTCACACACCAGATATTCTAAGATAAATCACTGTAATAAAAATTATAATATTCCACCTAATAATAATAATGTTAATATACTGGAAATCGACAAAGTCGAGAACTCCTCGGACTGTTATAAAAGAGACATAAAAATGGACAACTCGGTCGCAAAATTTTATACGACTTGATTGCAGCATATACATATATATATCCCTGATACACGAGTACATATATACTTTGTATTATTGGCTATATGTAAGTGAGTTAACGCAGTAGCTCGCACAATTTTATTCACGTCAAGTGGAAAGAAACGTGTCTGTAGCTCCTCTCTTGGACGAACCCACCGAGGGAATTGAGCGCTCGCGCCCGCACACACACACACACACACACACACACACACACACAGCCATGTGTGCTCGATATGGCGTGGCAGAGGCGTGTACATTTGTCAGTTCGCGGCTTGGCAAGTGAGGAAAAACGATCATACATATATATAAGCGTAGAGCAGACAATAAAAGTGTATTACGTCTCTGTGAGTGTGTGTGTGTGTGTGTGTGTGTGTGTGTGTGTGCTAGCTTTTGCTGGTAAACCGTTGGAGGCCCGCGGATAGAGTTCTCGGCAAGCCAACGAGCGTAGTTCCTAAGAATAATACTTCGTCCGGGGGACGTCTAATGCGTATAATGATTGCGAGTAGCCTTGATGATGTAACTTTCACAAGGTTTCACCGGCAAACCCGCGTGAGCTCTCGTTGAACGCATGTACTCTTTTATCGAGACCGCGAAAGAGAGTGGGAGAGAGAGAGAGAGATTTACCGATCCCGTGCGATCGCAGAGTCATCCACGTGAATTAAAATTGTATTGGACAATACAAATATCCACCCACGCTCGTATCCAGATCACCCATGTACAAAGAAAAATTAATTTCCTCTCGATAAATTTTAATTAACTCACTGAACATTTATTTCCATCGAATGAATCGATTTTTCTCAATCCAACGAGTTATATTTGGGTAAAGGTCCGAGTGCCATGTCTCTCGTACAGACCCGATGCAAATTTTCCAGGAGAGATGATTTCATTGTTGATTCTGCCAAATTTACCAACCGATTTATTCCCAGCTGCCTTTTCGATATTCCTAAATGTAGCCGAATGCCAGAATTTATCTTTTTCGGCGATCAGAATCATTCGTTGTTCGCGTTTTACAATTTTAGTCTGGAAGAAAATAATAATAATTATTCGGAGAAAGTTGGGTCAGAATGGATCCTAATAGTGGATTTAGATGCGGGGCGTTCAGCAAACAGCCTCGTGCAACATACCGAAGGCCACACTCTCTCTCTCCCTCTCTCTCTCTCCCACGATAAAGCGCCTGTGTTACGTCCGCTTGTTTGAATCTCGGAAATGTGCAAAGCATCTATTGCCTATGAGCACTCTGCTGGGATTATATACAGCTATATGAATATTGCAACATAGAGTTACCAAGAGATCTAAGTAGACCTTGGTCGAAATGAAAAATGTAACATTGGGTTGGAGAGCTGCGATGAATTTTGGCATTGAGAGACTCGGAGAAAGAAAGAATCAGCCGCTAGAATTATCTCGTGACAGAACTCTCTGTGACGACCTACTGCGAAGTCGTGCAAGACGTTTTTTTTCTTCTTTGTTTGGAATTACCATTGCCTTATGTACTGGAGCGGTTTTGCACTCATTTACGACCAACCCATTGCGGAATTGGAGTGTCGGAAATTAACGCGTTAAACTTGGTGTACCGTTTGGGGCGTGAAATGCCGTTTGATTCGTTTAGTAACGACTATGGATGAAAGAATATAACGGTAGGATAACTGCAAATCCATAAATTTAGTAACTCCATGATCGTAGGTTCGCTAATTTATGCCCAGGAATTTGGGGAGCGACGAATTTTTGCCCACGGATCTATGAATGTTTCAACGATTTGTCGCATTTCGTGTCCTAGAATTCTCTCTCCCTCTCTCTCTCTCTCGTATAATACGCATCTGAAAATACCAAGGTTCGCGTTCTCGTTCAACGCAAACACCTTCTTCTTGTCTATGGAAACTACCGAGCAGCCCAGTCTCTGTGATTATTGCGAAACTTCTAGCTGGCTGCAACGTTTTTGCGATTTCTAACGTTAACCGCTCTCTCTCTCTCTGTTCTATATCTGTGTGTTTATTTTTGCCAGCGTGTGCTTTTGCCCATGTGTGAGTATGTGTGAGCGCGCGTGCGTCTGCTCCGAACTCTAGAGAACTCAGCAGATGGAACGTCCGATCTACGACTCGGTCGTTTGGGCTCCGACCTACTTATCAAGTCGACGACCCAAAGTTTTTAAGACGTTCCCAGAGTGAGAATTCTATCCATCCATCCAATGTCCTTGTTGAACAATCGCGAATATCTTGCCTATAATTCTAACGATTTACTTTATGAGCTGAACGTACAATGATACGAGACAATCCAATCATCTAGACGGGCCAGGCTGGGCGAGTTAAATGAATAGCTATTGCTGTAACCTTCAATGTCTGCGAGACCATAACCAGACGGTTTTCGTAACTGTTTCATCAGTCGGTCGAGGAATCCCTCAGCTATTTTCGTCTATTCGCCATTTGACTTTTTTCGTAAGAGCCTCTAGGCAAAGTCTAGAAATGTTGCCATTTCACGACAACTTTAGAATGTTCCTTGTGCCTATACCCGTCTGCGTCTGTGATCCTTCATTTGGCTGTACAGAATCCATAATGGAATTATATCTCCAAGTCTTTCGAGATGAAGGATATTTAATTAACGTTACGAGAGATGAAAATACTTTTGCAACGTCTTTCCCCAGAGGCATAACAGAGTCATAACGACTGATCAAGTTGGCTCTCTCTCTCTCTGATCGTTGACCGGAAGTTCCTTCGCTAATAGAGCTCGCACCAAAGTTAATACAAGCCATGATGTGTTCGACGTAGGAAATTGAGGAGCACTTTGAAATTTTCCCCAAAACATACATAGAGTATCATCGATAACTTTGAGCCGAAGTCTTCCGGTGAAGTTAACCATTGAGGTACCCGAAGGAAATACGCGTCTTCATCGACGCGTATCCTTTCGAAAGAGCGGACAAGCCTGTCCTAAAGTTTTCGCCTCTGAGAGCTTGGGTCATCATTATTTCTGTCTCACTCGCTCGTGCGGAGGTAAAGCCACGTTTATCAGGCCTTGTTTTCCACACAGCCAAGTTCGAGAACCCCTTCGCCTTTGTCACTGACCAGACAATGAACATTGGCCAACGCTCGTCCCTTCCCTCAGACCGGTCAAGCTGTCCCTTTAATGGACCCTCCTTATTATTCCCTTCGGCCAAGTTTAACCCTTACGCCCAGTCGGCCATCAGCCTCCCTTACAGAACGAGGTTTTTCCCTTCGTTGTAAAACTCGAACCAATACCAGACCCCACATCCAGAGCACTGGACGTTTGGTCCGTGTACTTTCGTTCACTTTCTCGTCAACGCCATCGCGTCATCGGTAAACTGACCCCTGGAGTTCACTCGCTTTACAGAGGCTTCGTCAATAATGTACTCCTCGTATCCCTTCTGTTGGCTGTTGTAGGGTTTAAATAAATCAAAGCTCTCTCTCTCTCTCTCTCCCTTGAAACGGACACGAATTTAGCTGGGAGAACGAAAGGCTGGAATTGTAGCCTCTTGGTAATTCGCTCTATCAGCCAAGAGAGAAAGCTGACGAACGTTAATACAAAGAAATATAGTTGGGTATCTCGTTATTTCTAGCCTCTCAACGTATAATATTTCCTCGATTCGCCATGCCCAATGACAGATAATATTACGTGAATGAAGGCAGCTGGATATTATTAACTGGTACGTAGACAAACAGACCTGGACATTTAACACCCAATCACTGCGGCTGTCCCACCGTCAATGCAATCCGCGCAATCACACAGAAACACACGGAGTCCAGTAGCAAGGATATTATATGCAATGGATCAGCGCAGCATGTTGCGAATGAGTGAAAAACAAGTGGACTATGTAAACCTTCTCCTGCTTGCGATCTCTCGTTACACTATATACCCACGTTCGTGTTCCAGTTTCACTCGAAATAATATATATTTTCGCAATGCGCTTGAACCCCGATACCATTATACACACACACACACACACACACATATACATATATATATTGTATATATAAACACTCTATAACTATCGGGACGATGACGTGGTCGGGGAAATAAAAAATAATCTGTGCTCGAGACTTGAGATAATTTCTATATTTTTCATTGAACCGTAAAGATTGGTAGTGGCCACTATAAATAGCATAAATCACATTCTTATGTAAATCGTATTAAAATCATTCTTGAGTTTTACGAGAGTTAATATATAAGGGATTTATTTTTTCGAAGTCAGCAAACTGATATCATGCAAATGTCATTTGTTGATTCTGCAATCAGTCTGTAACCTTCCAACGATGCAAATGTTGATTCTGGAATCACCTTATAACCTGCTGATATGAATGTTTAAGTCAACTTTTTATAGTGCTTGCCACGAAAAGGGTGGGAAGTAGACGAAATTCTAAAAACATTGAAATATTGAAACTCAATGAATCGAGTCTAAGTTTAGAGAGCTGCGAAATATTCGGTCCAACGATCAATTGATAGGACAGGTTCTCTGATTTATTAGTAGCATTCGGGGCTATTTCACGTCGATTTCAAATCTCTGTAATCTTTTGAAAAGTAGAAATGAATGTATAGAAAGTGTATAAAAATCTTTTTTGATCCTGATGGGCACATTTATTATCATTTATTATTATTAATTATCAGGCCTCTAAATACAAGAAAATAAAAAAAAAGCCAAGGTCCATAGCTTAATAATAAATACTGATTCGATGACGAAATCGTTGTTTTTCCCAACAATGCAACAATTCCTTTTCAACATTCGACAATGCCTATAACTTACTCTTACGCGTTAAAAAAAACGATAAAGAAACGTTCTTAGATTATTTGGCCTGTATAACGGTAGAGACAAAAGTAATCTTTTCATACGTTTGGGGTTGTCCCCGAAAACATATGACAGAGGGCTCTTTCTTCTATCTCTTCTTCCGAGGCGAAGGAAGATACGAAGGATTTCTACGGGTATAAACAGTCGTGACGATAGAGAGATAGAGAGAGAGAGAGAGTGACAACCAGTTTAACCGGTTTGCCCAAAAATTACCCGTTTTCGTTGGTTGGTTCGTCGTCCGTTTGCCTTGAAAACGTTCCAGGGAGCCTGTGCAGAGTTTAGCCCGAAAGGCAAAAAAGATTCACCTCAGTGCGAAGGGGTTAGATGTCACGGTCATGGGAAAATGCGGTTAACTGTCTCTGCTTGCCAATGTACCCAATGTGAATGTACAGAGTCTATACCTAGAAGCATCAGGTCTCCCGAAGCCAGTGAGAAACTCGATGAACTCTTCTGCCAGCAATACTGCGTGCACGACCCTTAGTCGAGGAGAACCCTGAGGGTCCTCACCAGAGATTTCCTTCCTCATAGGCCATACAATGCTATATAATACCGATTTACTTGTCCTTTTCTAAGGGCGCATCGTCCTCGTTGTTGAATATCAACGGATGCATCAGATCATTGTTGAACTTTTCCTCGTGTATGTCAACGGTTAGTTTTCTTACCTTATACGAGACAGCAGCCATGTTTAACAGACCTGAAATATTTTTACTCTTATTCTTCTAGTTTTGAAATTGTACAGTCAACGTGACTCTCAATTATCGTAAATTAAGTAATATGTACCGGCAGTAAAATATAATGGGAGCTTAAGTGTTAGATGTAAGAAAAAAAATGACCTTGCAAAATGATAAATAAGAAAGATCGATAAAACCTTGAGTGGGATCAATGCTGGATCTTATTTGATGCCTAGATCCAGGAAAAGAATCATTTAAGATCTCCTTGACTAAACAGTTCTCCCGTTAGCAATTGATGCTGTTACGAAACGATCGAATCGGAACTTCTTGCGAGCTGCTACTGCGGCAACCCTAGATCAGAGTATCACAGTAGCAGCGCAACGGCAAAATACGTGGCTTGAGTCTGAGTGCCTTGTAGAGGTTCTAGCGCCTTTCAAACAGGTTGTGACATTGGTCGGAGTTGGCCTTTCCTAAATACCAAACCGCCAACCATGTCACGTCGCGTGCTCAATCGCGGGCTTGGGCATGGATGTATATATATATATGTGTGTGTGTGTGTGTGTGTTTGTGTTTGTGTTTGTGTTTATATAAATGTACATGTGTCCATGGTATGGTATTATACAGAAAAAGGAACGCAGCCACTGTTTGCCAGCACCTGTATTGTACAATATATAACATATACAATCCTGTGTATATATATATATATGTATACGTAGTTCATATAGTACCGTGGGCGATAATTCTCCGCAGGATCTTGGGAAATCTAACAACAGAGTGATCTCTCATATGGCGTTGTGTGCTCCCCGTCCGTCCATTTGTCCGCCCCCGGATCCTTGATGAAAGGAGCTCACGCAAACCTTTCGAAGGATCTATAGATCTTCTCATCTATAATTATGTGAAAAAATCGTCCTTGACAAGTCCAATCGACACGGAAAATATCAAATGAATCGTCTATGAAGCAAATTATACACATTAAGCTGTTGGAAGAACGAATTGACAGGAACATTCGATGATGTTGAATCAGTCCATCAGGCTTTTTTTTTTTTTTGATTTTTTTTTCTCAATGTTGATGAATAATTTGCCTCTAATCTAGTTACTGGCGTCAAATCTACGAGCTGACACGGTTATCGACAGTTAGTGGAACGCTCCAGGAGTTTCTGTGAATGTCGTTAAGACTCCCCTCTTAACAGCGTCAAATTGAACGCTTCCTGCCAATGTTAGGGACGTCCTCGGGCTTTTCTCTCCCCTCCACCTTTTTTACAACCTTCGAGGAACCAATCGGAGAAATTTGGTGCCCTCTGGATAACTCTTGGTTGCATTTTTAATATCAATGTTCCCGTGTTTAAGTAACAAGCCCAAAAGGTTAAGGGCAAAAATCCTCGTCATCGAACGATCATATACACTCGAATTCTACGTGTGCGTTAAATCCGACGTTTTACCAAACAAAAACGAGAGAGATACACGCCGCAAGAGACTTTTACAACGTGGAAAGAACATCAAAGGACCATCAGGACTCGGCTATATCGACATGGTTCTACCCCTGAGGGTCTTTTCTCATGTTCACCCTGTAGTCGTTTCTGCAACAGACAGGACGTATCAAAACTGGACACGGACTCAATTTAAAAATAATTCGTAATCACTGCTTGAAAGAATAATTTTGCTGAAAAAAAACGTCATGATTCTCTATAATAATAATTATTATTATTATTAAATGTAGAATAATTCGTTGTAATTATTATAAATTATTCGAAGAAATTAATTATTTCATTACTTTTCCATCGTACAGTAGTGAATGTAAGTCAGTCTGGTAAAGTTTGTTTGGTGACTGTACTGCTTGGTAAAATAATGAGAAAGAGAGAGAGAGAGAGAAAAGTTCCTTTGCACTTTTATACCGAGCCCTTCCCTCATAGCCCCCCATGGGTCGTTGTCAGGGAACTCAGACTCTTGGGGATTGTTCTTTCCAGGGGTGGATCCAGCCACGTCATCCACAGAATCCCTTTCTCCCTGTTCGATGTTAAGGGTGGATATCCCAACAGATACCATACCATATGGATGGATTTTTAAATTTAGCACGATCAAGTTGTAACTACAATTTCTTCTTCCATGCACACGTAGTGTCGAGACGATCATTCACCGGCAAGCCCGAATCCTTTTTTAAGCGTACGAGTAATTGGAATATCATTCGGATGAATGCTGGCCAAAGTATAATTCGAGTGAAAAAAATTTCCATATTTATCAGGGGACTCTGAAAAAAAAAAAACGTTACGCACAATGGGATCAAAAAAAAAAAATCATGCGTTATTCTCTCAATGACTGCAGTTGGCTGCGATATTCTCGATTAATCTCTCGTATCGCCGTTATAAGAATGACTTCTCAGGATATTTCATCCCAGATATGTACTTGGATTCGATTCTCCCATAACTCTAAACTCTTCTCGTCCTTAAAGCTCTTCAGCAATTCCACCCTGAAGTCACACAAAGTACTAAAATAAATACGTATAAAAAATAAAGAGAGAGAGTGAGAGTGAGAGATAGGTAAAAAATTCATTCACATAACTCGTCATCGTGATAAATTTTCAAACGAAATTATGCAATGTAATTTTTCGGAAGAAAAAATGCTGATATATAGAAGATGATGGCAGTCGATACGAAAGAGAGAGAGAGAGAGAGAGAGAGAGAGAGAGAAAGGTGCGATTATTGCACCGCATATTGCACGAAGTATCTCGCGGACACGTGCGCGTGGAGATCACTCGGCGATTTATGCCAGTGGAACGCATCGCCCATGAAATTATACCGATCTTGATACACCACGAATTATATACATCCTGCAGACCGTCTATGAAGTAACGCTAATAGTACATTGCTCGCACCCGCGCGAGTGCCTTAATTAATCAAGGTGATAAAACGTTGATAGATCTTGCTGGTGGTAATATATCTTTGGTTGCTCAGCGATTAGCTCTTTGTAGGCAAAAGATAGACAAGTTTATATGTATATATATATATATATATATAGACATAAATATAGTTACACTGTCCAGGTGAGTTAACGGGTTTCCTCTCTACGGTCATACCGCCCCCGCTCGCCTAATCGACCATTTATCGGCGACTGAAATTGGAACGCGGCCTGTATATCGTAAGATCTTTGATTTTTCACCCCGCATACTCGCTGTTACATATATATATATATATATATATAGAACTTGGCTGCAGTAGAGAGGTATTTCAACTCATACTTAACATATTTATAAATTGACATGATACGGTAAATAAGTACGCAATTAATGTTAAGAATAAATTAGGAGGAAAATAAGTTACTGATAAAACTCGATTGAGCGATTTCGATCGAAAATGACAGTTTCCATTAACGTCTTACTTATTATTTGAAAGTAGGGCATTGATTATTCCGATAAAGATATGTGTAGGTGTATTTAATATATTTTTTTTAATTAAAAAAACTTTCCAACTTGGCGATCATTTTTTTCTTTAATTAAAAAAACTTTCCAACTTGTCGATGATTTTTTTTTAATTAAAAAAACTTTCCAACTTGGCGATGATTTTTTTTTTAATTAAAAAAACTTTCCAACTTGGCGATCATTTTTTTCTTTAATTAAAAAAACTTTCCAACTTGGCGATCATTTTTTTTTTTATTAAAAAAACTTTCCAACTTGCCACAATAAAAAAAATGCATAAATCAGCCAAATAGAAGCCACAGCCCTCGTGAAATTTCGACATCTTACGAGTTACTGTTGAAAACGAAAAAAAAAAAATTAAATACATAATCAATGAATAAAATTATCGATTTAGCGATCGGAGAATAATCTCGTAAAATTCGAGAATATGTTCCGGCTATCGAACTTTATCGTAGACCTTAACCTTTACGATACACAATAAACCGTCTCAAAGACTCATATTTTTCACAGTTTGATAGAATGAGCGATTCTTGCGAAATAACTTGCGAAATTCTCGGTCACACGCGAGAATCATAAAGCGGTGGGACAAAATATAATCGACTCATATTCTCGAGAGTGATAAATTGCATGTAATACCCAATATACGTACATTGTACTCGAGAGGCATGAAGGAATATATATATATCGATTTCATTCGAAAGTGTTCCTCTTAGACCAAACTAAATACAAGCATATATTTATGTATATATACGAGCTATGTACATGTGCATTTATATACGATCGAGTCTTTTACAGACGAAAATGCATGTACAGAGAGCAGCTTGATTGTCGATTCATGCCCTTGGCATCTCTCTCTCTCTCTCTCCCTCTGTACCTTCTCTCCTTTCGCCTCTTTGGCGGACACATTTTGTACCGAGAACCATGGTGATACTAAAAAAAATATATATATTTGTATATACATATATATATATTTTTTCATTTGCAAAACGAAAAGAACGAGACCACCATGAGTCGCGAATCGAAATGTTTACTGCGCACTATCGATCTCTCTCTCTCTCTCTCTCTCCCTCCCTCCCTCCGTCCTCCACTCTGAAACTTTTCCGGATGCACGGACGTATATTTATTTATACGTGTATACGTACATATATGTATATGTGTATACGTACCTGTATGTATATGTGTGTACATACATGCACGGACGTATATTTATTTATACGTGTATACGTACATATATGTATATGTGTATACGTACATATATGTATATATGTATACGTACATATATGTATATGTGTATACGTACATGTATGGTTGAATACTCCAGATTGCAAGTACGCGCTCTGTCGAGCTCGAGGCATTATTTTTTCTTTCCATTCGATTCTTTTTTATCCTCTCAGCGTCGGGCACAATTCGGCAAATAAACCGGTGAATGATGATCGAACGATCTTAGAAACGCTAACGATATCGATAAGTCACATCTTGTCGTCGTCACTGTCACAATCGCGAACGAGACATGAGATGCAAAATTTTGATGTAAGACGCGCACTTCTCTCTCTCTCTCTCTCTCTGTTATTGTAGACTGAAGATCGAAATTTGTAGGTTCGATTAAACCAGCACAGTGGCTCGATATTTCCGGTACCGGCAATTGTTGTTTGTCTGATATAATAACGAGAGATCGAACGGTGATGAAAAATCTTCATTGGACTTTTACTGTATCAATCGACGTAACTCAAAAAGGAAAAAAAAAAACGTTCTGGAAATAAACATTAGGAAACGATGACAATAGCAGTGGCGTTACATATATATATATAGGACAAAGCAAAAAACTGAATTGAAATGAGAATTGAGATGAAGAAAAAAAAAATGAAAGAATACAACAACGTTTAGCATAATGTCACAATTCGAGACCAATCTCAGCATCTCGCCCTGTCTCTTTTGTCTCGTCCTTGTCGTTGCACGGTCTTGTGATGCAAAAATTTCGCAAGGGAGCGCAAACATGGTGGAGGAAAGAAAGAATAATCGAGAGAATAAAAAAAAAAAAAAAAATCTGCAGAAAACCTTCAGGCTCACGGAGAGTTGAGTTATTCCAACGAATGCGGGATATAGGCGGATTCGTCCCCCTCGGAGTGTGCTGAGCTCGGAGAGTGCACAATTTTACGCGTGTGGGACTAGATAAAATAATGTTGTAATTAGATTCGTGATGCTGGTGAAGATGAAGTTTTACGCGGACTCAGCGCGAGAATTCACAGCTGCACCATCATTAGATATTCTTCTGCTACAACTATATTTCTATATAATTTTCCCACTGTCCATAGATTCTCATAATAAAAAAAAAAGATAATCAAAAAAAAAAAAGAAAATTTGAAGTTTTACATATTTATGAAAAAAATTCTTATCAGATTTAATTATTTCCAATTTCATGATAAAATCGTACAATACGAAAAGTAAAAATATCTGCTGCTTTTATAATTTTTAACCTTCATGTCAAGAAAGTAGACTGGCTTTTGTATAAAAAATTTTATGCTCCCAAGACTTTCAGTATTGTTTCAAGTCCAACGTAAATAAAATTCGAGTCTTTAAATTATGATATAAAATAATTAGCACAAATCAAGAACAAAAATTATCTCTAGCTTACACGTGTATTATATCTCTATCCTTCTCTGATAATAAACGGGCTCTTGGGTTATTATTACTTCGAGATAGACGACACGAAACAAGAAAGGGCGAGATTGCAGCAGCAAGTGACGATATATATATAAATGCTGAAGTATTCTCGTGCGATTACGTTCTCGGTATGTAAACAGAACGAAGATTACAGCCCAAGGAACCCGAGAACTCTAGCGATACATCCTGACATGTACACGTCGCCCTTTCTACCACTTGCAGAATCTCTCAAGCAACGTTGCACAGATGCTCTCTCGTCTCGTTCGCCAAACAACATTCGGGGCGAAGAAAGAAAAACTTATCCGATAAGGCCCAATTCGTGTCATGAATTACGTCCCACCTTGCAAAATTTCTCTATACTCTGGTGCAAGAGCTCGGCGTATGAAAAATAATTAAAATTAAATAAGAAATGAAAAAAAAAAAAACGTGACATGAATCTTTACCGTAATAAATAAATTATTTGCCACGATGTCCTGACCCAAGAATGTTTATAGTTTTGTGGCAAATGTACTTTATAGAATTTTATGGAGTTTTTCTTTAGGTGGGAGAAATGACTCGATGTATCGATACACCCTTAATTAGACGTTTAACCCAAGAAACATTTTCCTGATCATTTTTTTCCAAAAGGTGCGTTGAAAGTTCCGAAAAATTTGTTTTTGTTCCCAAATCTCAAAGCATTAACGAAAAAAAATGAATTCCATTAACATTTTTTTTTTTCGGAAATCCATTTACTTTTTATTTCCGTTATAGCCGCATCTGACCGTTCACCATTTTTTCTCTCTTTTATTTCGTTTTTTTTCTATCTCTTACTCCCGTTTTTCGAACGATCGAGCGCGGATATCGACAGGAGTCTCTTGGGAAGTCTTTTTAGCCGGTGACCGGATATTCATTTTGTGTACGTTGCGTGCTCGACCGAGCATACACTCGCTGTGTACATAAAGTCGATGTGGGATCGACACTCGCGGCTTTATCCACAAACCTTCTTTTCCGTTATACTCACGCATTTATGCACGCACACACACACTGTGTGCACGCGCGCGTGTGTGTGTGTGTGAGTGCGCGCGCGTGTCTTATACATTACGGTGACGCATTCCTCTGGCAAGAAAAACGACCAAGACGATCCTTTCGTGAATTTCCCACGCCTCACCAACCTCACTATGTCTCATTTTTGTTTCAGGTAAGCCGAAGAAAAACTTTGTTTTGTTGTACGTACGAACATCTCTCGTTGTACCGTTATAACCCTTCCGCGACAAGAGCTGTCTACTGCCTCACTGTCAATTGTTCAACTTTCGTCAGAGATTTCACCGATAGCTAAGGTACATAAAAAATAAACAACAATAACATTTTCTCCTTCAAGTGGTAAAAAAAAAAGAGTGAAAAAGTTTTTAAAATCACATTTCAACAGCAATAGATTCACGACTCGATTCATATCGAATATATATATCGAGAAATTATTTACATCGGTCAAAGTTAACTTAATTAAATCAACGCGTTTGTCTGGCCAAGTTGTAAAGTGAGAATAATCCAGCCCAATATAAAAATGCCATTCAAGCACTTCATTTTGGTGACCCCAAACAATTTTGTAAGACTTTGCTAGTATGTAAGATGCTCGAAAGGACTTTCTGCGAATTATTTCAGATTTTTCAAACTGACCGTTTACGAAACGCTCAATTTTTTTTTCGAGTTCATCGAGAAATGAAATTCGAATGAAAAAATGTTGTAAAAGTTTTAGTCTTCTGTGAACTTTTTAACAAAATTTTTTCAAAATAATTTTCTTATCCTGATATAGATATAGATATATATGGATTCACCACCCGATTCATATCGAATATATATCGAGAAGTGATTTACATCGGTCAAAGTTAACTTAATTAAATCAACGCGTTTGTCTGGCCAAGTTGTAAAGTGAGAATAATCCAGCCCAATATAAAAATGCCATTCAAGCACTTCATTTTGGTGACCCCAAACAATTTTGTAAGACTTTGCTAGTATGTAAGATGCTCGAAAGGACTTTCTGCGAATTATTTCAGAATTTTCAAACTGACCGTTTAGGCAACGCTCAATTTTTTTTTCGAGTTCATCGAGAAATGAAATTCGAATGAAAAAATGTTGTAAAAGTTTTAGTCTTCTGTGAACTTTTTAACAAAATTTTTTCAAAATAATTTTCTTATCCCTAATAAAGTTAAATTTTCCCTGAAAAAAATTAAAAAATGTTTTTTTTTTTCGCTTGTAAATAAAAAAAAGACCCCTTATACTTTTTTGCAAGAAGTACTGAATCCTCGGATGCATTTAATTTAAAAAAAATTGTGCTCATATCAGAGCCCGTCGTACGTAAAAATAAGATTGTCTATGAAGGGTTAAAAATCTAAAATAATTCACAGAAAGTCCTTTCCTTGCGTTACATACTGGCAAAATCTTCAAAAATTCTGTATGGTCGCGAAAAAAAATGCCAATTGCCAATAATTCGCGAATACTTTATACAAAAATTTGTTTAATTTCTCAACAAAACTCATGAATTTTAATTAAATCAAGTCCATACATTTTTCATGTCTATCTTACGAAATGTCGGTCAGTGTATATTTAAAAAATTCTTGTTCATCTTGATGTGAGAAGAGTCTCGTGCACGTGTCTGTCCGACACGTACACTTCAAATTGTGTTTTTTTTTTCTCGCTCTCTCTCTCTCTCTCTCTCCTTCTCGCACAGATATGTAGAGTCCCCGACGCGGATTATAACGAGCGACAAAGCGAGTAGTCCCCGGGAAGACTCGAGAGGGTCCCCCTTGACACGGTCTTGCCTCCCCGAAGCTCTACATATAAAGCTCGCTGTATCTCGTCTCTCTCCCTCTTTTCTCTCTTTTTCTTCTCTCCTCTCCACCCCCCCCCCCTCTCTCCCTCGCTCCTGGTCGCTCTCTCGTCACCTACGACCTCTATACGAAATTTTACCCCACCCGGAGTGGCACTTCTACTGCTGGTGCAGCAGCAGCGACATGCGACAGCAGCTGGAAATGCTGCGAACGAGCGACCGAAGGGGAAAGAGGGTGGTGGTGGCGGAGGGGCAGGGGGGGTGATTTTCAAGAGGGTCGGTCTGGTGCAGAGAGACGTCCAGAAGAGGAAACCTGCGAAGTTAAGGTGCTCTGCACATGTGCACAGCCTCCACTTTCTTTTCTCTCGTGTTTTCCCTCTTCGGAGAGACTTTATTTTCTCTTCTACGTTTCTTTCTTTTTTCAAAAAGTGGTATAAAATGTGATTTCACGAATTATCATTAAAATATTTACGATAACTTTTTGATTTTCATTGATATCCTGACGAGATTAGCGAATGAGAAATTTTTCAAACGTCCGTGTTAACAATTTGTTCAAATTGTCAAAAGTCAGGATTATTAATCGTCGTTATTACTCCGTTAATTAATTATTTTTGATTGAATTGATTTGAAAATTTCTGTATAAAATACCGAATTCTTGAGAATTTTTTTACCAATTTTTTTGAAGTAAGGTGCTTTTTATTTGAGTTTAAAAAATAATAACACAATACGAGTCGGTGATTTTTTTTTTTTCAACTAAGATGACTTTTGGAACACAATAAGGGCCAAATCCGAGAGGGATATATATATATGTGTGTGTGTGTGTGTGTGTGTGTGTGTCTTTGTGTGTTTGGAGTCGTGTGAACCCCGGGCGAATGCAGTTCATTGCAGTCATGAATGGCTGGACTGCAGCGGCGGCAGCATAACACGCACACACGTGTGTGCATGCGTGGAGCGACCGCGTGGTTTACCCACACACGGTGAAAAAGCGCGTGGGCGTGAAACACGTGCGTGTGCGACTGCCTGCACCCGGTGATACGTAACGCAAAATAACACGGACAAAGTATATTATTATATCGTTGCAACTTTAACCACAAATTTGTTATTTAACTATAGCAGCTGATCGAAAAAAAAACTTAATCATAGTCAAGTGAAATTGACCGATTTATCTGATTACGTTGATTGACAAGCCCATATATTTTTTTTTTATTTTTACAATAACACAAAATTACTTTCCGAAGGAATAATTTGAAAAAAAAAATATATTTACGACAAATCGAAATGAATTTATACTCTTTTATCTATAAATTTCACTTCAATCACGAATTTATTCAATTAAAATAAAATCTTTGTTATAATTAAATTGTGAATTGCACGCGTGAGCGTGAAACACGTGCGTGTGCGACTGCCTGCACCCGGCGATACGTAACGCAAAATAACACGGACAAAGTATATTATTATATCGTTGCAACTTTAACCACAAATTTATTATTTAACTATAGCAGCTGATCGAAAAAAAAACTTAATCATAGTCAAGTGAAATTGACCGATTTATCTGAGTACGTTGATTGACAAGCCCACATATTTTTTTTTTATTTTTTCAATAACACAAAATTACTTTACGAAGGAATAATTTGAAAAAATATATATTTACGACAAATCGAAATGAATTTATACTCTTTTATCTATAAATTTCACTTCAATCACGAATTTATTCAATTAAAATAAAATTTTTGTTATAATTAAATTGTGAATTGCACAATTTGAAATATTATTATTTTTAATAATTTTAAATGATGTTTACTCGAATGAAATAAAACATAGGCCAGGATATAACGTAATAAGCAGAACGAAAAATTGGTGTGTCCAACTCTGGACTCTACCAGGCTCATATATGTTGTGTTCTCGTGTGTGTGAATGTGTTAATAACGCATCCGTTTCGTACACGTGCCTACGGCGCGTGTATCCTTGCTGCATTATTAATTATATGATTCACGTTAGTGTGTTACTACCCAGGCCGATGGTCAGCTGGCTCGAACAGCGCACAAAATTTTCATACTCATAAATATATATCTATTTATGAGTATGAAATTTATATATATATATATATATAGAAAGCCATAGAACTCCGGAAATATAAAAATGACGAGACATCGATCCGTCCAATGATTTTTAATTGATCAAATTGATTCTCTATCATTCCTAAAAGCTTCATTAAAAAAACTCTTATTCCAGAGAGCTTTTGTTATTGTAAATTCAACTCATTGTTAATTGAATTAAAAAATTGTATTTAAAAAATCAGCCACTCAATTCCACCCTACAAATATTTCAAACTTTCAAAATACAAATTGAAAAAAGATAATTAATTTACGCTTCGTATTGCAATTCGCGGTTAACTTGATTATCGAATCAATTAACAGGGCGGTGGAGTAGGCTGCTTGGAAAAAGCGGCAATGCACAAGAACACGCATTACACACACCATATGTACTCACAGGCTGGTTGGGCTTTTGTAGCAAGCAGAGAGATAGTTGCAGTATTAACTGCCTTTTCAGGTCTGCACAACTGACTTGACGCGTATATATATATATATATATATATATATTAAATGCTACAAACTTGTGTGCATGTATCTGACGCGTTGTACAAAGTGCGTGGTCTCGTTGCCCCGTTTCGTTGCTATATATATACAAACCGGCCGGAAAGATAGTGTTGCCTCGTACCTATCGATGTAACATGTGGATACTTTTATATATATATATGTTTTTTATGTATATATATATATATATATATATTTTTTTTTTTTATGTATATATATATGTGTGTGTATTATGTATATCGGAGACGGTGCGAAAGACCCACAATTTACGCCATGCGTTTATTCCGATACATTGTGCAGCTTAATCCACGAGCGAGAATGCGTTCAATGAAAGCAAGGTTGATTTCAAGGAGATATTGCAATTCCTTCGGTCGATCGATTATACGCTCGTTCCAGTTTCACCCGAGTTGACATTTTTTTTTTAAACCCCCTTTTGCGCACACACCGTGATCTTTAGCTGTTATAAGACGAGAGTGAAAGCCATCGAGGCCTCAATATACGCACACTTTTAATTATTATATATATATATATATATATATATATATATATATATATATATATTTTAGTTAAATTCACGTCTAGGACATTATTGAGTCGTCAGGTTTTTCCGACTCGAAAAGCTCGTTTATTTTTTGTTTTCTGCTCAAAGAAAACGAAAATGATTCGTTGAGAAATCTGAAGCAAGATTTATGAAATTTCAAGATCTAATTTTAGGATTAAAAAAATTTTAATCGCTATTTATGATTTATAACTTCCGGTATTAATGGTCGCTGGTCGTGAATATATATTTTTATGGGGACATTCAATCGCGCTTATATATCGTGTAGAAATATATATATATGTAATATAATATAATATATATATATACATATATAGAATGTAACGATATCAGTACACTGTACCTTTTAATAACGGTCATATAAACGCGGAAGTGTTCGCGAGAGAACTCTCGCGCCTGCTGCTATACTTCGATATATCTCGCGTCGATCGACTTGCGAAAGAAATTGAGTCGAGCGACATTCTCTCCCTCGCAATAATATATATACATATATACATATTACTTAGAGCAAACGGTCGAGATCTCGAAATCGAGAGAACGTAACTGGTGCTCTTGTACCGCACACACACACACACACACACACACGTTTTGCATATCCAATATTCGATCTCAGTTTAAACAGTAAAAACACCTTTGCCAATTCACTACATTTACCCTCGCCACCCCCTATGGAATTTAAAAAAAAATCCTCCAAGATCTTTTAAAATTGTTAAAAAATAGAGAGAGAATAATTGTTTGTACGAAAAATATTTAATTATCTTATAAAAATCAAGGAAATAATCTGTAATATTTTTAGGCAATATTTCTAAGCCGATATTTTATCAGAAAATATTTTTGTGTACGATTTATCGTATAAAAAAAAACAAAATCTCTATCGAACGTGGACATTTAGACGATATTTTTTTCGCGATCCAGGAAGCTCATCTCGTGACAGTCTCCGCTCTCGTATTGCATATATACAGAGAAAGTCCAGGAGCGACCATCGTGTTGGTCTCTCGATCGCGATATGTCGCGAAATAAAAGCCAAGAGAAAAAAAAAATCCTCCAAGACTTTTTCAGATTGTTAAAAAATAGAGAGAGAGAATAATTGTTTGTACGAAAAATATTTATTTATCTTATAAAAATCAAGGAAATAATCTCTAATATTTTTAGCCAATATTTTATCAGAAAATATTTTTGTGTACGATTTATCTCGTATAAAAAAAGGCCAATGGATTTATTCACGTAAAAAAAAAAAAAAAAAAAACAAAATCTCTATCGAACGTGGACATTTAGACGGTTTTTTTCGCGATCCAGGAAGCTCATCTCGAGTCAGTCTCCGCTCTCGTATTGCACATATACAGAGAAAGTCCAGGAGCGACCATCGTGTTGGTCTCTCGATCGCGATATGTCGCGAAATAAAAGCCAAGAGATAAACCACCGGAGGCGTTTAAATCGAGCACTTATCCGTCACTCTTGTGACTCTTGAGATTGCAGATTTGCTCGAAAACGGGTCTGACCCCAACAGTGCATAATATTCCGAGAATCATACGCAGAATCTTGCAGGGACTCTCGAGAGTCTTATCTACGCGGCTGTACACGTGTCTTCGTGTCTTTTGGGTCGACAGAAATCCAGCAATTTCCTCTTTTCATCGTTGGTAATTCGAGTCAACGTCGACATTTCAGACTCTTTTTCAATATTTTACTGGATCATTGCGAATTTTAATTCAAAAAAGTTAATCGAATTATTATTATTTTTAATGATTTATATAAGGATTAAAAGACACACTGACACCATAAATTATTGATTTATCGCACACATACTGTACATTTATTTAATTAAAAATTAAAAATTATTCTTATTATTCGTCGTAAATAAATTTGCAAATTACGAAAGTTTTAATGTGTCGTTGTCTATTCATCAGTGAACTCTGTATGACAATGTACCAAACCACTTTCATCCATGTCCCAAAGGCTTGGAAGAAGATAAAAACATTGCTCGCCAATTGCAATTTATCGTTTTGTCTCGTCTCTGCTTTTTCTTGTGGTTGTCTGTACATCTCTGCGGTCGTATATATGCAGTTTATACACCGTATATACGTCTCTCCATGCCTTTCATTCTCACCCTTTACCTCCTCGTCTTTCACCCGCGATCTTTTTCCCTCTCTCTCTCTCTCTCTCTCTCTCTGCCCCCCCCCCTCTCTCTCTCTCTCTGCCCCCCCCCTCTCTCTCTCTCTCTCTCTCTCTCCCCCTCCCCCTCCCTCTCTCTCTCTCTCTCTCTCTCTCTCTCTCTCTCTCTCTCTCTCTCTCTCTCTCTCTCTCTCTCTCTCTCTCTCTCTCTCTCTCTCTCTCTCTCTCTCTCTCTCTCTCTCTCTCCCCCTCCCTTTCTGCCTCGCATACTTCGTTCGCGCGCGGTGTGTTAATTAATTGAAGCGTAATTAAGCGGTCGTAAACGAAGCGTTACTCTCGTGCCCGCAAAAGACTCTCGCAGGCCCGTCGAGCTCTCCCGCTTTATTGCCTCCTCTTGATTTACGGGCAACAACTGACCTCCGTGAAGAGTGCACGTCTCGTTCGCAATATTAAAAAAAAAAAAAAAAAAAAACTTGCAAATCCGCATGAGGAATTTACAGCTCGTATAAATATCTGTGTGTATACACAGTCGAGAGCAAAATGCAAAAGCTCGAGCACTTTTCCCGAAATATCCATTTTGTACGAAATGAAACGGCAACTAAATTTTTGTTGTTGTTTTTTTTTTTTTTTTTTTTTTTTTTTTATTTTATTTTTTCGTGCCGGACAAACTACGAACGGGGACTGCACGTTCATCGATGTACACGTGAAAGCTCGAAATCGTTCTCGTTCACCAACCGCACATGAAACTTTTCCAATATGTTCGATGATACGATCCTTTCGAGAAAAAAAAAACCTACGAAAAATGTCCAATTGATGGTCGTCCATTACCAGACTCTCGATGAATTACCAAAAAAAAAAAAAAAAAGAAGCATAAAAAATGCAATCGAACCAGCACGTTTCTACGATCGAATCTATATCACTCTCATCTCTCGATCGACGAGATTTCGGTTAAATTCCCCACGGCGAACTTTTGCGAGAGCAATTTTCCATTTTCCATTTAGCCACCACTTACTCTCTCTCTCTCTCTCTCTCTCTCGCTCTTTCCCTTTCTCTCTATATATATATATCTATATATTTCTCTCTCTCGCTCTTTCCCTTTCTCTATATATATCTATATATTTCTCTATCTTTATCTATATCTCTCTTCCGGTCTCTGTCCGTCAGTTAAACGATTTTGTGGGCCTTCATCGCCCTCTCCGCGCTTCGATATATCGCACATGAAAATAATTTTTTAAATATTTTTCATAAAAAAAATAATAATAGATAAATTATTATTCTTTAAATGAATAATAATAATAAATATACATAAAAAGAGAATGAAAGTTTGAAAAAAAAATTCAGCGTGGGAAAAATGAGACACAAGGTATAGACGTAAGACGAAAAATATCTACGTTGGATGGTCGCAGAATGACGTAGAGTAAAAAAGGAAGCGCAGAAAACGAGCCAAAGGTCTTTTCGTAGTGCAGCTGCACAAAGTCCCAGGTATATATCTGCAGAGAGGACCAAATTTCTATCTTTCATCTCCACGGTCCTTCGGGGATTCCCGTCCACAGTCACGAATACCATCCCAAAAGCATCATTTCTATCCTCGATCTCGGTGTCTGTCATCTCCTCGAGAAAAAAAAACTCAACAGTGTGGGTGTCTCTTCTCCATTTTTGTTTGCCTCCAAAAACGACAATTTTGGCATTCCTCGTTCGCTTGCATCAAATTCTGTCGCATCTTTCTACATACTCATATGAGATTTTTCACGTAATTTTTGGCCGAACAAATTTTTAAGAGTCATCTAATTTACGAAATTGGCTAGAAAAAAAAAATTGACGATAAATGCTTCTCAATTTTTAACTACCCTTTTTCTATCTTTTAAAAATAGTTTTCCGATACTAAATGGATCTGGAAAATTCCCTCGTCCCAAAAATCGTCCCGCTTCATGTGGGACACCCCACGTAGTTATTATATAAATTTATGTCTATACTTTTTTTTTGTTGTTGCGCCCTTCGACGTCATGTATCATCCTTTTTTTTCTCTTTAGCCCGTGTGAGGAAAAATACAACAATACGGGCTGAAAACTTTTCGATGGAAGATCAAAAACTTTGCTGCTTATTCTCTAGTTTAGGAAAAACGACAGCAGCTGTCTTGGGAATACACGCGTATCGCAGTCACTACCACCATCGTCTTGTTCGCCTTTTGCCGACGCAATGTATATAGACATAGACACACGTAAACGCACACATATATATATATATATATATATAGATGGACCTTTGTATGAAAGGATCTCTCGTTCTTTACCATTTGAGATCTCATGTGGGCTCTCACTGAATGATGCACACGCTCTCTGGCTTAAAAACCAACGTGTGCATCCCGAAAAGAGAATGCAACAAAGAGTTCCCTGTTCCCTTTATATGGACGCATATATACACCCGCACCATTCTCGTTCACATACGAATCCTCTTCCTGCTTGCGCCATTCATCATCACTTCATGTTGCGCAGTTTCCACAGACCTATTGGTTTTTCATTATTTTTTTTATCACAATTTTTGCTTCTCCCAAAGCCATTCGCTGTTGATTTTTATTCGCCGCCGTTGCTTTCGAATAATTAAGCTTTCGACATTAGTTAATAATTTGGCTTTAAATTCTCATAAAATTTGTCTTATTTTCAATTTTTCATTATTGCTGCAGTGCTCATGGACCAGCGAGATTTGTTCATGAAGATAATTAAATTTCTCGCGAGATGAATAATAATGAACCAGTCGTTCTTGTGGCATATCAAAATAACAATTGTGTACATTTAAATAGTTTTAATCAATAATTGCCCTTTATATTAATTTTCATTCAAAGTATTGGAATAAATAAATACTCGAATGTGAAAATAATTAAATTTCTCGCGAGATGAATAATAATGAACCAATCGTTCTTGTGGCATATCAAAATAACAATTGTGTCCATTTAAATAGTTTTCATCAATAATTGCCCTTTATATTAATTTTCATTCAAAGTATTGGAATAAATAAATACTCGAATGTGTTTAAATTTATAATTTATTCATATGCCCTGTAAATATCGAAGAAAGGGAGTCTATTATTGTCTTGCCAAGAACTTGATTGTTCGTGAGTACGAAAAAAAAAAAAAAAAAGTTTAGCGGGACGGTAAGTTGCACACACGTCGATCTTGAGTGCGTTTCGTTTCACTCGTGGATGGCTAATAGCTGCCGTGGCAAGATTTGCCCAAGATAACATATCTCGAGCGTGTCAGTTTACTATGCTAGCACGCTGAAACTATTCCTGGTGCATATCACTATATTCATATATATGTATATAGCAAGTACCAAGTATATATATATAGCTAAGTAGAGTAATAGCGTAACGCGTTCACATTGTACACGCCAGTAGATATTTATGGATATCGCCCTGACGTCGCTACTTGTAATCGGTTACGAGCACACCATTGCGGATAATAGATATAAAACGACAGAGATACTGAGAAGAGTATATTGTAACAGTGGACCAGGTTACTACTCATATACCTTTACGCAGAGTTATATGTGTGAAAGAAAATAATGGAGCACTCAAGATTTACTGTTGATAGTGGATTTTCAATGTCTATGTGTAATATGCACATATATCGAATTTTATAGTCATATTTTATGTGTGCTGTAATAAATCCATAAAGTAATATTTAGACCCGAAGTTACGCTCGTGAATATAATCTAGAAAAAAAACATATAAGATATCTCGATAATAATAGAAATTGCGATAAGTTAAACGAGCTATTTTTTTTTTTCATCGATCACGAATTTTCATTCACTTCAAGTAATTGTTTTTTCAAAAATCACTAATTCCAATTTCCTTATAGATTCATTTTTTTTTAAATTAAAGGTAAGACTTTTTACTTGGTGGGAGCAGTTGACCCAGAATTATTTTTCGTAATTGCAATAATAAAAAAATAAACAAGTTTCATTATTTTTTTTTTGTTAAACAATCAATTGAAATTAAATTATCAAGCTTAAAAAATCCGATCTACTGAAAAATCTTTTGATTATTCTTTTCTCGTATTAAAGTCACTTTTTCACGTTCTGTTACACATTTTCATTCTAACTCTCCATCTGTTACTTTTATCATTCATTGTACACTTTTCTCTCCCACCTTCCTATAACTTTGCCCTTTTCTCGCTTTGCACTCCTGGAATAGCTCTTACTCTCGTTTGAGCCAATTAAAAAATCCGATCTGAAAAATCTTTTGATAATTTTTTTGTCATATTAAAGTCAGCACAACATTGCACATTTTTACGTTACGTTCGTACACATTTTCATTCAAACTCTCCATCTGTTACTTTTATCGTTCATTGTACACCTTTCTCTCCCACCTTCCTATAACTTTGCCCTTTTCTCGCCTTGCACTCCTGGCAATGGCTGTCACTCTCCTTTGAGCCACTCCTTGTGGTTCAGGAAACACAATATAATCTATTATACATATATAGATATATACTCCATATATAAGTGGCGACATAATTTCTGCATAATTTCTGCAGAGACTGGAGTAAATACGAAAGTATATTAGCGTTTCAAGCCCCGGCAATGCACCAACGAGAGAGTAAAAAGCCCCACAAATGTATACTGCGATTTATAAAGGTGAAGCTTTGAAAACCTCGCAGTAACGAACAGCCAACAGGTGTCCAACGAGGTGCTCTCGACTCGACTATCCAGACAAAAATGAGATTTCACACGTTTCCAGCTCCTCGCCATCGCTCATTCGCTTACATTATTAATTTACAAACAATTCCCTAATTTTCAAATATTCATTAGAGTAATTTTTTTAATTAATTCTAGTTTTGTTAATATGTTGATGAAAAAATCTTACATAATCTTCAATAGGTCAAAGGTTAATTATTTAAAAGAAGATAAAAATTTTGTGACGCACATTTTTTTCTCTTCCTGATAAAATAAATCGGAAATCCAAGTTAAAGATTTTGTTTGCTTCGAATATTTGAGCAAGTGTCTTGTAACGAGGTGTGCGTAAAAAAAGAATGGAGAAACAGGATAAAAGATCGCAGGATCGTTGAATGGAAGAATTTTCCAAACGAAATGCACGATCGAGAAGATCGAGTCGAGTCAGCGAGAACGAGACACAAACATAAATGGGTGGCTGAACGGAAAAGTAAAACCGTGACATCCATCGTTGTCCCGTTTCTCTTTCCAAACTGGAGGAGAGCGAGAGAGAGCGAAATCGAGAGAGGGAGAGAGAGTCGAAAAAGTCGAGAGGGAATTTGTTGGAAGCAGACTGAGAGGTCCTCTTTTAGCTATATATATATATGCTCAGTTCGACATTGGTTTTTCGTTCGAGTCACTATATGGGACGATGCAGCAGCAAGTCTCGTCCTTTTCTCACGGCCTGAGAACGACGTGGGTTCTCTCGAAGCTCGTCGACATACCTAATCTAAAACCTTCCATCAACAGCTGGCCAATAGCTCTCTCTCTCTCTCTCTCTCTCTCTCTGTCTCTCACTCTCCAGCGCTCTCTGTCTTTCTCTTGGGTGCATAAACCAGCTGCACTTCCTGTCAACGAAGAGTCATCCTGAATCTCTTGCGTTTTTCTTCCTTGTACAAATTGTCATCGCAATTTTAAAATCAACGGGATTCATTCGAATAAAACATAATTAAATTTAGTCAGTGATTAAATAAATGAAAAATCAACGATTATTTCGGCAGAAAATTCTTTTCAAGGAAATTTCAATAATCACAATCCTTTAAAAGCTATTAAAATCCGTGGGGATTCCAAAAAAAATTATCAGAGTTACTAAGATCAGAGGATCGTTTAATAAACTTATTAGTTTATTTATTTTTTGTATTTCAGAGACTCGTTATTCAGGCAAAGCATAAAATTTATATCTTTGACTCACATTGCCAAACCGTGGAAAAAATTAATTTTTAAATTCGACACTCATTTGACTCAAAATTACAACCAAACTTAAATAATTTATCCTGACCCCTCCCTCAAGTTTCTGTATGGTTTCTTGCTTCTATGTGGTTTCTCAATTACCGGAGATATTTTAAAAAGATAGTGCTTAGCACATATGCATTTATGCTACAAACGATCCTTGTCGTCAGGTCGTTACGGTCACGCTCACAGAACTATGCCCATATGTATGGCCCAAGTTTCCATGATTATTCCTTGTGCATGCCTTCCGCCACAGCTGACAGGGAAAAACCTGGGTCACCGGTTTCGGCACAAATCAGCTGTCTGTGTAAACCGCCGACATTGCACCATTATATACCTAATACATACATAATACATACAGACAACGTATATAAATCCAGGTTGTAGTCGTCGACGAGTTTCGTCGGTTCCTATATTCTTCAAGACCCAAAAATCCCGACCATTACGAATATATATATATATATATATATATATATATACATATATATACCATACCGAAGGATCGAATCAGGTATATAACAGGACGAAACAAAGGACCCAAATAATGCCCGGCGGGTTCTGAAAATCACGGTCAGAACGTCGATGGTTCCCTCGTCTCGATGTTAAGAAGATAGAGAATGAAAAAAAAAAAGATCGAGATATCCAGACGAGATAGACCGACTGCGCTAACAGAGTTTATAGCTGCACCGCCTTGAGTTAAATCAGGAGGTGATCCTGATGGTCTCGCTGAGTTTCTCTCTTTCTCCATGTGGTTGTGTTCGTTCCAGGGTGCCACACTATGGCATATCTTATGAGACATTATTATTATTATTTTGTTATTATTACTATTGATGTTGTGATTATTTTTTTTCTTGTTCACAATTCGATACTGACTTTGATCGGTACTTTAATTTCATTGCCGATACGATCAATCATGCATGAGAGCCAATAATATCGAATTTAGACATGAATCGAGTCTCTTTTTTGTGCAACTACAAGTGTTATGCATTATAACGATCTTTGTAAATTTAGTTACAGCCTTGTCCGATAAATATGGTTAGCACAGGTGCATGTATGTCAAATGTTGTGAATGACTGGACAGCAAAGATGGACTCGAGTAAAAAAAAAACCATTCAAAATGATCTTGTAAAATAATTATAAATAGTCATTGTGGAATTTTTTTTTTTTTTTACAGCAAGAATAATTTGAAATCTTTTCATAATGATTTTTTTAATTTCGAATGTTGCCCATATTTCTGACGGTGAATTATGTTTCTGAAGGACGAAAAATAGTCTCATACTCAAGGTGTATATGCTCCGGCCACAGCGATTTCTGCTCTCTCGTGTCCGACAAGTTATTTTCGTTTGAATGAATTCTCGATGATAGAACGAGAAACTGAGAAGTTGCTCATGTATGAGGGCGAGTCAGCGCGGCCCCGTTTGTCTCGTCGTCGCACGATTGCGATATATATGAAATTACTGGAGCCGCTCTCGGTTATAGCCTTGACTCTCGCGATATGCTGTCCGGAGAGCACTGGGACAATGAACTAGAATCGGCGTAAGTGTGTGATTATGAGTGTGTCCTCCGCCACTCACCGGAAAAACCGGTAAAATGTTGTCGTATTTTTAAATAATATCGTACGATCCAACGAGACTCTTAATCAGATTTTAAAAAAATAATTTTTTTACATTCGCAATATTTATTTTAATTGAAAATTTGCTTCTTTCGTCAAATTTTATTTTAAACCCTGAGAAGAAATATTTAAATTTTTTAATTCATATGTTTGAATTACTCGATTAATTCGTACCTTTTTGAATAAATTATTTAATAATCTTAGTATTAAATCAATTCATAGAATTTTGTAACGAATATTATGATAAATCGATAAAAGCCGAGCATCATGAGGTTCGACGATATCGTAAAAGGATTTGAGGACATAAAATTTAAAATTTCAATGGGAAACGGTTTCTCAACCCCTCCATGTTGTCCCTTTCAAAATCGGATTATCCTCATATATTATTTCAGGCTATCCGATCGGACCGTACAATTGTTCCATGCATACACACCCGTCCCTTTATTCCTTCCATGGTTCGCAGAAATTTTCATCCCCGTTTGAACGATTGCCTGCGAAATTTATATTGATTTTGCGGTTAATGGGGGAAAAAATATTAATTCCAGTACTTTAAATTGGACTAAAAATATGAGTTACACTCAGTGTGACAAGAGCAATTTTTACAAATGACCATTTTTTTCAAAATCATCGCGGTAAAAAATGCCCAAAAATAATAATAGCAGCACACAATTTTTATTTAAAAAAAAAATGATTCTATTAAAACAAAAATTTTTTTTGACTATTTTCCAAATAAAAGCCAATATAAAAAAAAAAAAGAAATCTTTCAATAACAGTCCAACCAAAATAAATCCAAATAAAGCTTCATTAATTATAATAAAAAGTAAGTACAGCTGTGATTGTCCATCCAATGAGACACAGAGCAGAAGGCCTCGTGTGGGAGAAAGATTTTTGTATGCTACTGTACGTAGCAACACGTCTGTGGTCATACAAACTCAGGTATATATATATATATATAGAATACCGACATACCTGAAGTTCTTGGGAGGGTCTGAAAGACTGCAGCAGTCGTGGAGCGGGATAAAGATAGATTGGGAGAAAGAGGAGAAAAAAGACAGTATAAGAAAAAGAGAAGAGTGAACGGGAATGACAGGGAGAATGAGAGAGAATAAAGAGAGGTAAAGGGCAGGTGCGACTCCACTAATACGAACCTACTCCAAGGTGTGTAAAATATTATGTCCAAAATATATGTATAAAATATAAAAGATGTATATAAAAGGCACGGGCAAACTATCCACACACACATATATATATATATATATATATATATATAGCGCACTATGAAAAGAATGAAGGAAGGCGAGAGGGAATATAAAGGCTATATCCAATTATTAAAATTAGAGGCTCCGTCGCCTTTGCTGAAACACTCGAACCGTGCAGGTAAGCGATCTCCCCCCCCCCCCCCCCCCGTCCATGAATCTCGCCATTATAGAAATAGCATTGGCACTTTCGTGTACCATCTGATATTACTATATACATATCCGCGTTCACCAGACTCACTTTTGGAATTCTGGCTTCCGTGTAACGTGGAGGCAGACCTGGCTCTCTCATGGGATGTATTCACGACTAGAGGTAAACGCGCGTGTCATATACTCGCGCGAACCTTTTCTCTTATACAATCGATCCTCGTGTGTGTGTGTGTATATTTTTAAAGCTGTAAGAACAGTTCCTCTCTCTCCCTCTCCCTTTCTCTCTCTCTCTCTCCGCGAGGGTTCTCTCAAAATATAGCCGACCCAAGTTGTTTTTTTTTTCAAATTCCACCCCATAGGTCTGAATTTTTTTCGTAGTGTCTGATTGCTTTCGCGAAATTCGCGAAACGAGGTAAGAAGAGATGACTGCGGAGATGACGTTTCTCAGTATTGAGACGCGATTGGCAAATCATTCGTTTCTCATTCTTGAAAAAAAAAAAAAAAAGAAAAGTTATTCCTTAATTAACTCACTTGAAATGAGTAAACAAATTTAATTGAAAATTTACTCGATCTTCAAGTAAATTAAATTGATATTTTTTAGAATAATTTTTCATACTTAAAAAAATTTATTGAAATTATAATAACTTTATAATTTCTGACAAATTTCAATCTGTTCATTATTTTCCATATCATAGAAGAATTATTATTTTTTTCAAAAGGATTATTTCCATAAATGTAAATGAGAAAAATCAATGATTCAATTTACTATATTCCAATTTCGAATTAATTTGCTAGTTCATGGCCAGATTCTGACCTCATTGCAATTCCGTCATGAAACGTTCACCGGCAGATTGTAATTGTCTAGACACATGTAGCTAAAATTTCGTGGTTTTACGTGAATGTTCATATATAGCTACATATAGTTACATACAAATGCGCTGGCAATTTCCACAGCACTGACCGCTAATGCACGTATAAGGTACTTGGCCGACCTCGACGACTGGGTGTAGGGGGGGGGGGGGGCTCTGGTTGCCCGGGCGTGTACGGTCAATGACGTGGTTACTGCTGTACTGCATCTACAATATATATATATATATATCTACCAAGCCCAACCAAGAGTTATATATATATATATTACTCTTGGTTGGGCTTAGTAGATATATATATATATATATATATGTATATTACTCTTGGTTGGGCTTGGTAGAGCACACACGTCGTTCTTGGCGCTTTGCGTTCGCTGCAGCCGTCCCTTGTTCGTGCCGCGTTGTGGTGAGCTATGTGTATTGCTCTCTTCGCCCGATGGACGCTGGTCATTGCCCCACCTTTCCATCACCTAGAGTCAAGCCCTTGCGCGCACCACATAGAGGTCTTCGATTCGACGTCGACTTGCTCGATATCTACAATCGAGTCTTCTTCTTTACATACATATGTCAATCTATTTATTTATTGCTATTTTGCATAATGAAAAAAAAAAAACATCAAAATTTGTACGATTATTGAGTTGTATGAAATGTTTGATTTTTTGGACCAAAATGTATCACAGTCAGTGTCAAATTTTCCGATCGGACAGGGTAGTTGGAAAAATCCCAGTTTGGTCTTCTCGAAAACGTGTGAAAATGTGCCAATTTAAAATAGCCCATAATTTGATTGCTACTTAATTACCGCGATGACTTAATTTTTGTAACCGTGAGAGCGCGTAAAAATTACTAAAATAAAATTTCAGGGAAAATGTGTGGAGAAATGCTCGATGTAAAAGAAAGTTTTTTTTTTCTCTTTGTATCAAAGCTTAATGAGCCCAGTGTTATTTTTAAGCTTCTACATGCGATCAGGAAGAAAATGAGCGGAATGTGCGGAGTCGCAACTTCATCAGGAAGTAAAATTTAAATTATTTTAGCGGGTCAACTTATTTTTGGCCAAAGTGCAAAGAAAAACTAATTTTTATAATTATTATTATTATGTCTTTTTTATATTTTTTTCCCACAATTCTCTATCTATATTATGGGGAGCTAAAAAGTGTTGATAAAAATTCAAAAAATTGAGTTTTTTTTTTTTTTGTTTTCATATGGTTGACAGCCAAACAGCCGCACAAATATCAATGCGTACAAAATATAGATAGGCCAGGGATATCGAATAGATCGCGCGACGAAAAAGTGAGAATTGCGAGAGCTGAGAGGGCAAAAATAATGTAGGAAATGAAATGAAGAGTCGAAAGAGAAGTTGCAAGAGGTAGACACGTAGCGAGAGTGGAGGAGCTGACCAGAGCCAGAGAGGTAAAGACACTCTCGAGACCTGACAAAAGCCGACCTTCAAGCTGACATTCACTCCGCTATATGTATATGTATACACCAGTATGTGTTGGGTGTATATGTATTTCTCAGTTCCTTCGTTCTTCGTTATATATATATATATATACACACATAAGGGGCATTCCACACGTAGGCGATGAGAATTTCGTCGGCCATCCTCAATTTTTTTAAAATTTCAGTATGTTGTACAATTGGCTACAAAATATTTTTTGAGTCAATTAGTTGGCCCACCAAATTTTTATATACTTTGGAGAATTTTTCGGTCAAGATTCTTTATTTTTTTTTAAATCGATATATTAGAAAATCTATTATCGATAAGAAAATAATTATTGAGACCTGTAGACAGCGATGATGATATTGCACGAAATATAATGGCTAATATTGGTGATGTTGGCGCAGCAATTCGCAAACGACTTATCAGTCGTTTCCGGAATCCTTTTTAGTGCTATATATAACGTTCGTAGACGATTTTTTTTTGTATAGTGCGACGCACTGATAAAAGTTGTGATATTTTCGGATCACGTGACGAGTCGCCATCAGCGTCTCTGTCAGTCACATTACGAATATACAAACACCACGCACATGGCCGGTCTCCGTTTAAATGAGACACAGAAAAATAAAATGCTGAGCAGTTTCATCTTCGAGATTCTGACAAAGTCTGTCAGCTAAAAAAAAATCCTTTTCAGTACTAAACGTACTAAAAGAAGGAAAAATTATTCCGAAAATGATATTATTGTGCGATTTTTGTGTTTGTACGGTCGTAATTTTTGGGTCTAATTAAATTATTTCAATTTGTATGGAGAAACGAAATGGACGAAGAGAGAACGATAGGGGATTGCAGGAGCTTAAACGTCGTGAACGTTGGTCTTGTTCGTCGACTATTTGTAATTACTCTCGTGGCGAGAGGTGGGGGATCGATTTCCATACAATGCCCACGTATCGTGTCTTACTACCTGTGTGCTTGAGCCGTTCCAGCGTGAACTCCATTCCATACCAGACTGCTGTGGTATCGCCCACCCGCGAATCTACTTTTATCAATATATATAGCTATACTCGTTCGTTTCTCTTTCCGGCATCGCATTTATTCCGAAGCTGCTGTTGTTCGACGGACATTCAACTGAACTCGCGATTAATTTTTCTCCATTATATTTCTCGTGACTTTGTCAACCAATAATTTAAATGTCTCAATCGTTAACCCCCCATATATTGAGTTTGAGTCATTTGGTCATTAACGCTTTGAAAAATAATTCTACCAATAATTCATTTTTAATCAAATGAAAATCATTTTTATTTATAAATAATTATCGGAAAAATAACTAATTTTATTTTTGCGAATAAAATGCCTTTATCAATAAGTGGCATATTTTTTTAATCAAGCCTCGCCTAGTATTGTAATGACGATTTACTGCAAAATATCCTTTTTACAGTTCATAATAAAGATCAGTTGGAGAAAAAAAAAAATGATCGGTAAATTACTCGCTATTTATATCGTGAGAGTTAAAGAGTCTCGAGAGTTGGTGAGGCTGCAGGTTGATGCGGTGTTTGTCGCTCACACACGGCCAGTTTGCCCTCCTCCTCCTCCTCTTCTTTCTCCTCTGCGCAGCCTTCCCTATCAGAATTCCTGACCTTCATTATTCCCAGCGTCCAGACATATGCAGGCTCGGCGACTGCAGCGGCCCCGGAGGACGTTGGTTCGAGTCCGGTCAGTTCTCTCTCTCTCTCTCTCTCTTCTTCCATCTCTTTATCTATATATATATATCTTTTGAAGCGATCGCAGGCTCCATTTTGAATCTCAGGTCATGAGGATTCAGGTGCTTGGGGCTTCTACGATCTCTCACATTGTGAAGGATTCTTCACGTGTGATATACTCTGATGCAGCAGCCAGGCTATTTGAAGTTCGAAATCTCACGAAATGTATACATATATATATGTATATACATACGAGACCTCGAACCCCTACAGACCTTACTAGCTTTCCCTCGACTTGACGTCGAGCATCACACCTCGACTGATTACCTGCCGTCTCGAATCTTTAATATGCCCTCAATGCCCTATAACGACGATGAAATTTCGTAAAATGGTCTTTTCTACCCATATGTCAATTGTCAATCATATATCGCTTATTTTACTATCTCGATCATTCTCCAATTTTAATATAGTAAAATTAATATAGTATCCTAAAGGGTTTGCATTTAAAAAAAAAACTAGATTAAAAGATCATTCCAAAATGATTGACAAGTATCAATGTAGTAGGTCAGAGGTCAATTGCAGTCGTAAAAATAATAAAAAAAAATATTCTTTCTGCTGAAAAAAAATATCAGACTTCCCCACACAAGTAAACGGGGAAAATTTTGAATTTCTTGAATTTCTCTCTCAATTTTGAATGGTCTTTTCTACCCATATGTCAATTGTCAATCATATATCGCTTATTTTACTATCTCGATCATTCCAAAATGGTCGAGAAGTATCGATGTAGTAGGACAGAGGTCAATTGCAGTCGTAAAAATAATAAAAAAAAATATTCTTTCTGCTGAAAAAAAATATCAGCCTTCCCCACACAAGTAAACGGGGAAAATTTTGAATTTCTTGAATTTCTCTCTCAATTTTGAATGGTCTTTTCTACCCATATGTCAATTGTCAATCATATATCGCTTATTTTACTATCTCGATCATTCTCCAATTTTAATATAGTAAAATTAATATAGTATCCTAAAGGGTTTGCATTTAAAAAAAAACTAGATTAAAAGATCATTTCAAAATGGTTGACAAGTATCGATGTAGTAGGTCAGAGGTCAATTGCAGTCGTAAAAATAATAAAAAAAAATATTCTTTCTGCTGAAAAAAAATATCAGACTTCCCCACACAAGTAAATGGGGAAAATTTTGAATTTCTTGAATTTCTCTCTTAATTTTGAATGGTCTTTTCTACCCATATGTCAATTGTCAATCATATATCGCTTATTTTACTATCTCGATCATTCTCCAATTTTAATATAGTAAAATTAATATAGTATCCTAAAGGGTTTGCATTTAAAAAAAAACTAGATTCAAAGATCATTCCAAAATGGTCGAGAAGTATCGATGTAGTAGGACAGAGTCAATAGCAGTCGTAAAAATAATAAAAAAAAATATTCTTTCTGCTGAAAAAAAATATCAGACAAATGGGGAAAATTTTGAATTTCTTCTCATCGTCATTCAAGTCGATTTTCAATATGAATACAGAAAAGTACGACAGAACAAAGTGAATAAAATCATATTTTTTTCTCGTCGAATTATCAACATTGAAAAACGTGAAGAAGCTCTTACGGATCCTGGGCAATTTTCGACTCATTGTCAGATAATACAAAACTTTTCAGCAGTAAATCTCTGATTTTATTATTATACAGCTAGGCACATGGCAAGGTAGAATTGCCCTTAAATTTGACTTTCCCTGTTTCGTTTTTCTTTTTTTTATAAATACTATAGAAAAAATCTCGTCTACCATCGAACTGCGCGTTTATATTGCTTTATGCTCGCTTCGCTAGTCGTCTCCTTCGTCCTGTAACTGTTGTGGTGGAGAGTCGAGTTTTTAGCTGGTGGCGGAAAGATTTGTCCGGGTCCCAATATAACAGTAAATTGCCTGCCGGTTACAGTCGTATTTAATGGCGAAACTGTTGAATAATTCCGCATACGCGTTGGGTACTACGTGTGGGCCTGACTGGGCCTGACGTTCCTCGTAGTCGTTCTCGAGACTTTTATACATATATAGTATGCATATAAAAGTCGTGTATAAAAGCGAGTATGAGCAACCGCGCGAGTCCATGGAGTCCTCCGAATATTTTCACCTTTCCCTCAGTCTCCATGCTCAGAATCTCTCTCTCTCTCTCCCCCTCCCCACCTCATCCTGTGCATGAGTGCAAGAGCATTTGTCAATTTCCATCACAATTTGGCACCCCCTGCCGCGATTACCTTCATTCGACCTCCTTTTACCTGAAGGCTCAAGAGACGGTCCCTCGTGTGTCCCAAAAGGACCATTCGGTCTCTTGGTATATATATATATATATATACTCGTGTCGTATATAAGACCTCACGGCCTTGGCCAGACTTGGACTGCACATATATTCCTTATACTTTTCGCCATTCCATTACTCTCAGTACTTGCCCTGTTGGCTCGTCGAAACTCATCGCTCAGCTGAGGAAAGATAAATTCATAACATAATTAACCCTTTGAGAGCTTGAGATGCCATTTTTGGGACGGCGATCTCGAAATATTTTTTCAAGCTATACTTATCGATCGAGTCGACAGATTTCGTAACCTTATATGGGCAGAAGATTTATTTACATCGCGACGACGAGAGGAAAAAAAAAAAAAACATTTTTTGCGAGATTTCCTTTTAATCAAACTTGTCTTGTCGAATAATTCGTCGATATAAATCAGAATACGATTTTTAAATTTTTATAAAATTTGTTCAATACATTTGAAAAATGATTTTTGCTGACAATAACAAAGATAAGAATGACAAATACGATCATTTGGAGAACCCATATTTTATTGTTTCTCTGTTGACTTACTTTGGCAATCGATTTACTTTCATTATTAATTTCCTTAGCAATTTTATTTACTGATTTCAATGCTGCAGTTCATTTTCCAGTGGCATTTCTTTTCTCGTATCTCTCTAATAATAAGCTGGATATTATGCGGCGATACTTTCATATATATATATATATATATATATATATATATATATATATATTGTATGAAATGAAGTCTAGTTCTCTCCCCATTTAAACACGCGGTCGAAGGCTTGGCTAGCTCTCGTGCCGATGTTCGATCCATTCACCGGGCGAGATGCCGAGAGTGGTAGAGATCATGAGGGAGGGAGAGAAATGCGCCGAGACTCGGTGACGCATTATTACGTCGCTTCCGGCCGACATGGATAAAGCCTTTCCGACAAATCGCGCTGGCTCATGACTCTCGATTTGCCTCAAGAAACTCTCTACGTCCGTTGGTCATTGCGATCGTCCGATAGTTTCTGCATACTTCGTCTTACCAGAACTTATACACACAATACAAGTATATATATATATATTTATGCCTCTTTTGCAGAATGAGGAGAAGCGTATAATTTTTCAAGATCAATTTTCGTTCAGTTTAGCGATTGAATAATATTCTAAATCGATTTATTTAAATAAATTTAATCGCTGGTCCACTAATTTAAAATTGACTAAAATTCTCGTCACACGTCTCGATCAATAAATATATTCGATAAATTCTTACACATTTCTTTCATATTGAATATATTTAAAAGGAAATTAATTCCATTCTGCATCATTCCCACCCTTGAGAGGATCGAACGAGAATTAATTCGAAAATGAATTATCATTTATTGGTTCAATCACAATTGCCCAGCAGCTGAGTGATTAAAATTCTATGGGATACTTTCCGGCTCCACTTTCTCTCCTCTCGCCCTTTTTCCTCGTCCGTCAAACTTATCGAGAAAATTTTCCCCCGTGACAAGAATGGCGAAAACAAGAAGAGAGCGGGAGAGAGAGGCGTGTGGGAATAGCGCTTGAAGCGAAAGTAAAGAAAAAATGAATAGAAGAAGTAGAAGAATAAGAAGAGTAGCGGCGAGAATGTCGGTGGTCGAGAGCAAGGAAAACAAGAGCGTGGAACGTTCCAAAGAGCACATACAACTCTATGCTTGTAGTAGTATGTAATACTACCACTTTTCCTTCCACTATGTTAAATATATAGGGGCAGTCCATCCGTCGTGCTGTGCTGAGGCTGCAAGCACGTACATTTTTCCAGGGTTAATTCGACGTCCGCGCGACGACCGGCTGTGCCGAGCGGTGAGCCGCGCCAGCAGCAACCAGCAGCAAGCAGCAGCAGCAGCAGCAGCGATGCTTACGGAGGGTGCGGAGGGGTCTGCGAAACCCCAGTCGACAAGGGTTCTCCCTTTATACCCCACCTTTAGCCGCCGGTGCTTACTGTCCCACTCTCCGTCTCTCGCTCTTTATCCCTCTGTACAGGCAGTCCCAAAAACTTTCTCGCCCAGCTGGGTTGACACAAATTTTAAGGAAACAAATCACTGATCGAAATCATGCAAGAGTTTCGAAAAAAAAATGTATTAAGAATCGTTTATCGAATATTATTCATAAATAGAAATTAGTGACCGCAGAGGAACCCAATCGAACTATATCCTACAGATGAGTCCCAAACCAATTCGAAAAAAGTCTCGTCTCATAGAAATCGCAAATAAGAACAAAATTTTTGCATTAGACGGGACTGAGATTGTTTCACTCAAAATCTTGATTACTAATTTAATTTAATGAGGCCCAGAAAAACTCGCGGAAAGTAAGTGAAAAGTATCAATCGTTATAGATTCTTTCGATTAATGAAAATACGACTGTGATATTTTGTTTCCATATTCTGTTTGGAAATACTCCATAATTTCAAACACCCTGAATGTATTGAAAATATAAATTTTTATAAAAAAAATTATTTGGCAAAAACTTATTTAAATATTATTTGGGACTTTATTGGGCCAGGCCGATTTAAAATCAGGAATAAAACGTCAATTCCGCTCAACTCTCTAATTGAGCAGCCACGAGTTCTAGGCTCATACCTACGAAACGTATTATACTCTCAAAATTTACGTTCCAAAGGCCCAAAACTGAAACGTGCCTTGAAAGGGACCAGCGGCCAAACTTTGTTCATAAATGCCTGGACAAAAAAGGCCCATCTTGTTCGTTTCAAAGCCAAAAATTCTCGTTCAAATCTGAACACGACTGTACCGTCATTCTCCACCTCTCCTCGCCCCTCTTCATCCTGTCTCGTCGGCGTTCTCCCCCCTACTTCGAGGTCGACGGGCGACTCCACCATGCGCGTCAGTACCGTCGCGCCTCCACCGCTTCAGTCTTCGCTGGGCCACTGCCGAGGCAGCTTCGCGGCTCGACAATTCGTGTCTCGTAACGTTGGCGTGGCCTCTCGACAAACTCTTTCTCTCTCCCTCCCTCACTTACCAGTTCGCTCCTTCTCTCCCTTGTAATCTTTACTCCCCCCCCCCCCCCCTCTCTTGCCCCCTATCAAACCGCATAATACGCGCACACAAACACAAAAACGCGTGCGCTGTAGCGCAAATATATTCACGGAGGTACACGCGCGCACCTACAAAAAAAAACAATTACCACTATATATGTATACATATATATATATAAAATACACGGAACAAGAACTTTTGTCGAATAATCAACGAATACCCGACCAAAAGTTCTCCTATCGCACTAGTTATCCCTCCTTGTGGAAAAACGGTTCGCGAAAAACCCTGGTGCATAAAAGAAAATTAAAAAAAAAAACAAGAAAAGTGTTTCCTGTGAATTCGTGTATCAAGAATATAATTGAAAGAGATCAGCAAGGAAACGTGCACGTGTGCGACAAAGAGACAAAACTGTGTCTCTTCAGCAACGACAAAAACGCGTTTTTATTTTGTGCTTGTTGCAATAATTTTGTATAATTTTAATGTCTCGAGGGAGCCTGAACTCGACAACACGGCGGCCTGTACGGACCGTGTAGTGCGCATCTCTTTTATCTCCGAAGAGAGAAAGAGAGAGAGCAAAAAGCCAGCCAAAGTGTTGACGAAGTTTATAGTATTTTTTTTTTTTTTTTTTTTTCATTATTTTTGATCAATTTAAACGGAATTTAATTGATTCACCCCTTTTTTTAAAATGATTATAATAATTGATATAAAAAAAAATTAATCAAAGTTTGTGCGCGAGTGAAATTTTTCTGATACATGGAAATTATTTTCAATTGACACGATATCGATATATATATATATATTGCAACGACGGCGAACCCTTCTTAGATATATTATTGCATATATTTGAGAGAGTTGTGTGCGTTTATTGTTGGATACGTCGTACCACACGAGATATGGATTGGGCGGTAAAGGCGCGACGAACGTAAGTGCTAAAAAAAAAAAATGATAAATGTCTCATCATAAATTGTCACACACACCCAAAAAACCCTTTCGCGTAGTTATTGCAACTCGGGAATGTTAAAAAAATAATGCAAATATTGTACTTTATTCCAAGTGCGATTTAGGACAATTGCAAGATAGTTGCAATTTTTTTAATTCGTAAAACATCCACGATTAATGGTCTGAATTTTCTCCGGATCGAAATCCCGAAGCTTTCCCGAAAAAAAAAAAAAAATGATAAATGTCTCAGGATAAATTGTCACACACACCCAAAAAACCCTTTCGCGTAGTTATTACAACTCGGGAATGTTAAAAAAATAATGCAAATATTGTACTTTATTCCAAGTGCAATTTCGGACAATTGCAGGATAGTTGCAATTTTTTAAATTCGCAAAACATCCACGATTAATGGTCTGAATTTTCTCCGGATCGAAATCCCGAAGCTTTCCCGAAAAAAAAACGAAAAAAAAAAAATGGTTATCGAGAAGATAAAATTGTTATTACTTATTGAATTGTTTTCGAGAAAAATATATTGGACGATTTTTGGGATTAAGCCAACCCTCATTGTCAGCATCCTCTTAAATGAGAATATTCTTTTGATTGAATTCGTTAGGGCAATAATCAAACGAGACCCTCTCATTAATGTCAATTTTTCCAATTGGCCCAGCAAAGAATTGACAGAATCGATTCTGACGTGTGCCAACTTTTTCTCAGTGTTTTGGATCTCGTCCATATGGGTGAGGGAACGCAAGAAAAAAATATCGATCCATTATAAAAACCTGCAAACTTTCTCACCTACCTTTACACTTTGATGAGTTATGAGCCACGTCAACTCATCGAATTAATGCGTCGTCCATTGCCATCAACTTTCTCATAATTTTTCAGGAAAATATTTGGTGAACTTTCTCGACCATTTCTCCTCGCTTTTTTTTTAATTTTGGGTTTTCCGCAGCGTAAAGCTCGTAGAACGATGAATAAGCAGCAATTATAATCAGCCAGAGGTTCGTGTCCCACGTGCCATGATTCATTACACATCGCCGAAGCTCGAGAACATTATTATTATTATCCTCCACATTGTATGTAATCGTGCAGCTGTTGTAAAGTTTTCACTACCCCCCTCCTCCTCGCCCCCCCCCCCCCCCACCCCACCCCACCCCACCTCCCCTGCGAACTCTTGTTGTACGAACGATCAGCTGACGAGTCAAATATCACCGATGACTAATGCTGACAATGCCTGAAAAATAGTTCGAGAAACGATAGTGAGTGCAACCTCTTGTGCTATGGTATAAATTTAGACCTTCCTCCCCTTTTTTTTCATGCTATCTATGAGTGAATAGAGACACTCGTAAAACGATGACACTCGGGACGGATTATATTTAGCTTAATAAACGTGTGTTATGGATTAAGAGTCCAATACAAGTCCAATGCACACGCAGCGTTACAACCCGCAAATACATCATATTACTTGAGTTAATTCACTCAGAGAATTGTTTGAGTCATCGCTTAAAATCTTCTTTAAACATTTTTATCTCATTGACCAATCCCAAAGAAATTTTGGGCTGAATAATTTTTTTATGTCAACTCAATGGAATTAAAATTTCAATAATTTCGATTTCGATGTTTAAGCTTTTTTTTTTAAATTTTTTTAAGATCATTTTTATCAATCGATTCTATTGAGTTTTATTATTATGAAGATTTTTGCAAAAAAATTAATTGTGAGTTTTTTATACATTGGGGTATTCCTGGCTAGGCACAATGTGATTGGTCGAGTCTTCGTATGTGGCTCTCTCGTTTCGCTAAACCTGCAAAATAAAACGCATAAGGCTTAAAGTTTCCGGTTCCTCGTACGACGATACTGACTTTGCATTTGCGGTAGTGATAATCTGATATAATCGTCTCGTCTACTCGAGACGGTTTTAATCCATCGTCATCATTATTATTATTGCTATTATTATTAACACGACCTCGAGACCGAAAAACTAGTGTATGTATATATATATATATATATATATATATATATATATGCGTTGTATGAGATCACGGTTAAAACAATTATTGTAAGCTAATTAATTATTCACGAAAGGATGAAGAGTATATATATATATGAGGATTAAAACTTCTTCAAATTTCTATACAGTTTCATTCAATTTTCTCTGGCAATACCATCTCGTTCGAGCACAGCTTGCAGCACCGGAAGTGCCTCCTTCCATGCTCAGTGGAAAACTCAAAAACAACACGGGAAACTTTTACGTCCAATTGAATGTGTCCCAATGAACTTTAACAAAACTTTGGGTTGCGACAGTCGCTGGCAAAATATAATTAAACTTTCGTTTACGAAATTCCCACCATGCATGGAGAAGTATTGTCATTGCGATATTTTTCATTTTCATAAATATTTCACTTTTTTTTACATCCACAAAATTCTAATTTAAATACATTTGAATAATTATCTTGAAAAAAATTGTGTTAGCGAAGTGTGTGAGAAATGTATCTGTGTATATCGACACAAAGTTCAGATGGGAAAAAAAAAAAAAAAGATGTTCAGGATCCCTGGGTCGAAAGAAAAAAGAAGGAGCCGGGCGTCGCGACACGATAAATTTTAACAGCCACCACCGTTCTCTTGTAGTCTCTTCTTTCTCATTCACCCTTCTCCGACAGATCAGCAAGAAACGTGAAAAATATAATGCAAAAAAAAAAAGTGTAACGTGGCAAAAGATGCTTCGAGAAGAAAGGAAACGAAAGAACGGAGAATGGAGAGAATGAGAGGAGGGGAAGATCGAAGCTGTGGCAAAGCACGCAGAATCCAGAAAAATAATACTATAAGTCAGAGAGCGAAGCGTTTCGAAAAAGCTCCAAAGATAGCCCTGAGGGAAGGAATAAATGGGAATAAGAGACTGCCGAGCTCACCATCAGCAGCAGCAGAATCCTATATATATATATATATATATATAAATGCTTGCATGGAGGCAGAGTGGAATGAAAGAGAGCGGTTGATATCAGCGAAAACGTTATCGAGTGTAACGACCCCAAGCTCATGGTACCTGAACTTCCGATAAAATAATGAAAATAAAAGAAACCAAGAATTCTAGTGCTTTTAACTGCATGATATTAAATTTCGACTGATTGCATATCGAGTGCAACGAGAATTTCATGGGATCGCAAAGTTTTCTCCACATGAAGGAAAATAAGGTAAAATGTACCAGTGGCCGCTCATCTCCAATGCTCATGCACTGACGGTAAATATATATATAGATATAGATTTAGTTAAAGTATAACCGGAAGTGCCACCGAGTGACAAGTGAGAGGGAGTCGGGGACGGGCCAAACAGAAACACGAGGATAAAAATCGTTATATTGGAAACAAAAGAACGACGATATACGAAATTAAAAACCCTGTGTGTGTGTGTGTGACGATAACCGTTTTTGTTCTTAAACCGCAGTATGGTCGATGGCCAACGAGGTAGGGCAAGGGGAAAGGGAGAGAAGGGAGAACTCTGACAATCGTCGTATCGTATTACCACATTGCTGGTGTGGTCACCACACATTGAAGCACTTTGGCGCGTAGGAAACATATTGCGTTATTGCTTTCATATATATATCAATAACTATTCATATATATATATATATATATATATATATATATACATATATAATGTATATGAATAGTTATTGATTGCAATTTAAATATGTAACACACGCTCGCCTAGACAGAGTAAGAGCGACTCGAGTGCCGAAGTGCACAATATCGACATAGCAAATAAAAATAACACATGTGAGTGCTCGATAGTGCAAAAAAAACTGATTGGTTCTCCTCGCTCTTTACTTTTCACGATGCGAGAAGAAAGAAATATTTTTATAATGATAATTTTAAATGTGTTAAGAGAACAGCACAATTTACATAATTACTCAACTCGAAGCTATGAGCCTCGAGAAATATCGCGTGTGTGTATATCATGCAAAATAGCCCAGAGCTATTTGTGTTACATACCGCGTTGAATGAAATACGACGATAATCACTTTCTACATGATGGACTTAGCACGGTATATCTTGCGGGAATCATATTAATCGCGTTAATTATTCACAAAATTATCTCATACTTCGGGGTTCAATGATCTCATCAGGTGAATGAGACTGGCAATCATTCAACCCGGAAAAAAAAAATAATTTTAATTAATCGAAAATTCATTGAGCAGAGAGAATTTTACAATTTCTAAATATTTATTTAAAAAAAAAAAAAAAATATCCTTTCGTTCAATCGATGCGTGTTAAAAATTTTGATGTTACGAGAAAAAAAAAAGTGGCGGATGACGAGTAACGAACGGATGAGTGACTTCCGGTCTCTTATCACAAATCAAATTTAAATTTTTTTCATCATGGAATGAGAAGAAAAAAATTAATTAATATTTAACGAAAATTGTACAGAAAAAAACTTTAAAGTTTATTGAATTAATTTGGCCAAAATTTGAGGTTGAAAAAAAACCTCGTGAGTGTCATATGAAAGTACGAAAGGTTGGGAATCGCAGCCACAGAGACTCGGGGAAAATTCAGTCCCTCCTTCGTAAAGGCTTCTCGTCGCCACTGTGCTTCCCCTTATTCTTTGTCTTTCCTCCCGCTGTTAAAGGGGCAACGTACGATGCATATATGCACGTACGTTGGTTGTTGCGTGCGTGACACGTGTACCGAGCAAATGTGCGTGTGGTGCACGCGGCGTGTGCTTCGTAAAGACCGCAGAGGCATGTTTTTCTCCTCCTCGTCGTCGTCGTCGTATAGTTGCTCGTTGTCGTCGTTGTCCTCTACGTCTCGAAATACACACCAAGCTATAACCAGCTACGTGTTTTATCATACAGCAAAAGAACGAAGATCCGTGCGACACGTGTAACAGCACCGACTCTCCCTCTTTTGTAATCCAACACCGCCATATTAGGCATAACAGACAGAAAAAGAGGGGAAAGCACGATGATAAAGAAAAAAAAAAATGGCTTCTATCATTTTCTGAATGATAGGTCACTCTGGATTAAACGTAATTCGGGACTATTTCGTCACATATATATATATATATATATCTCATAGACATATACACACACACATATATATATAGTATCTCCTTATCGAAAATTATATATTCTTTGATACGTGGAATTCGTAATTTGCAACTTTCCCTTTTATACGAGAAAAAATATAAATTACTGACTCCCAAAGATTGTGCATCGGGCCGAAGAGAGATGGGCAATCGCGCAATCGTCAGTCATCAATTTGACTCTTCGTCAATAGTCGATTGATCGACGAGACCTTTAGCGAAGATTCTCGTGCGATCCATCAGTACGAATCGCTTCCTTATTGAATAAAAGACAGTCCTTTGACGATCGTGCACAATTTTCTCGTATTATTTTCCGTTCAACTCGATCAACGTATAATTCACATTGGCACTCACGATTCTCGAGATGCAAGTGGCCACGTTAACGAGTCAACTCTCATCTCGTGTAAAAAATTTGAAAAATTTCTTTAAATTATTTTCATATAGTGGATAAAATTTAGGTCAGATTAATTGTGATCGAGACATTTGTGGTAACGAAACCATCATGTGACACTTTTTTTTTTTTTTTTTTTCCATATGTATTTAATACATAAATCGTGTCTACGAATTTGAGCAAAGCTGAGAGAATAATTCTTACTAATATTATAACTTTATTATGAAAGAAAAAAAAATTATTCCAAACTACTGTCACTTTTATGACGCGTTTCTTTAATTAGTAGAAAAAAAAAAAACATTTTCTTCGGAGTTTCAAGACTTTTTTTCGAGTACTGACTCCTGTACTATTTTTTCTTCTTTCAGACTGGGCCGTTTCGTACCGAGCAAAAATGAAGACACGAGGTATATAGATTGCGTCGTCTATCACTCTCTCCTCTCTCTCTCTCTCTCTCTCACACACACACACACACACGCACCCATACGCTCACGCTCTTGCATACACACAATCGATATAAATCTTTATCATCCGTGTCACTGATATGTCGTGTACAGCTGATAAGTGGAAATACACACACGCACAATTCATTTTCGAGAGCCCTCGAAATCAGCGAGTAAACCTGAAAAATATTATGATTTTCCTTGCAGGAGACTCGGGGGGAGTTAAAAAAATATATAGCGTAGGTTTCTTATCACTGAAGTTTCAAATCCTAATTTTTCTCATACCACGTGACAAGTGGATTAACGCCACCTGTCATAACATACCCAAGAGCAAATCATAATTAATATTTTTTTTCGTTCTTCTCATACTGTTGATTTCCGTAAAAAATATTTTTTTTTGTTTAAATAAATCATACGTGTGTCATCGAGTGAATGTTTAAAGGGAATTTTATAGGACACGCGTTTTATAGAACGCGCGAAAAAAAATCATCATTCAGCCCTTGAATCTATATTAACTTGCAAATATATATTTTTTTAAATAACATCGAGCCATTTCTGTTGAAAAAAAAGCCTTTTCATGCCAGAAATATTTCTTTTTGCCATTCGAGCTGAGAAACAAAAAATTCTGGTTTTGAGGCAAAATTATCTCAGCAGCAAGAAAGTGACTGTTCACAAGCCTATATGAATGGAAAAGTATATTGAGACGTGGGTGGGCTACGGTTTATTTGCAAATGAAAATAGCTCGTCGGTTATGCGCATAGGGAGTCTCATATATATATATATATTATTTTATATACATATATGTGTGAGTATATGTGTATTTATGTGTAGAAGAGTGAGAGGCGGGGGAACGTCGCGACGTCGAGCGCCCCAGTGCCCCCCCCCCCTCCCTCCCTCCCCACCTCGTTCCACACTCATCTCGCGACGAGAGAGACAGAGAAAGGGAAAGAGAAAGAGAGACGTGGGTGGCGCTGAGACGCAGGCGCTTCTCACTCGACTTGTTTCTCGTGTCGTCATTCGCGACGATATAGAAACCAACATCGCCACCCGCACGAGAGACCGAACAGAGCAGCTGTTTTCATTCAGCATCGCGCCCTTCTTAGTTAACGCGACTTCCTTTGCCGGTCGCTATTCTCTTAATTGCTCGTAAGCTCTCTTCGTTATTATTTCGCTCAAGTGCAGAAACAAGTCGAGAGTATGAACTATATGAGATGAGAAAGAACAAAAGAGGAAGAAATTTTCCTAGATAAATTATATATATATATATATATATATATATACATATATATATATCGATATGTTCGCGAACATGAAATAGTAATAAATAATGGTCGAAAAATTGCTTCATATTTATCATAAATGAATAGGTAATGAAAAAATGTCCTAAAGGTGATCTGAAAAGCACTGGACTGGGGGTAGCTCGAAGATAAAAAAAAAAAAAGGAGTCTCGAAAGACTCGTCCTCATCGTATAAAAGCCGGTATAAAATTCCCACGGACGCATAGACGGACATGTACAGAAGAGCAGAGAGCGTTATCTTTCGTCTCTCATTCAACTCGAACCTTGAATCGACTTGACCTCGTCGCTATTCATGCGATGAACCGGCATTTACTCTCCTAACTGACTGAATAAACTCGAATACGTGCAACATATTTTTGTATCGAAATACATGTACACGTAACAAACATATAACTATATATACGTAAATCTATACATACGTATAGACTGGTATTTAGATGATACAGTCATTGACCATCCACTTAATGATTGATCGATGAATATTGCCAAATTAACAATTTAAAGGAATTATTTAACTTGAGGAAACTTGACCTGACCTAAGTTCGACCGTACAATAAAAACTTTTTTTCGTTATAATTTTTGTTTTCCTTCTTCACTATTTTTATAACTGTAAAATCAATTCACAGATTTTTACATTACAAGGAATTCTGAGGTTATCTATACACACCAATAGAATTTTTTTTCTAGGTGATTTTTCCTTGACACATCCATTTTATAGTAATTTTATAGTTGATATTTTGCGTTATAAAATGAATTTATAGAAAAATAGTATCAAATTGTTGCTTCTGAGGACAGTTGAGGAATTTTTATCACATAACATATATCTATTATCTGTCGAGTCTCGATTTTCAATTTTATTGTCATATGATTGATCGATGAATATTGCCAAATTAACTATTTAAAGGAATTATTTAACTTGAGGAAACTTGACTTGACCAAAGTTCGACCGTACAATAAAAACTTTTTTTCGTTATAATTTTTGTTTTCCTTCTTCAGTATTTTTATAACTATAAAATCAATTCACAGCAATTATTTTTACATTACAAGGAATTCTGAGGATATCTATACACACCAATAGAATTATTTTTCTAGGTGATTTTTCCTTGACACATCCATTTTATAGTTGATATTTTGCGTTATAAAATGAATTTATAGAAAAATAGTATTAAATTGATGCTTCTGAGGACAGTTGAGGAATTTTTATCACATAACATATATCTATTATCCGTCGAGTCTCGATTTTCAATTTTATTATCATATATATATATATATATATGTATACACGCCTTGGTCGCCTTGCGCGGAGACGCCTATCGTGAATCTCCGTGACGCGTTCGCTAACGAGTCCTAATTTAAATCCTCGGTAGCATAAATGATTTCATCGCTGATCGAAAAAGCCACCGGACTCTCAAACGATGAAATTAAACGACCCATCGAGCTAGACAGACATTCTCTCTCGTGCGTGAAGCTTCTCGATCATGAGCCTTTTTCGTCTATCTTATGCTTGGCTCAGCCTAAACTCCTGATAAAAAAATCTTTCCTACATTAATGGCTTCCAAAAACCGCCCACGAGACCATTAACGAAACTCTCCAGTCTATTTTTCTTGCACTCTCTCCCTTCTGTAAATTGCATCCGCTCACCCAACAGAGACGCCATTATCCTTGACGTCATATTTACCCAAAGATCGCAATAGAGATTAGAATTTCCGGTTTCATTGTCAGATTATCTTAAAATCTCTTGTTACACTTAAGTATAAAAACATTATAAATGCAGTTAAGTGAAATTTTCGTGATAATTTTCAAACCCAATGACTGGCATTAACTCAAAACCCAACGTTAATATATTTCTCATTGTGGCAATTGCAAAAAAGTCTTAACGATTTACGCTTAGAAGAAATCCTTCCAGTATCTCATTTCGACCATTATTTTTATATACAATTTAGCTGCGAATTCCGTAGAACGAATTTACGATTTTTAAATTCGATATAATCTTCTCGTTCTCGTTGCAAGAGTTGATCTCGAGATTGGAGAAGGAAAATACAGAAAATCATGTCGTGACCCATTTTTTTTTTTTTTTTCGTATGTCTCCAAACTTTAATTTAAGGTCGCATTCGTGATGGTCGTCTTCATTTAAACATCGTACGAAATGAGCGAGAGAGAGAGAGAGAGAGAGAGTGTAAAAGTTTGCCTCCGAAGAGAAACGACACTCGTCGCAGCGCTTAATAACTTTTTAAAACGCTCACGCACGTTTCTTCTTCTCTCCGCGTGTCTATACGCACCGACTACCGAATGAAACTTGATGCCCGGTAACATAAATATGTATAATATACACGTACGTGAAGGAAAAAAAAAAAAAAAAAGAAAAAAAAGACTTCGTTAACGAAATACGACAACGGACACATGTATTGCCAAAGGTACTATATTGTATATTATATTGTATGTGTATATATATATATATATATATATATATATATGCACATATGTAATCGTGTAAACAGCCTACAAAATCAACGGACATTTTGCTGTGTTGGTTTCGGCTGCTTGGGCGCCCACCGCCGCCATTTTGCTGGCTATAATGTTGACCCATTTGTGAAACTTCGCGACTCCACGTTGCCACACAACCTCCTCTGCATCAGCAGGCAGTAACACTGCGCAGGGCTTACAACACTTAACGAATTACGCGGCTGTTGGTCCGTTTGCGAGCTATATATATATATATATATATATATATATATATATATGCGAGAACCACCGACACGTTTCTGCATTCTTTTGAGGTCGAGCCTTGAAAAAAAAATGTTTTAAAAAAATGGCAATCGTACTCAATCACTCGATGTACGATATTTGCCTCACGATAGTTCACGTTTTTCATGGTACGAGAAATGGAAAAAAAAAAAAAAAAATGTAAATGAAATTACCAACTGGGTGAATGGGATGGCGAAAAGTCTTGAAACTACTCTCTTGGGTGTTGCAGATACATCTCTTCGCTGCGACGACCTGACCTCTTTAATCTTTTTTTTTTTTTTTTTTTTTTTAATGCACTCTGTCCTTGGCTCGTGTTCGCATGCGAGACAGGGAATATGATGAATATATAGCGGTCTTTGATGCTTTTCTTTGTCACAAGACTCTCTGAAGATTTTACTCGTGATACGATCTGGACGATTGTGCAAAAAGAAAAAAAAAGGGCATGAGAGAATTTGCTTGTAATATTCCACAGTAAAATATTATTAGCGTTAACAATTTGAGCGATCATTTACGATAAATTACTAAGTCATTGGAAAAAAACAAAAAAAAAAATGAATTAACTGAGAAAACAGCTTCGGTCGCTTAAAAATTGGAGCAAAATTAAAATTCAATAATTCGGACGTTCATTATTATTTTTTCTCTACATCTTCAAATACCGGAAGTGATTCAATTGAACGGATTTCCGGCAGGGTGAGAGTCTTTCACCTCTTACTTTCTCGCCACCGCACAACGGACGCCCAACGACGCGAAAAACAAAACTATGGACGTATAATAAAAATAAAAATAAAACTCTCATTCTCATTGTGCACCTTGCAAAAACGCTCACTCTCGATAGCCCGAGTTTTATTTTTAGCTCTTTATGGGTGAGAACGCTTCGTTGGTTGCAGCGCAAACTTTCTTTGTCTCTCCTCCGAGGAGATTCCACCAAATATGCTGCAAGAACATGGTTCAGAGTTCCAGCTGACTGAAAATAAGACGAACAAAAGTCAGCATTTCATGAGAAATGCCAAGAAACATGAAAAACTGGTGGTCTCGTAATTTCTCATGATAAAACCAGCCGAGAGCTCAGCTGCAATGTTGTATACATATAAAACCAGCAAAACTATTCTATGTATGTACATAAATATATATATGTTTATACACGTGTAAGTGAACAGTTTATAGTATATATATATATATATATAGCATGCGGTTGTCCGTTGGAACATGGCAGTATAGCGTTGTAAAACGGTCGTTACGTCGTCCATTCTATCTCTCGGTGCAATACTATAGCGCTACTGTGGCTTTAACGATCAGAAACTCCTCGACGTGGCTCTTGCAACGGACAGAATTGGAGGATGAACCTCGCCTGTTCCTTTGAAAGCTCAGCTTGTACCGTGCAGTTGATCACCGGGATGGTGCACTCTGGAACTCGACATATATATATATATACACATATTACATACTCCCTGAGCGAACTAAGAAGGAGACTGAGAGAGAAAGTTTCAGTCTTTCCTTCGAGAAAGAAAAGTAGGAAACGCCCCGACAACCCCTGAACTATATCTATATATACACGTAAAGAAATATATATATATATATACATCGTTATGTATGGGAAGAGAAAGAGAAGAAGACGATTCCTTCCCTCCTTCATTCTCTCATTCTCCAAATCCTCTTTCATACTCCAACAATCGTAAATTTTGCGTAATACCGTCTTGGGTAAAGCCTCGCAGAAAATCCACGAGTAAAAGCAGAAGCAATAGTAGTCTGCTTCGCTGATCTTTTGCAAAGTTTCGTACAACGAAACTGCTGGGAAGAAATAGTGAGAAAGCCTCTTTTCCTTTGCCACTGAACGGCAGACTCTGCTCTGGTTCTTCCTCGAGTCTTGTCAAATTTCGTCTGTAAATAATTTCTCATTGTTTATATAAAGAGGCTTCGGTGATATGGTCTCAACCGATGAGGATTAAAAGATTTGAATCCGAAAAGAATGACAATAAAATTGTTCATTTGTTAAGTAGATTCTTTTATTTATTTATTTTTTAATGAAGACGATAATTAATAACGATGAAATTTATGTTGACACAAAATATGCCAAGTTTTTTAAGAGCATATTTTCCATTATCGTCGAATCGATTATCAGAAAATTTCTTAAATTTTGATGAGTTCTCTCTGGAGTCGATTGTGGAGCTCGAGTTGCTTTAAGATTTTTTTTGTTCTTCGAGTTTATCTCAATATGGTGGTCCACTCGAGTCGATATTTTATATCGCTCGGCAGACGCGAGAAAGAACGATCAAAGTGGCGCCCCGCGAAGGAAATGTCGCATCAAACTCGCCTCTGTAATTTAGTAATCGTGAAAATATAGTAAATGCAGGCTCGTCATGCCCTCATCGTCTCGAAGCATAGAGCTGGTATCGGTCAGAGCCCCCGCTCAATGCTCTTTTCCATGCCACTCGTGCTCAATTGCCTATATATATATATATATATATATATATATATATATATATATGCAGACATATGTGCCTTTATCGGAAACAAGATATGAAAAAGATAACGAGAAATATAATATATGTTTGCTCGTCTGACTTTTAAGCTAGTTGGTTTTCTACGCACAGACTTTATCGTTACGTTTTTTTTTTTTTTTTTTTAAGTATTATAAAATATTTATTTCGGGTCCTTTGGATCATTTTTTTTTTCCTTTTTCCATTTTTTTGTACTCTTGCTTGTTTTCTCCACTCTCCTGCTACAGGGCATTGAAGATTAGAAAAAAGATACGAAAAATTCGAGACTATAATGATTCGACGGTTTTCAGCACCCTCGCTCGATGATTTTTTTTTTTTTTTTTGAATGCTTGTAACCGATCAATATATCATCCAAATTGAGTGAAATTGTAGCCACGAATATAACAAATTTGTGATGAAAAAAAGAGAATACTAGACAAGACGAGATCTAGGAAGTCCCAATGGGTGAACCATTTTTTATTATCTTCTGTCCAAGGGTGATTTTTCATCCACCCTTCGCCCATTCTTTTACCTCGCTAGCGTGTATCTTTTTTCCCTTTCTCTCTCTCGACTTCTAGATCTGTTTTTTTTTCTATTTGGAGTTTCTGTGCTTCGAAAAAAAAGAACGAGTAACGAGAGAAAGGAAAAAAAAAAAAAAAACTGCCACAAGGGCTGGTGCTGTATCGCTGTTGGCACATCGTCATTTTCAGGTCCGTGGAAAACTCATTTCTCGCCTCCGTGATCCCAACAGAACGCGAAGGGATCTTTCCTTTGTGTTCTTAGTGTGGAATCACGAGCAAGAGAGACCCTTTGTCTGGCCCAGATGGGCTACTGATGGCGGTCTCTCTTTCGCATCGAGCCAAAGGATATTTTTCAGGAACGTTCGTAAAACACTGCCCACTATTGTACTCTGGAATATATCATGTAAAACAATTCTTCAAACCAGTATAAATTGTAAAAAACAAAAAGACATTTTTTTTTTTAAAACCAAAATGTTGAAAATTACAATTTTCAATTACTACGTGATAAGGCAACAGGGCGATTGAGATTTATGAGACGAAATCTAAATTAAATTAATAAAACATAAATTACGTAATTGATAAATCCTCTCTGTTAGCACAAACACATTCTGTGCGATAGAAAAAAAATCATTTGAAGAAAAAAAAAAATCCACATTGAATAATGTTTATTTTTCAAACGCTTATGTGAACGCTAAAATTATTAAGATTTTCCCTTGCACAAATTTTGATGCCACAGCTGTACAACCATTGGGCCCTCTAATTTGTTCCCTCCTACTCATAAAATCTCAGTATAATGTACGCACACCGTTCCATTCACCAGCTTGGTATCTCTATAGATTTGTATGAGAAATCGCAAAAAAAAAAAATCCAATGAAAGAGACGAGGGAGAATATGTGAACTACAGCATGGCCATAGAGAAACTGTGAGAGCTCTGGCTCGTTTTGTGCTAGAAAGCTTCTGCACATATCGCGGAACCTTGTGGGTTCGGGCAGTTTCGTTGGGATACACACATGTGCATATATATATATATATATGTGTGGAGAAAGGGAGTGGTAGGACGGATGGACCAAACCGACCGTCCGGATGAACTAGAACGGACGGGCTCGGGATTCCAGAAAGGCGAGGGTCCAAAAAGGTTCTTTGCTCGACGAGAATTCTTTCTCTCTCTCTCTCTCTCTCTCTTTCCCTTTTTACTGCTGCTCGGACACGAGATGCGAGCACGTCCGCCATCTGGAAAGAGCTTCGTGTCGGTTTATTCGAAGCCACGGAGTGACGAGGAGAAAAATAGGGTGAGGCTGATGATGTGGTTCTCGAGACTCCACTGTTGGACACGTGTGTGCGTACCGTATACTGCGTAAAAAGAGAGACGACTCTGTGGACGCGGCAGAGGGCGCTCAACTCGGTCAAAGATGTTTCAGATGGTTTGTGTGTGCTCGTGAGAGCTAAGATGACGAGGCCTATCCAATTCAACTCTCAATGTCTGTATATGATCGAGGGTCCAGTGTCCCTCAACAAAAGAGCCTCGAACGTTTGAAATTTTATCCGTAGTGTACTAAAGTGTACTCATGGCTACTACATTCATGGCACACTTGCACAAACTCATTTTTCAAAATTTTTCTTTACATATGAAATTCATTTTCAGTGTTGATTAAATTGTACATAGAGTGGAAATTCATTGTGTAAAGTCGACATCACATATATATATATGTAACATTCGAATTTCCTATGATATGAATTTTCAAATTTATTGTGTTATTCATAATGTGTGTGGAATTTCTGGATATCTGAATTGATGTGCGTGTGTAAATTCCACAATGACGAGGACTTTTCAGACCAACTTGTGTGCCTGTGTGATCGAGGGTCCAGTGACAAAACAGCCTCGAACATTTGAAATTTTGTGCATAGTGTACGTATATATATATAATATTAAATTCGTCACACCCACAAACACACATTTCTCAAGATTTTATTTTCAGGATTTTTGTAATCCAAGATAGTTTTGAAAGTCAATAATTTTAATTAAACTCTGGATAAGTTTAAAAATTCATTATGTGGCGAATTTTTTAACATTTTAATTTTTAATCTTTTTTTAAATTGAATTTCGCGTACAATTAACGGAATAATTCCAATGTGTTTGAAATTCCGCGATGTCTTAGCGGATGTGCGTGAGTGGTTAACGTCCAAGAGGACTCAAACTCGTACATATATGCCTGTACGATTTGAGAGTTCCTCAAATGAAACAGACTCGACACTTGTCAATTTTGTATGTGACATGAATTTAAGTACTTGGTCTCTGCGTATTTATATTCATGATTCGTCACACCCACCCAACCCACACACACTTTTTTTTCATACACATAATATTAGCTTTGGGGACTTTTCGTATCCCAGGACAGTTCTGGAGAACAAAATTCGTTAGGTTGAGTGATTTTTTTGCTTTGCTATGCAATTCATTCATTGCCATTTTTAATATCACAAAAGTTCTTCGTGTTAGTTAGACACATATATATACATGCTATAATATGGTCCCGCACGAACGATGCGGGTCCCGCAGTCTTAACTCGTTCACCTTCTTTCTTCTTTTCTTTCTTCGTTCTTCTTCGCCTTCTTTCTTCTTTCTTCTTCGCCTTCTTCGTCTACTTATTTTTACAACCTCTCGCCTCGTTCGCTTGTCATTGAGCGATGCACATTTCTCGACGAACGAGGACTAACCGGTGGATTATTCGAGTCCCGGAGCAATTCACGGTTGAACGATTTTTCGAGACTCTAAAAGAGAGAATTCTTTTTTTCTTTCTGGCAACGCCGATAGCAAACTTACGACGTATTAGACGAGAAACCGACTATCTTGCGGATGGCGAAATTCGTGCCGGTTCATTGGGGTTGATTCAGTTTTACGAGAGAGGGAGAGAGAGGGAGGGGGTGAGAGAGGGAAAAAAATAAAGGAACCAAGAGGTCTTTTCGTTCGACGAAGGTCTTTTCGTTCGTCGATGGATATATCGCGAAAGATTATTAGCATGGGACGACCTTGGCAAGTTCTCTTCGTGGGCGTTTCTCTGGGCTCTTTCATCGTTCGTCGCGCCGTTTCGACGGTCTCCACCCGCGAATAAACGCTAAAAGTTCATTGCGAAATAATGTGCGGAGCAAAGTTTCTCTCGTCTCTCCACTACGCGCTACGGTCAAGCCTTTATTTAACGAGAAAAAAAATTATGTGTATATCTATATCTACAGTACACGATTATTTCGTTCCATGATTTTATTCAAAAACGTCTCTGACGAAATATCATATTTTTGAAAAAAAATTGGAAAAAATTTAACATTTATCATGCATGCCCTTTCACCTAAATCGTACGTGTATTACGAACTCGAGATGATGATCCTCTTTATCGATATTATACCGAGACAAACTGCGCAGAGGAATATATCAGCTGCCCTATAAATTACAAACAAGGATCGTCGAGAAAATATTTTCGGTGAGCATCCGATGGACCTGAGATAAATTGGGAAAATAATTACCTAATAAATTAACCATTTTGGAAAGATGATATTAAAATCCATATTTAAACTTGATAATTTTTTTGTTTTCTAATACGATGAATAATATAACGATCTATTTATAAAATCATTTTGAATGGTTCGCGAATTATAACAGAGAGCGTATCTTAAACTTTTTTTTTATATCATCTTTAATTCGACAAATTAAAAATTCGTCAAATTAAAAATTCGTATACAATAACACGGTGAAAGTTGTTTATCCGTAGCCTCGGCCCTATTCTGCGCTTCTTGTCCGTTCATCGACGAGATTTAACAGAAAATTCTCGGCGAAGCGCTCACGGAGATGCACACGGACGTATTCCGCAGTATCTTGAGAAGCAGCATGAGACGATACCAAAACGGGGCGAACGAGGACGCAAATATACACGTGCTTTCGTAATCTTCTTATTTGGTCGTTTCTCTCTCTCACTTTATCTCTTTCTCCCTCGAAGTGAATAACGCAGAAGCCAATATGGCGACATAAATGCATACAAGGCTTAATGCATGTAAATTTGTCTGCAACAAATAAAAAACGGGCAAGGAATGAAAAATTAAATATTATATTTTTTAAGCGAATAATTAGGAAAAATGATTTATCAAGAATTAAATTTAAACGATTCAAATAATAATTATTTTGTCATCAACAATAATTTAATGAAAAATGACAAATCATTCTCCAATGGTTCATCATTTTGTTGGTCTTTTATTTCGTCTACCTCTTCTCTGGCAAAAGTGAACTGAGGTGAGACAGGATTTCTTGATTTTGATAGGCAGAGCAAAAATATATGAATTGAGAGCTCACAGGGACTTTTACAAATGATGAAAAAAGAGACGAGAGGCGCGAGAGCAGCACACGAAGCAGATCCGTTTGAATTGGTCCGATTGTCGTCGTCGTCGTCGTCATCGTCGCCAATGACGTAACCACTTCTTCTCAATCACTCGCATTTCCTTCGACACTTGTCCCTTGACTTACTCATCGTGTGACCGGTCAACGGTCAACCCTCATATTAGTCATTATGGCGTTTGATAAAAAAAAAAAAAAAAATATGTCATGATGAATTTATCTGAAAAAAGTAAATGATAACAAAAGGAGAGAAATGAGCTTAAGAAACTCTGTTTAAGCTTATCCAGTTGATCCTGGACAATTTCCTTGCATGAGAGAGCTTAAAATGTTTCCATATATTATATATTATATATTACATATTATATATTATATATTATATATTATATATTATATATTATATATTATATATTATATATTATATATTATATATTATATATTATATATTATATATTATATATTATATATTATATATTATATATTATATAATATACATTATAATATATAACTATAGTATGTATCCCGTAACTGTCTCGTCTCTTCATGCCGTAGGCTCTCTTTCACGATCAAGTTTGAGGCTTCTGGCAGGATGCCGGGCATTCTCCCCTTGGCGTGCGTGTCTGGCTCAACACACCGCGCCTCGTTTCTCGTACAGATAAAGAACCTGAAGAATCGCGTCAAGCCTTCTTTGACGAGTTGGCGTGCCCAGCAAGAGGACGCGTTCTTGGCTGCTCCAAGAACGCGTCCAACAAAGAAGGACAAAAGCCCCAAGTCCTGTCGTCTATATATATATCAATACTCTGGGGCTTTTGTCCTTCTTTGTTGCACTTGTTTGTTGATATATATATATATGTGTATATATATATGTGTGTGTATATATGTATATATATGTATATATGTATATATGCGAATATTCTTGTACGAGGTGTGCGCATGCGTGCGTGCTAGCATTGCGCAGAGACCGAGACAAAAGACACAAAGTGCGTGCGCGCCAAGTCACCACGTGTGTGTGCGTGTGTGTGTTCAGAAATGGGTTCCTTCTCGTTGGACAACTGTGAAAAAAAAAATGTCTTCAATGAGAGGTAGAAAAGTCCTCAACACTTTGAGTCAATCTCTGATGGTATTTTTCTACTTTTAGCTAGTTCGTATATATATGTGTCTTTTGCTATTGAAATATTACACAAGAGCACTGAGAAAAAATCCTTATGCCGAAAATTTCGACAGTTTATTAATAATTTTAACACTTGTAGAGATTTTAGTACTTGAAAGCAGATTTGAGAGTATAAAAAAAAATTTGACGTAATACAGGAAATTTTTCTATTGCGAGAATTTATCTAGTCTTTTGAATTTAATTTTATGGACTTAGCAGTGATCCGTCTGAGTTTGCAGGGCAGCAATTTCACACGTCACTGCTCGGCGACTTTTTTTCATAATAAATTAATTTTTGACTCACCTAAACCTTCCTCGATTATTGATCTATAGAATAGTGAAAATCGCATCAAAATCCGTTCAGCGGTTCTCGAGATTTGCCCGAGCATAGAAACGCCTACAACGGACTTAGTACTATGTAGGGATACCGGAAACATTATTTTAAACTATGTAGAGATATTCAATATCCTTACAATTTACTTTACTATCCTGAAAACCAGCGTGAAAATGTATATTCATATATATATATGAATATACATTTCACGCATTTACATATATGGCATACGAATATATATATATATATATATATATTCGTATGCCATATAGTGCATGTGTGGATTAACTTTCACTGATTTCACGGTCAACGAAAAAGCTACACGATGCTAATAAAGTAAATAATACATATATTTCGTAAAGAAACAAGTTGTTGGACTCGTTGCCAGAGTTTCGACAGTTTTGTTACGCGAGCTCTCTAGTGTGATATCGGAAGGCGAGACATTTTTTCTATCTCTTTTTATCGCACTCCTCATTCTGTGTAACAAACTTTTCAATAACTTCCTCTTTCTCTTATCTCTGGGTATATAAAAGTGCGTGTATATATATATACCCTTATATATGTGTATATATGTATTGAATTGTTTCAAGTTGTATTTTCCCGAGTATCGACTCAATGAAAAAAGCTCAATGACCCAGGTTAAGAACTCAATCCGCATCAGCAAGTCTTGTTACATAAACCTATATATGTCTATGTAACACACGAGTCTATCGATTCAATCTTGACCCGCATTCTTCTTATTTTTCTACCTTCGACAGTACACTATATATATATATATGTACATATGCTTACCCTCGACATTACTTTGTCCAAGTTTCCGTCTAATTCGTTCTCATCGCGTGTGTCCTTTCTCTCCGTTCTTTCATTTTATATTATATATATATACATATGTATATGTATATGTATATGTATATGATCAAAGCGGAACATACATGGTTCAATCGCAGCAAAGAAGCCTCTCTCGGTTTATTGTCCTCTCAGAGGAAAGGAGAAAGAATGAGGAGAATGGAAAGAACGAGGGAGATCGACACACGCATGTAATATATATACATGTATATATTTTTATATACGAGGGTGTCTCCTCAAGAGACGGGCACGTCCCGGCATCCGCCGGAAGTAGGTCCTCATCGCGTCACGAGAGATAGACCTTTCCATGTCAATGCGTACACCTTCTCGTGTTACACGCGCCTCTCTCTCTTTCTCTCTCTTTGCCCTTTTTCTTGTCTTCACCAATTGACGTTTACGTGTTGGTATCGAAATGCCACATTTTATCTCATTCTGATACCATCCAGTGCTAATCTTGTCGGGAATAAAATTGAGACATCTGAGTTTTTACGGAAATGAAAAGAGAGATGGGGACGGAATTTTTTGATGAATTAATTAATCCGAAAGATATGAATATCGATGATGAAAGAATTTGGTTATTGTTGATCTCAATTTATTGTTTAATGATACGATTTTTTTTTGTTTGGAAATAATTGCTATTTCATATCAAACATTTTATTGTTTCATTTTTTTTCGATGTTGCAATTTTCAAGGTCCGAGTTTCCTTTTCTCATTTATTATTATTGTTTTTATTTATTTTTTAATTTTACATCATCCAGGATATCCGCAAACAGTACGAGCTTAACTCGGACACCTGGGGAGGTCTGCGACGCGTGAAGTTGTAAATTCTCCTCGTCGGATCTTCATCTGGCCTTCCAGAATCGACTACTTTACTGTAGTTATGCCATTGAGTGGCTCATCCACCTTTCCCTCGTTAACACACACGCGCCTTTGCCACGACTCCATTGTGATTTTACGCTCGTGGATGAACTAACGAGGTTCGAGATATTCTCTCTCTCTCTCTCTCTCTCTCTCTCTCTCTCTCTCTCTCTCTCTCTCTCTCTCTCTCTCTCTCTCTCTCGCACACACACAGTCAAACGAAGTACGTGCTTTGTGCAGTTAGTCATAAAATGTATACGTTCTTGTGTTTCTCGTTGTGTTTCACCTATTCATTAAATTAGGTAACACCAACTATGTGGACGGACATTTGACGTTTATTTCTTTTCATCTCCATTATTTTCATTATTTATTGATTGTTTTGTATTTATCTGTTTTTTTTTTTAATTTAATTTCCGAACCTTCCAATATACATATATATATATTGTTTCGATTATTATGAAAAAAAAAATTATTTCAATAAATAAAATGCTCAAAAATTAATTGAAGAGAAAATTTCCGTCCAAAGTTTTTTTTTCAAATTAATTTAATTTCGAGAATTGACTCATTCCATTTTGTCTCATAATTACGCAATTCCTTTTCTCAATTGTCCCCACTCCCATATTTTCTTCTCTTTTCCGGCATGTATGCCTCTCACCTTTCTCTCTCTCTCTCTCTCCTCAATCGTCATCCATGGGGAAGTGCTATAGGAGGGTACACAAGACGTAAGAGTGGGGCAAATGCTAAGAATATATATATATATATATATATGTATATATATGTTGCTATGAGAGAACGTTCACGAGATAGAGGTGGGGTCGAGACCCAGACAAGGTCATGGCTTTGACGTTCTCTCGTCCAACGCCCTGGTATGCTCTTCCACCATGTAACAGCCATTTCGTGCCAACGTCTCTCCAAGCTTTTGACGTCGTCAGTATCGGCCATTTTGAGAATACGAGCAACAACTGCGAAAAAAGTCTTCGCGAGCGTCATATCAAACGTGTATACATATATATATCCAAGAACAACGATAAATTATCTCTCGTTTTCTCTCTCTCTCCCTCTCGTGCTGGCATTGGCGCGATCTTTGCGGACTCTTCGCACACGATGCAACTCTTGGGACGCGCGTGCAGCAAAACGACGTGTTTCTTCGTCGTACCATCAAGAAGCCCGGCACCGTCGCGGCTTACATTACACACACACATGCCATGCTCTCGTGGTGTATACGTCACCGATTAGACCATCGTCTCTTTATCCGTCTTTTGAGTCTGTGAAAAAATGTATTTATTGCGTGGCAGCTTGCAGGGAATTTTCGAACACTTGTTTGTAATTTTTCATTCCATACCAAATGCTCTACATGGTGTGACCAATTTATAGGCTTCGAGCTATATTGTTTTTTTTTTTTTACAGTGCTAGTGATTTTTCACTTATTTTCTGGCAATGTCCAGGACACTAGAATTCTCTATGAAAGGTTTTATCACATCAAACTTCATCGCCATTTTTAAAAACTGATAAAAAATAAGTATTGCCCCTCAATACATTAAAATACATGGGCCTGCAATAAAAAATTGACAAAAAATATTTAAAATCTCCATAAACTTTATTGATACTCCATACAGTATAAAATTTTCTATATAGTCGATTCAACGATATCCGGTGAACTATCGTGAGACGTACATTCCATAAACTCACTATGGGGAATTTTTACTGGTTGAAGATAAGCGTGGGTTTATGGCTCAAGCTCAAAATAAGTAGACAAAATCTACAATAATCTTTTCATATCGTTGTCAGCTGCCTGAGATAAACTCAAAGCCTCTGTGGAAATGTACTAAATTATTTGTAAACATTCACATATATCTTCGAAGAGTTTCTCAAGCGTTTTTCCTCGTTTTTTTTTGTGTTGTCTTTGCTCTTCTCGTCCTTCACAGTATCTTCTTGGATTTTCCCATCCTGCTCTATCCTTTATCAGGGATAAGGGAAGAGAATGATAGGATAACACGTGGCGTCTCGTTTTACGAGATAGTACGTGCATTTACTTTTCTCTCTTGGGCGTGTATATAGTATATATATACATATATATATATATATATATATACTTGTATACACAGGGCGTTGTATAAATTGGTGAACCGAATTTCTACATCGCATACGACGCATAGCAGTCTTGACGGTCGTCGGTGATAAAATACGTCGTTCTCGCCGTCGTCCTTACGTTGGGTTCATTCTGTGGCGGTCGCTGTTGAGCCACAACGCACGCACACACGGCGGGATACCGGACGAGATAGACGAAACAAACGTGACGGGATCTCTCGCTCTTTCTCTTTATCGTTCTATCTCTTTCTCTCTTTTTCCCTTTCTCTTTCCTCCTTCTCTCTTTATATACGTCTGGAAGGTTGGACAGTGGGAATAATACCAATTTCCATCGGCCCTTGCCGCTTTTATCGCTGAATCTTTCGACAATGCTCCACGTCTCTCGTACTCTCCTGCCGTCTTTTCTTCTCCCTGACAAAGACTCTGTCGCGGCAGAGGGAACAGAATGGGCAATAAAACGCTGTCAGGAAATTTAGAGAGAAAAATCAAAAAATTTAACTATATCAGCCCGTATTTGAAAAATGTAAAAAAAAAAAAAAAACACATTTTAGACGTTTCAAATAGTTAAATAATTATTCTTGTATTTTTAATCGTGATTTTTTTTTTAAATTTTATTCTTTCGCATATGAATGATGTTTAAATTATATATATTTGCATTTATTTTTCACCGTCTTATAAAACCGAAGTTCGAGTGCATGCATGCGTCGAGAGGCGCCTCCTTGATCCGGGGCAGGACGCCGTTCTCTCTATATATATATCGCCGAGAGTCTCGCATAAAGTCCGATGAGGAGGAGGGGGAAGGGTGGGGAGGACTCGCACGAGCACAAAACAATGGTGATTGTCTCGAAACGTTTACAGCCTAATTATGTGAACACGGTAAGGGTCGAGGTATAGAGAGCAGGGTGAGGATGGGCAGGTAGAGGGGGCAAAAGAACTTTAGCGAGCACACGGAGAGCAGTGGAGTAACAATGCCATAACTCGTAACAATGTACGATTGTTCATTGTCCCCCCCCCCCCCCCCTCCTCCTCTATTCGTGCGTGTGCATCCTCTCTGTTTCTACTGCTCCTCTCCCCTCCCCCTCTCCTCTCTCTCTTTCATCTTCCTATTCGTGCTCACTGATTTCTTCGCGTGGGTATATCGTTGTTTATTTTCTTGATTTTTTTTGTCTTTTTTTCTTTATTTTTCTTTATCGTGAATTCGTGCAGTTAAACGAGTTAAAATAAAAAGGTACATTGGCATTGACCCAAATTACATTGGAATTATGAAGATTGAAATGTGCCAAGCATGTAAATGTTTCTTAGGAAATAAACTTTTCGTACTCTTTATCGATGAAGTATTTCATTATTTTGACATTATTGAACTCAAACTTTTTTAGATTACGGTGGAAATAATTTAATTATTTTATCATTAATTGAGAGTCCCCCCCCCCCCTCTCCTCTCTCATTCATCTTCCTATTCGTGCTCACTGATTTCTTCGCGTGGGTATATATACGAGTACATCGTTGTTTATTTTCTTGATTTTTTTTTGTCTTTTTTTCTTTATTTTGCGAATCGTTAATTCGTACAGTTAAACGAGTTAAAATAAAAAGGTACATTAGCATTGACCCAAATTACATTGAAATTATGAAGATTGAAATGTGCCAAGCATGTAAATGTTTCTTAGGAAATAAACTTTTCGTACTCTTTATCGATGAAGTATTTCATTATTTTGACATTATTGAACTCAAACTTTTTTAGAGTACGGTGGAAATAATTTAATTATTTTATCATTAATTGAGAGTTTTTTTCTCGGTTAAATTATGGCGAACGAACGGAATAGACTTTGAAAATTACACGCAGAAAAAAAAAGTGAAAATGTATCGAAGAATTGAAAAAAAAATTAAAAAAAATTGACATGGGCCCAAGGCCCAAAATATATAATATAAAGGTATACAAATGTTTTATAATTGCGTATCCAATATGATATTTGTTTGTTCTCATTATGACAGAAGGCCTCGCTTTAATAGTACTACAATTCGAAGGTCTTGAAACATGCTTCTCTCTGTCCTCCCTGAGAATTGGGTTCGTTGAACTGTGGCCTTTGTGCAAAACGCACAAAATATCTATATAGTATACATATATACATCTATGCATGTATACAGAGGAATGAATAAGGTCTGGTAAGATGTAGAGGTGCACGTGTTTCGACAATTTGTTGGAGGTGGCATGCCCTTCATGTGTATATATATATATATATATATGTAATATATATTATGTGTAAATATATATATATATATATATTGTTGACGCAATAACACGAGATAACGATGCCATAAGCCCAGCACTTGCGAGAGCCTCTCTCTCATCTTCTTATTGGTGCTCAACTGTCTCTTCAATCCCCTCTTACTTCCATTCCGAAGGTATAAAATTTACCGTTTGACGCCAGTACTTTTTTAACGACGTCGTTTCAATCCTCGTACTGTCGCATTGACTTTTCTTCCCCATGTATATATACTCACGTGCATTCTTACTTGATTTTTCCATCTCTATTTATCCACAGCCATTCTCTCTATTTACTTTTAATTTTTTATTCAATTCGCTCCTGCTTCATTTCATCCTAAAATAATTTTCAAAAATGCGAAAAATAATAATTTTTATCAATGATAAATAATAATAAAATCCGTGTGTATCGATCGAAATTTTTTCATTCAATGTCCTCAAACAGTATGAACAATTTTTTTGACGTCTCCGAAAAATTTGACACTATTGACGTTCATGGTCACGTCAATCGAAGGATCAACTGACATGGAGAACCGCAGAAATTTTATTCCTTGCATCCATGGGCTCACGAGAATTACTAGAAATAGAGACGAGACACGTGTGCGAGCGCAATATAGTAGGATATATATATATATATATATATATATATATATATATATATATATATATATGGATAATACTGTATATAATAAATCTGTATAAAGACAAGTAGCTTGTAGCTTCACGGCGCGTGTCAAAGACGCTCTCTCTCTCTCCCTCACTCTGTCTCTCACTGATACAGCATGATGTGCATATGTATTTGTACGTAACACGCTTTGGGTAGCGTACACGCCTTTCGTTTTTCCATCCAAGGCATCGGAATCCTTGAGAAAAATCTTCTCGCTGCTCGATTCTCAATTTCATCATGGAGATCGCGACACAGAGAGCGATCTCATCGAGCCTGGGCAATCTTCTCGGTAATTTTCTGTTCTATGTTCTCTCTCTCTCTGTCTTGGTCGCATATATTCATTAGTGACTGTGCAGGAAACTTGCACTTAAAAGCGACATTTGCAGAGTCCAAATGCTTGTATATACGCATATTTACTATGTAAAGACTACATGAAAGAAATCTAATCTCCATTATGGACGATGTAAGATATCTCATACTCATTAGCACTTAATTTTTCCATTTTTGTTGATAACGATGCGTACGTGACACGTAGTTTTTTTTTTTTTTTTACATTTCTCTAGTATTCTGTGCTATTTGGAGCTCTGTGTATTGGACTTTTGATTGGATAATGAAAGGGAAACTCTCTCACGCTAATAAATACGTATATGTATTTTATGTGTGTATATTTGTGTAAATTTTTGCCTATATCAATGTGCATTAATATATTCGTAACTCGAACCCACCCGGTATAATAAAGCGAATAATATGCATTAATATTCGTTACATTATCCTGTCAGTATATACACTGACATGTTTATTACAATATCAATTGGTAGTCTTAATAAAGCTAAGTAGTCATATTAATGACGAGAGTACAGAGAGAGAGAGAGAGAGAGATGAGAATTTTAAGTGCTAATATAAAGTATATGCATGAATCTACATATATATATATATCGAATGATAAAATCAACTTGGTTCGACCATTAAATCGATTAACTCGTATCCCCAGCATTTTGAATCGATCCACGTAACGAGGCTGACCACTGGTCAGCAGTTCTCCATTTTCGATCTTGCCCAGTACAGAATATGCGTGAGATGCCGGAAGAAATCGGCAGTAAACTTGTGTGCTTACTCGATGATATACCATTTTTTAAAATCACCGAGTATCCTGCGTAAGAATGACATAAAAAGTGTACGGGAAATTGCTTATGTTTTATATTCTATATATATATATATATTTGTTGGTGGAATTAATCTATTTCCGCATTCGTCAATTACCATTCTCCCCTCTCGCACCTGGGGCATTTTCGATAAAACTTTGTCGTACTTTTTGTCCCTACGGTGAGAAAAATTAAATTGATTTATCCAAACCCAAAGTTGTTTATCCTCGATAAAATTTATTCAAATAATTTGTTTGTTCTTCATGAGCTCATTGGTCACTTACAATTATAGACGACGAAATCTATAAGGAGAACGTCTAAGAGTATGTATACCAGCGTGCTGTGTTTAGTCGAAGGATATCTGCAAATATATCTATATAGATATATATATATATATATATATATATATATATATATATATATATATATATATATCCTTGTGAGTTTGAGCGACGAGTACACGTTGACGTTGACGAGACGAGAAAGGTTGAAGAGTTTTTTTTTCTCCCATGTCCTCTCTCTCAGTTGGGAACTATTGCGAAACGTGTGTATACATTTGTATGTTTGCATTGAGGGGTCGGGAGGAGGGGGGGCAGCATCATGTATTACACAGTGAGGCGCGCCAGCAAACACAGTTTGAGTTTGCCTCGAAATGGTCTCTAATTCGAATAGCAAGCCTTGGAGTCGTAACATCGAGACTAAATTAAGAGATCTATAGATCCTTCAAGACCGTCTCATTCGGTGAGAAAGATTACCGATTTATGCTTTGGTGTATTATCCTTTGACATGAACAACGAAACGAATATTCGTTATACGAGCGAGTCGGAGTTGCGAAGTTTGGCACGAAAATCACGCGGTAATTTATAATGTCATATATAGCGAATTAGAGTTAACCCACAAATGTGTTTGTACACTTTGAAACGATAATAAAGAGTTGTTAGTTGTTTTGTGATCGGTAAAAACAAATTGCCTAAATTCAATACTTCTATTTGAACTTGAACGATTTGAATTTGAACTCGTAACAGAATATATTCGTTAATTAGGAAAAAAAAATTTGAATGTCGTCAAAGTGCTCGATAAAAAATGACGGCCCCCTCGACATTTTCATTCGATGACTAAAGATTTTTTGTCCCTCTCTCGAATCAATGAGTTTTGTCGTCGTTCGAGAATGACACGTTTGCGCGTATAAATTTCCAAGTCTCGACCTTTCCTGGGAATTCTGAATTGCTTGTGGGTTTATCATAAGACCGAGAAACTCCACGTCAACGGATAAAATTTATCGTAAAATGTGTTTGTCTGGCCGTGTCTGGATTACCTGGGCCTCTCTCTATCTGGTCGACTCGAGCTGCTTTTTTCCAAATTTTTGAGTTCGCTTTGTCGACAAGAGACGAAGACGAGAAATACTCGACCCTCGTCCTAAAATTATGCTCAGGAAGATTTGGCCGGTCCACGGATCTAATTTTATTCATCCGATATATCATATCTATAGATCGTTAGTTATCAATGGACCTGCAGAGTTAATAAATCATTGTGAAATTCGAGATGCTGCTGGCTCACGATTCGCAAATGATCAATTTTTTTCTCACGCTTCTAATCGATCTCTATTTCAATTAATTATTCAATCATATTTCATCAATTCACACAAATACGTTTAGACGATGAAACATTTGGAAATATCCTTATCCAAAATTAAGTTCGATGCTGAGGGGAATTTTATTTTTTTTAATAATCTTTTCATCATTTCATAAAATTAAATGAACTATATTCAATAATTCGAATGAAAAGAAAAATTCTTAATGGGTTAATGAATGAGAGTTGGAGTCTCTGGCTCATTTTCCCCTCGTTCGTTCGTCGATGATATTTGAATGATCTTTTAATGGATCTCTCGGGATCCTCGAAAGATTCTCGAAAGACGATCCGTTCTCTCGACATTTCAGGGTTCACCAATAGTTTATTCCGTTACAGTAAAAAGTCAGCCAGAAGTGAGAATAGCTATATGTACGTGTATATGAACGCTATATATTATACACACATAATATAATATATATAAACGTTTTTTTTTTTTCCTTTCTTTCCTGTTTATCTCATCTTAGGCGCCGACCTTTTTCGTTGGCTCCCTAACATTTATTATTATAACTATCCCGAGACGGTTTTTGCATCATAATCATCTCGAGACTTCGAAGCCCGGATTTCATTATCCACTAAAGGCTCGCGCCTTCTTTTTAGACCGTATAGTCCGGATTGCGAAAGGTCGTGGTCAGCGTCAAAAGCGCGACGAGCGAGATTGACGGTTCTCGTAAACATTCTCTAAATCATGGCAAGCAACTTTTCGTTCGGTTTTGGAGACCAAAGAGACATGTGCAACCGAGAAAGACAAACCTTCTCCTCGACGACGACGACGACGACGACAACGACAACAAGAAATTTGCAATCTGCTGCTGCTGCTGGTTATCCGCACAGCATTTGCCGGGGGACTTTCTCCACGATCTCGAAACTCCCGAGAGTCATACAAACGACGAACAAGATAGTCTCGTGACCCCACACACGCGACAAGGCCCTTTCCATTTCTCTTTGTCCTTTCTCTTTTTTTCTCTCAACCTTTCGCTTTTACTTAATATAAATTGCGAGATATTTTTTGTTTAAACATTTTTTTTTAACTCCACACTATAGTTTAATTTCTGCGATGTACATCACTTGAATGTAAACTTATTCGAAAACATTTTCCCAAACGTTACAATTACCACACATTAATGTTAATCTTTTTTTTTTTTCATTTAAATAGCGTTCATTCCTGAGTCCATTGATCAAATGTTTATACACAGCGATTGACAATAATAATTATTATTATCTCGAGTATTGGGTTATCGATTTTTTTTTCTATTTGATTGGATTAATAATACTTTTAACTATTACCCACTTTATTATGTTCACAAAAATATTCTACTAAATACTACATCTTAACTAATCATTAGTCAATAATTTCACCATAAAAAAGTCCTTCGGATCGATGCGTACGAATCACAAAACGGCGATTAAAATCTTTAATAATATTTTGTAATGAAATGATTTCGTAAATGGTTTTTCAATCGTACATTCCATACCCCTAGTTAGGTCACTTAATTTTTTCCTATATATTCCGATTTTAGAATATGAATAAGTAATGATAATAAAAATTGAAAAATTAGTTACGAATTAGTCATAAATTGGAGTTAATTTTCATCATTGGAAATCATGCCAAAAAAACAGACAGAATTAGTTATTTGACGATTGTGGAAAATGTGTCTCTATACTCCTGCGTGCGTTTGTCAGTCATAAAAAAGGAGAGAGTGATAGAAAGAGTCTCTTTCTTCTTTGGTAGCAAGGGAGGGAACATCACGATTTTTGCTCGTCTCGAAGTACAAAGTATAGGTCGTGGTGGCAGGATAGTGCACTAAAGTACGCATACAGAATAGTAAATGGGAGATATAGAAAAATGAGCTAGCTAGTGGTGGAGGTTATTTTTAACAGCTGACGACGAGACGAGTATGGAAGGGAGAACGAAAGCGAGAAAGAGAGAGAGACAGAGAGAGAGAGAGAGAGAGAGAGGGAGAAGTCTCTTCTTGCTTCTCTCCCCACACCTGTTCGCCAGCTGCCTGGACAAAGGGCCATTTTACCCTGGACGATCGGTGAGGTGGGGAAATAAAAGGGGAGTACAAGCACCTTTGTAAAGTACAGAGGTGTATTACATATGCATATAGAAATACATACACTCTAACAGTTGACTGTATCGTCATTGTTGTCGACGTCGTTGTACTGTATATTACAGTTCTCAATGAACAGAACGATTTCACTTCGCGAATCAGCCACACCCTATGTTGCTTATGATATCCTGCTGTGACGACGAAAAAAATCGCTAAACAATTGGCACAATGAAGCCCGAGAGATTAAAGTCAAATTTCGGTTAATGAATTCAAATTCATCGCTTTCTATACCTCTCTCTCTTTCTATTCTTTCATTCAGTTTTTTTTTGTTTTTTTCATCCAGACATTATATATATATTGTGGTGCACTGAACTATGATCGTTCGGTCTGGCGAATGTAGATCCTTTGAAAAAAAAAAAATCAAAATCAATAAATGGAATAAAATATTCAAAGCATAAGTGGGCTTTGACTATAATTTCGATGAAATACATTTTTTTTCTCCATTCGTTCATTACCAAATCTACGAATTTTTTTCCCTTATAAACCTAAAACTTTAATTGTAAACAATTGAAAATAATTATGAATTATTAGAAATTATAACCAAATGGATTCATAGCTTTGATGTTGAATTGGCTGCGGTGATGGCAAATTTCACTGTAACCGAATTGCTTTGCAAGCTCTACTGATAAATTATTTACCATTCGATCAACTCAGTGTAAGCTCGAAAGCTTTTGCATCTCTCGCTGCGTGAATTATTTTTGGTTCCGATATCCGCAAGTTTGCTTTTACTCTCGTCTCGTCGTTCCAAAGCTTTGATACATGTTCGGGGGTTGCTAGGTCAGAGGGAATAACCATTCTCCTGTACGTGTGAGTCTGTACATGCCAAACGATAAACCCTTGCCTGTGTATATAGTCGGGACATCTCGTGCACAGTGTTTGATCGATCTCTCCTCCTCCTCCTCCTCCTCCTCCTCCTCCTCCTCCTCCCCTCACCCGTCTTCGTTCCCCATTACATCGCGACAACGAGCCTTTCGACGTTTTCTATAGTACATACACTTGATTTTCTCCCTCTCCCTCTCGCTTTCTCTTTCTCTTTCTCTCTCTCCCCTTATGCCGTTTTGACGTGTCAACGACTCGACGCCATCGAAGAGTGAAATCATAGAGGGAAACTGTAACATTTTCATGAGAAACTTCGCGAAACTCTCAACTATCTACACGCAACTCCACTGCCTCTCTACCCTCCTCCACCCTTCCTCCCTCCCGACTCGGTATGTAGGACAAGAAAGACCATGTTAAAGTTTAGTTAGCGAAACAGAAAGTTCAGCTATATTATTAACGTTCTAATCCGTTCAAAGGGACTGCCAAAGAAAATATTATGAATCTTTGAAAATGTTGGTATATTTGCCCGGCTTTATTCTCGGTACTAGGTGAAAGTTTTGAGCTTGTACTCCTTGTATAAAGTATGTCATGATATTGCACGAACTTTTGACACTATTTTTATTCTCTTTTTATCCATACGAAGATTCTCATTTCTATTACATAATTGCGTGTCAAATTTTGAACAAGCATGAAATATAATCTGTAAGTGTTAAAATAATTTTCTCAAGCTTCTAAAATTATTATTTTTGAATTCGTTATTATTTTTTTGTTCCAAACAAATTTTACTATATATTGTGAGCTGCAAAAGAATAATGCTGGCCTCAAAGAAGAATTTATATTTAATTGAAAAAATCGCGGGAGTAATGAAACATGATATGACTGTGAAATTAATTAAAGGGTTGCGAAAGCCTGATTTTTCTTCGACACAGATATATTTATTATTTTCGAGAGCTTTGAGTAAGCTCAAAAAAGAAACGAACGAAAAGCTATCGCTGGTACGACGGGAGCCAGATTTTTCCCGGGACATTTTTGCCGGTCCACTTGCACGATGAGAAGGACGGAGAGAAGAAGAGTTTGGTATGGGTTTTGGGGGCTGGATGGGGTGGCTGAATTACGTCGGTAGTGCCGCAAGGGCTCGAGGATTTTACTTGGTATATAGACGTTCGGGGGTGTGGGAGGTTATACGCTATGTGCTTGGCAGCGTCGACGCGAGCCTCGAGGGAGTGCAGAGAGAGACAGAGAGAGAGAGAGAGAGAGAGAGAGAGAGAGAGAGAGAGAGAGAGAGAGAGCGAACAGGGGTGGTTTTCTCGTTGGGGAGAAACCCACGGATCAATACCGCAGCGAGTCACGCCTTCGTTCCACGTTCAACATTCGATGCTTCCGTCTTCTCGTACTGTCGATCGTGTACCATAATATATTAATGTGTTTCACGTCAAAATTATTTTTCCTCCATGACGAGAGAGAGCTTCGACATGACATATGTTATATGTGCATGAAACAAATCCTATTCACGTGACTCTGAATAAATTTAGTTAAATTTTTTTTACAAATCGTTAAAATAATCATCAACCATTTATACAATTTATCATATTTCATTACATCATTGACATTTCAATTGAATGATTTTTAATGACAGAAATATTTTTCATACAAATATTCAAAGCTATTCATTAAATTAATATTTTTAATAATCGATTAGCCTCGATAATTGATAGAGGACGACGCGATTATTCGGAAAGGACAAAAGCTACACGCAACATAGTCGGTTTTTACGTCATCGCTCGAATCGAATCAGCATAAAGTGGAAATCCGACAAATTGAAAAAAAAAAAAACAAAAAAAAAGCTGACCGGATCTGGGCAGCCCGTCCGGTATATGATCCGCCGCCAGGCGAGCAGGAAGTAGCAGTATGGATCAGACGGAAGCAAGAGCGAGACAAAAAACCGGCCATATATAGATGTATAAATGCATCCATACATATACATATTTATATGTGTACCCTCGTGGTCATAGCAGAAGCGTTTTGCCTCACCGGACTCTCGCGATTTCCACTATCAATAATAATTTCTGCCAGTCAAACGTTTTGGATTTATCATCCTCGACACTCTGTACGTCCTTCTGTGTTTAGTGCCTCTCGCACGTTTTATCCAACATTGTTTTTGTCATTCAATCGATCGTTGCTAGTCCAACTACCCACACTCTTTTATAATATTTACATATATTTTTTATTCACAAATGTCACAGACTCGTTTTACGTCAAAGAGAAAACTACCTTCAATTCCACTAAATTGAATTGATCGAATGAATAAATTTTCCAGACTTTCGTATGCTCAATTTTAAAATGTATCAGTGATCGATAATAATTATAATTCTATGTTTTTTTATCAATCCAATAACTATTCATAAGTGCTTTCCCACGAAAATAATTTGTAATCATTTTTATTTGAATAAATACTCGTCGAATTTTCGAAGCGAAGCAAAAATGCTCACCCTAAGTTTGAATTCAATGGGGGGGCAATAAGAAATTTGACGAAAAAGACACGGTGGGAGGTCGGTGAGCAGTGAGAAAGGATTGCAAAGTGCAATCTCTTATGAGCGTTGATTTGTTGAAGGATTTATGATGATTCCAAGACAAGCATTATTGATGAGAGAACGATTATACGTGTCCATATATATATATATATACACACACGTAGGCATGTTCAACGGATAAGCACAGTCATATTTATTGCAGAAAGTTCACTACACAATAATCAAAATTGCCTGAGAGCTGTCACGTCGTAGACTCGTAACGAGACATTTGACAACAGCTAACTTAACTCTATTTAAGAATGTAAATTTCGAGCTACTCATGAATTCTTTTCAACGTAAAAATACGTCAAGTGAAACTTGGAACTTGAAGGATAATATTCAGTACCGAACGAATCACGGGTTGCATGGACATCCCAAAATGGAAATTTTTTAACCAAAGTAAATTAGCTGGTTAAAAATTTCAAGCCTCGATGAGGCAGATATCAAATATTGTGACACAAATTTCAGATTTGACTCAATTTTTTGTCACATCGAGGGCAAAAGAAATCTTGACGAGGGCTTTGTGATTATATGCGAACATGAAAATGTTTAAAAATGATTATTTGAGGCTAACTTTTGGCTAACGATGATTTTTTGTCGACAAGGTATATAGAAATAAATGAGCAACGTAATATTTGAAAATCGCCATATTAATTTTGAACGATAATATTGCGCAGCATAAATTCTGGTAGATTTATATTATTTAGTTGTGTGTTGCAGTGATCGGAGAGTGATGTAAATGTGGACAAAAAAAAAGTAAACTCGTCGACACATGACGTTTAAATGTTTTTCAAGGAAGCATCTCGCGATCTAATTCCTCTCTGGCTTATCAGGCCTTGACCTTTAACTCGCATGATGAATCGAGTTATACGAGATGTTGAAACGATGAGAAAAAAAAAACGAACACACACGCACACTGCCAACGCATATACGATTTCTTATGCAATAAAGTGGAAAACACCGATAAAATATTATACGCTCGCGCGACTGAGAGAAAAGTAAAGACGTGCAGAAATACAGACACCAAAGAAAGAGCGAAAAAAAGAGATGTGGAAGATAAAAAAGTTGTTAGCGCGAAGGAACGATTGTGGCCTTGGGAAATAATCACATCGAGACAATTTAATCACATGAAGTTTGTTTATTTTTTTCTTTATTATTAATTAAAATAATTACAATCGTAAAATGTACGAACAAATCCTTTTTTTCTCAACGCAATAAAATTCGTAGAGATTCGTATGAATTTATATTCGAATTGACGGATCAGCCTTGAGAGAAAAGCGAAAGAACGAATTTTTCGAACGCTCTCGTGTGGGATTTGAGTGATCGCACCGGAAATTATTCAAGAGCTTCTCTTGCGCGGTTTTCACTCGATGGTAAAATTAACTCACGCTCGCTGAAACTTTCGTGTATTTTGATAGGTTGGTCAATCGTTTTCTCTCTCAGCCTGTCGCACACACCATGGGAAATATCGTATAAATAGCATATGTACTATCGATTTCATTAAACCGCAAATATTTCTGAAAGTCTGCCACATATGCATGGGAACTCGATATTCTCGGACAACTTGCAAATTTCTTGCTATAACTGCACGAGCAAACCATTAAAATTTATGCCATAAATAAATAATCGTTATCGAACAATTAATTTTGGGCCAAACGAGACTATAACAGAAATATACTCAATGAAAGATCACAAAGAAATTTGAAAATGATCCAATGGCATATTTTTTAACGCAATTGACAAATAAATATATTAATTTAAATACGTGTACTCGATGTCAATCGTCGCGATAATTTTGCAATTCCACTTATATCTGTATATGACATATATATATTGTATGAAATTTTATTTGCAATAAACGCAATCCATGCCAGACATATGTAACATTTTTCCAAATTTATTAAATTTGCATAATAGATGGAAAAATTAAGGACGAACTTTAGGTCTTTTTGCATCTTTTTAAGGGCTACTTTTACCCTCTTCTTCCTACTTCAACAAATAAATACATTTTTGTTGATATAAAAAATTAATGCAATAACGAACAAGGCAAAAAATATTAAATTTTTTTTTTTTCCAATTTGATTTTTTCAGGTATAAAGCGAATCGTTGCGTGAGCGGGGGAGGTAGCCGTAGCAGCGGTGCAAACGTCGGTACAACCGGCGGAAGCGGAGGTTTGGGCAACGAAAGCGTGAGCGTTGGCCGCGGCGGCGGTTACGGCGGTGCAGGCGGTGGGGGCGGGGGAGGTGGAAGCCCCAGAAGGGGAGGAGGAGGAGGTCAGGAGGGTGGAGCACCGCCACCAAATACCGGCCATCACCACCACCATCATCACCATCATCACACCACAACCGGCACAAGGCACCACAGGCACAAACTGCCGGGGGGGTGCCCCGAATTACGTCACCCCCATCATCACCGGCATCACCCACACCATCGCTCCCATCATCGGGGCATGAACATGGGCCAAAAGATATCAGGTAGATCATCATTTTCGTTTGTCTCTTCTTCTTCTTCTTCTTCTTCTTCTTTTTTTTTTTTTTTTCCAATTTTATTCCATCCAATTCTCATTTTTTAAGCCAATTTTGCGATAATTTTTTCTTTCTTTTTTTACCATTCCTTTAAATCAAAACAATATATTTGCTTGATAAACAAAATGAAACAAAAAACATTCTCCACTTCGTTAAAAAAAAAAGGTCCAGGAATTGAATGAATTTTTCATGTAATGTGAATGAAAAAAATCACATCTAATTAATAATACTCTGAATAGCTGAATAATATTATTCATTTTCGCCGATAGACAATTTTTTTTTTCTCGTCGATCCGTTGATCGATCAAATTACATTCCACAAAAAAAAGTTTTTAGAATCTTTAAAATTTACATGAATTACACAAAAGGTATGATATACCTTTTAATAAAATTATCGAATCAATTTCGTTGTTTTATTTATCAGAAATACATTTTTCATATATTTTAGATTAAACTCAGATGTATTTTTTAAATATATTTTTAATTTAGCTGTAAATTCGATCATGATTCGACGATTTTAAATTCAAAAGTCAAACTTTTCATTTCACCGTCGAATTTTTTGTGTTCTCGTCACTGAGTGAATAATTTCGGGCTAGAAAATGCATCTGTGCGTTCGGTGACGAAGACTACGACTATTCCGGGGTCAAGGCCTTTGAATGTCTCTCGGTTGAAACCCTCGCGGTCGTGGCGTCCTATGGTATAGCATGGGCGAGAGGCCGAGGAAGGGGGGGTGGGGTGGGTGGAGGAGGCCAAGTCGAAAGGAAAGGTAGGTGTGGGGGTCGACTTACCTGAGTTCAGGTATACATTTCGCGCTCTCGCTGGTCCTCCGGATGCTTTTATGTATGCCCTTCGAAGAGAAACTGAGGGAGCAAGAGAGAGATGAAGAATATCCATCGAACCGACCCAAGTTTCTCCTTCTCCCTTTCTCTTTTTGAGGCTGTTCTCTCTCTCTCTCTCTTTCTTGCACCTCCCGGTACCTGAGCACTCTGGAATTTGAGGATTTTTATTTTCTACTCCGGCTCCACGTTCTTCAAGACCCTTTATATTATGGATGCTCTTTGTCTCTCTCTCTCTCTCTCTCTGTGGTGATTTTCGGCTCGATCGAGCTACGTTCCTCATCCTTGTGAATAGAACACCTAAGAACTCCACTATTGCACTCGGCGAAGAAAATATTAGAATTAAATGAAATTTATGTGAATAAAATACAATTTATTTCAATGAAAAATGAGAAAATCCCTTGAATTAAATAAAATTTATTTGAATGCTCCAGAAGAATAACTAGACTCACTATGGAGAATCCTAAAATACATTTTTTAATATATTTTCTTGATGGTATTTTATGATTTTTTTATAGTACATATATATATGTATATATATATTTTTTGATGAGTCGAGAACGATGAGAATAAGAGCAATGGAACGAGTCCAAAGGAAGACCGTTTTTGATAAAAGTTTTCTGTGTTGAAAAGAAATGCAAGAAAGAAACGTGTGACGAGAGGAGGGGAAAAGGCCTGTAGAATATGCCTGTTTCTATGCGAGAGGGTCCTTCTGGCCAATGTGGTCTGCCATATATAGTAAGAAAGGACCGAACGTTTTGAAAAAACTCGAGGCCCTTCTTTCCAGAACCCTCGACGACGCTCATGAACAGCTGCGAGGGCAAATAATCTACGTCGGTCAAGGATCGTCTGAGAGAAGGCTCCAGCATAGAAGGCTCCTCCCCTCTTTTCTTCAAACTTTTTCTTTGTCTACCCATATTGGACTCTCGACAATACCAATGCGACCAAATATCCGCCGTCACCAGAACCCCAAAAACTCGTCGCATTTCATCCAGACTGGCCCATGACACTGTCTCTTACGTATTCTCGATGGTTGAGCGTCGATGAAAACTTTCAGTCAAAACTCTGTTAACGAAAGCTCAAAGTGCACGCTATAGGTGATGAAAAGTAATGGAAAAAAAAAACAAGAGCGATAGGATAAAAAAAAATTATTGCAAAATTTTTAAATGATTATATAAAATGCTATTCGATATTTTATTAATAATAGAAAATATAATTTTTCGTTTTATTGTATTATTAATTATGATTAATTTTATTAATTTTTAGTTATAAGTTTTTTTTTTTTTTTCATTTATTTTAAATATTAATTTTAGTGTTTATTTATTTTTAATTGTTAAATGTTGAATTTGTTTTAGGTGGCGTGAAGAGCGTGACTCGCGAAAGCGGTGCAGGAACGGGCGGTGGCGTTGGCGTCGGTGGTGGAGGTGCCGTGGCGTACAAACCGGTAGTGCCCCGAGAGCTGGCCCAGGATTTCTCGAGGCCAGCTCGCCTCGATGTATTACTCGACATGCCACCCGCGTCACGCGAGACTCAGGTACATCACAGCTGGAATGCCGATGATCGAAGTCTCAACATATTCGTCAAGGTAAGCTCATCCTGTTTTTTTCTACCTTTTTATCTTTTTTTTTAAATTCTTTCGACTCCGTTTCAATCTTATTTTATAATGTTAAATTTTTTTCCTGGATGTAAATTTCAATAGAATTTATTTAAATTTCACTGATAACTTTCAAATCAATAAATCCATCGAAACATCTAATTTTTGTATTCGTTTAAATTCGACGAATTGGTCAATAATTATTTATTTTTCCATTGTCTTTGAATTTTTGAAATTTTTATAAAATTTGATCGATTTTAAGCATCGATAAGCAAAGAAGAACGTTACGAGAGTCAGTGAGAAAATATCCAAATGGTTATAAATTCTTTGTCGAGTGGTCAGTAAAAGTTGTAATATCGTTTCTTGTTATCTCAGGAGGACGACAAATTAACGTTTCATCGTCACCCCGTTGCCCAAAGCACGGATTGCATACGAGGGAAAGTTGGCTATACGAAGGGCATGCACGTGTGGGAATTGCACTGGAGCACGAGACAGCGTGGTACACACGCTGTTGTGGGCGTCGCGACGTCCGAGGCGCCACTTCACAGCGTCGGCTATCAGAGCCTAGTCGGTAACAATGAGCTCAGCTGGGGCTGGGATCTGGGTAGAAATAAACTTTATCACGATTCAAAGAACAACAACGGTGTCACGTATCCGGCTCTGCTGAAGCCCGACGAGACATTCATAGTTCCCGACAAATTTTTGGGTATGTACCAAATTTACATAAAATATTATAAATAATTATTATCTCGTCTCTAATTGCTATCAAACGTTCTTCGGTAATTTCTCATGATGCTTTTTTTCATGATTTTTCACGCATCTCGAATGAGATGACCCAATGTCTTGTAATAAAAAAAACAAAAAAATAAACGTGGTAGGTCGATGGAATAAATTTCACAATTTTTAATTCACTTTGTTGTTTTTTTTCTCAAACTTTCAGTTGTACTCGACATGGATGAGGGTACGTTAGCATTTGTCGTTGATGGCCAGTACCTTGGTATAGCCTTCCGAGGCCTCAAAGGAAGAAAATTGCACCCTATAGTCTCAGCAGTGTGGGGACACTGCGAGATCACCATGAAATACATCGGTGGCCTTGATCGTAAGCAAATAATTTTTCATTGATCGAATATAGTGAATAATTAGGGTCAAAGGCTTAGGGTCAAATGATACACGTCGTTTCTCGATAAAAATTTCGTTTCCATATTCTCATCGAAACTTTGGGGATATTTCGAGCCAATAATTTGGCAGATTTCACTTTGTTTTTTGCTCAAAATATAGACCATTTTGCAGAAAATAAGGAAACGTTTTTTCAGCTATTGACCACTCGGTCGATGTATCATTTCCGTAAATAACCGTCCAAAACCGTAAATAATGCCATTCAGAGGATATTCTTATTTCGAGAAAAATAATAATTGGGCCAAATTCGCTTATCAGTCTGGCATGTGACCTATTATTTTCCTCAAAATTTCAATATTCTATATAACCTTAAGGGAATTGTTCTGTACAAATATTGAACGCAGAATCATCAATGTGGTTACAAGTTTTTCTTCACTAAATGAAATGGCGGATATTTTAATTGATTTTAATTTGGCCCCATCGCTGATCGAGACTCAATATTTTTGTTCTCTTTTGGAAACAGCCGAACCTCTGCCTCTGATGGATCTGTGTCGAAGAGTGATACGACAACGGATTGGCAAGCATCGACTTGAGGAAAAGATAACGGAGTTGAATCTGCCACAGGCGATGAAGACTTATCTCCTATACCGTGACAGGAGGTAACAACCGTTCGGTAAAACGGTAATATCAGCGTTAACTACGATCACGACTACGACCACGATGAAATCGCGATATCGTCAACACGAGAACGCACATGAGACAGAAGAACGATATTCTCGCACCTCGCCACCGAGCACAGCCCACGAATAGCCGCGTGTCCCTCCCTCCGTTCCTTCCCGCCCGCATTCGTCGAGCTTCGTAAACGATATTTTGAGATATAATTTTCGTTATTGTAAAATCTCGTTGCTCAATGAAGCATCGAGTGTCAAAGTCGAAGCATGACATAAGTGTTACCAAGAGAGCGATATGGATTTTTTTTTCTTCTTTGTTTGCCTCGAGATTACGAGAATATCAACGATGTTAGAATCCAAACTATCACGGCAAAGCTCGTACGAGTTACTACAGCAATATGCACTGTTGAACAATTTCTCCAAAGCTTCTACACGAGACTGAGCTAAAAAGAACAAGAAAGAGAGACATTGACGAATCGACTCGTGGCCGACGACTGAGCAAAATTGACGACGAGAGCGCACGAGAAATAAAAAGTCATGAGACGAATGGGATGAAGTATGGAAAAAAAAAGAATGGGGGACGAGGGATGGGGGCACTAGCGAATTATTAGGTAATATTGTTGTTTTATGTTGTCAATACGATTTTAAAATCGTAGAGCTTTTATTAATTGTTATGATTAAAAAAAGAAATGAAGAAAGAATGAAAAAGACGAGAAGCGATTGTGTCCGATACACTATGACAGTCGCCTCGTTGATGCTAATAAGCGTTTTATTTGATTATTATTTTTCGTGTATATGGGAATTATTTCGTGCGATCCTCAAATTAAATGAATGACAAGAATTATTTTTTTCTTCAATTTTTGTTTTATTTTATTTTTTTTAGTAAAATTTTGTCAAATGACAATTGTGGCCGAGAGCGGCGAGACTTTGGGGCGAGGCGATGATGATAAATTCTGTACGTGGATATCGTTGAAACGTAGATGAGAGATTGATAATGGACACGCGACTCGAGTTTACCGTGACACATATGTTCAAAGCTTCACGGTTGGCCAGTAAAAACAAGTTAGACTTTTAGTCGAGCACTGAAGAAAAATGTTCAGTGATCATCGGTAAAACTCGCTCGTATATTACGTTTCGAAAAAAAAAATTAACCAAGACGAGACGAGAGAAAAAGATAAGCACGAAGAAACGAAAATAAAAATAAAATAATTAAACAAAGAAAAATATGAAAATTTTACAACGTGCTGTACGAGCTCGCGCTCTAGTCCGGTGCTGCGGTTTGCTGATAAGACGAGAAAAAGAGAAAGCAAGATATTAATAGAAAGACAGAAAGAGAGTAGAGAATGGACCCTTGTAACGGGGCACAAAGATGTCTCAATAAGGAAGTCGATAATTCCAATGCGGGTGGTGAGCGATGAAAACACAACAGCCTGTCAAGATCGTAACGACAATTGAAGATGATGTGAGAAAAAAAAGAAGATTAACATGAAGAAAATGAACAATGTTTTTATTTTAATTATTATAATTGCGATTGAAGAAGCAACAAAAAAAAAGTGTGTACAGTGACGAGAGAACGTGACAGTAGACCGAACGAAAAAAAAAAAGACACCTTCCAATAGACTTTCTTTTCCCCAAATATTTTCTAAGCATGCTAGGTCTAATGAGGTTTAATGGTGGTGTGCAAACTTTTCGTCGACGAATAATGATCGAGCTATGGAAAATTCGGGAAAATCACTCGAGAAGATTTTAGGGAAACGGGAGGATAATGTCAGAGGTATAAATATATATATGTATATTAGTTACCTTGTCTGTCTCAGAGTTCGTTCATGACGCGAAAGTTTCAACATGATCGAGCTAATGAGAAAAATGGTAGAAAGAAAATTGGAGCGAACATGCGAGAGAGAGAGAATGGATGCTGAGTGCAAAGAGCGAAAAAAAAAACGTACTCGCGGCGATGAAACTTTTTTGTCAACTGAACCAGTGATGTGACACGACTCAATATTCAATTAGCGTGAGATTAAAAGGGAAATAAGATGAAAAAAAAATGATTACCCTCGGATAGATAGAGTTTTAATTGAAAGGAAGTCGAAAGACAGGAATGTGGAGGGGGGTCGAAAAAAGGGAAAGAAATTGTCGAAGTAAATGATTTAAACCTGACGATTTGTGAGAAGTGACTGAACAACACGGGCATTGACAGAATTCCAAAACAAGAATAAAAACTGTCATATGAATCGACCGAGAGACCTTTTGCTACGTTCAATATTGCAATGAGGTAATTCGCAATGATTATTAATTATGATTAAATATTGGGCGTCTAACTACTATACTATTTAAGCATGACAACTTATGACTGGTCCCTATAGTGATTATAAACATTACGTTTATCGCTCAGTTGGGGTTGGTGCAAAGAGAAGATTCTAAAAAAAAAAAATAAAAAAAAAAAATAATAATAATAAACAAAAGTTTACATAGCGAAAAATGTTCGTCCTTATGAAATGCGGCGGCGAGAGTGTATAATTCCACAATGTTACATTCATACCACAAATTTGTGATTGAATTGAAGATATTGGGAGAAATGATATCATTTCGTTTTGAATAAAATTTATTTCAGTCGAGTGAAAATTAGTCGAATTACAATAAACTTGGCCATCGGTAAATTTCTCACTTTAATGCAATTTAAACTAAATAAATTCCATTTTGCTCGAGTGAAATTTTGTCAAATCTCATGAATCCGTTTTTGTTTGTTTTGTTATTGTCGGTGCAGCGTTGACGAGCACGAGACAAAGTGACTTTCTTTTTTCTATTCTGCCTCGATGTGTCAAAGACAAAGATCGATACGAGGATAGTGAGGAAACGACATCGCTAATGAGCAAATCCAGTCATATTAACTTCGTCGCTCTTTACCTGCTAAACTCGAACGATCGTACACAAAGGGCCTGGCCTACTTTTATCGCGACACGCACACTCGAAAAAGTCTTTTTTTTTTTTTTTTCGTTTTCTTTTTTAATTTCACGCCTCATTAATTCCGCGATGTCGAGAAAAACCATCGATTCTCGCGGGCCCGTCTTCCGAACTTCTCGAGAAACAAATAAAATCATTTTCCAATCACACTCTTCTCCGACGAAAGTTCAACCTCCGTTTCATTCGCATTGATACGCATACCCGAGCGCGATTATTTAATTATTACGTTTTTGCTTTTTTTTTTATAAATATTTTTTTCGTACTCGCATAGGGAAAAAAAATCATCCAAGCCGAGTTCGTTCATTCTTTTTATAGATTAAACATGAAATTTAGATGCTTCTTCGACCATTCATAATTTGTCGTATTTTCTAGAAATACAAAAAAAGATTAAGTGAAAAAGAGAGAGAGCGAGAGAGAGATTTCTTTCTCATCTTTAACTCAAATTATGCTCGGTTGTAAAAACTTTCTCCTCCAAACGCGATTCGTTCATGCGACGAATTACCGCAAGCCTAAAAAAAAAAATGCAACAAAAAAGCACACAATAGCGTTTATTGAAATAGTGTAACACACAAAGCCAGCCACCCGCATTATAATAACGACGACAAGCGAGAGACGAAATTGTCCTCGCGATATAGAAACATGTACGAAAAATATGTACGAAAAAAGTGACGATATAAAAAAAAAAAGGCAAAGGAAAAATGAAACGATATGAATGGACATAAACTGTAACATTGAACACTCGCAAGCGCAGGAAAGGAAAGCAAAAAAAAAAAAAGAATTACATGAATAAACAACCGTGTTGTATCGAATAATATTTTATAATATCTGGGCGCGTGTCAACGGTTCCGTTCACGAGGACAGGACATCTAGATTTTAGTATGTTGTACATATTATTATTATTATTATTATTATTAATATTAATAATTATTATTATATCAATTGATAGAGTTTAAAAAAATTGATTAAGCGATTCTCGTGTTAGTCGGCATAATGTGAATTCATTTTATACGATAAGCTCGATCGGTGGTGTCGATATGCAAGTTAATTTTTTCGAGCTCGTCAACAATTCGACGAGATTATCACACGAATTGTGATTTATAGAGGACATGAAAAAAAAAAAACTTGAGAGAAAACATAAATGATAAAAAAAAATTAATATTACGAGCTCGTAATTTTTGCGAATCTCGTCGGTTCGAGCATTAGGAAGAAGCGAGATTGAGAGGATGAACGATTGATAGATTAAAAAGTGATTCGCGATAAATCGCGCAGGGGGCCTGCAAAAAATGTTCTCGGCTCGCTCGCCCCCTTCCTATATGATATTAAAAAAATAAAAAACGAAAAAAAAAAAATTGCCTCGATGAGTAAATGAATGATGCTAAATCTAATAAACGTATAAGAAGAAAACTGAAAAAAAAAATATATCAGCAATGACACGAACGTTTTATTGTGCGTCGATGAGAGATCGAGAGCTGAAAAAATTCTTTGATTTTTCTGAGCTCGATTCTCATTTATCTACCTTCCTCTTTTTTCATTCATCTTTCTCTCTCTCTCTCTCTCTCTCTCTCTCTCTCTTATTGACTATCGCCAAAACAAACAAACAAATAAACTATGGCAAATAATTCATTCTCGATGATAATTAATTTGTCTCTCACTCGGCACATCTTCGAGCTTCCTGATAAACGATTTTCATCGACAGAGACGTGAATCGCGATAACGTAAGAAATCAGCCTTATTATCGGGCAGCTTTGATGGAGAAAATATGCGATTTTTTAATTATATTTTATCGTCAAATCTGACAAATGAAACGGAATAATGTACCCGCGAATCTCGTTAGATTTATTCATTCCTCTTCGAACTGTTGACGATTTCATTAAATTTCATCGGAATTTAACCTTCGAATGATTTTTTAATTTAAAAAAAAATCCAGTGCCATTCTCTCACGACGTGGATATTTGGGAGATGCAGATCGAGCGAGTCGAGCTCGTTCGTTTTATTTCCTTTTTGAAATTTGGATGCGCAATGAATTTTCGATTGAAGGTGCTTCGAAAAACTTTGATTTATTACGTTTTTTTTTTACTATTAGTTTTCTTTTTTTTTTGTTTGCACGAAAAGTTGAGATTGGTCTCGCCCGACCTAGTCAGAGGGAAAAGTGAGACCACGCGTAATTTTTTTTTTATTTACTTTACGCGGGCATGTACATAGGATCGTAGTTTTCTCTTTCATTTTTCTTTTTACGATAATCATCACCGAGGATGAGAGAAATGCGATGATGCGGAAATGTCCATGAATAGACGATGCGAGAAAAATCTTTTTATTTTGTATTTTTTTTTCTTTTAGATATAAAATAGCGAGCATGATCCTCTGATCGAGGCAAATAATTTTTCTTCTTAATTCGTTTTCTTTCAAGGTTTTCATTTTATGTCTGCGATTTAGTTTTATCATTTGTTGTTGTTTTTTTCCTCATTTTCTTTTTTTTGTACAAGAAAACGTAAAAATTTTGACGCTCTATGTTTATTTTTCTTATTTATAGAAGCAAATCGAGAAACGATGAAATCGTTAAAAAACAAAATGAATCCGCGCTTTCAATTTATCTCAGAGTCATGACTCGCTTACAATATTACGTTGCGAGATTTTCCACACGAGACAGTCAAACAGAACAAGACAAAACAATGAAAAATATGTTCCCGCAAAACTGCCTACCCGCCTGTCTGTGTTAAACTACGTTGCCTCGACAATTGTGTCTAATTTATTGACGATGAAAGAAAAAAGAAAAAAAAAAAAATTAACAGATATATATACCGACGACTAAACTTGGCGTGAATGAGTAAAAAAAAAATAATGTGAAAATTGTGCTGCGCTTCTGGTGTCGAAGTGGCGGCGACTTGTCGCGCGAGCTTTTTCATCTCGTGTCTCTGATCCGATATCTCGTCGATGGTAAAAAATTGGTCCATCATCGAGTTGACACTTTTTCCACCGCAATATTTCTTGTTGTACATTGTACGATTTATCAGCAATATTTTTGTCATCGAACAAACGAAAAAGAAAAAGATATATATATATAGATATGCGAAGATTTACGGGACATTCGGAGTCAAATCGATACGGTCGTAATCCGGCGAAATCTTTACTCTTCTTTTTTTCCGTTTAGTATGTTCTGGAAAATACACGAAAAAAAAAACTCCAAGCCAATTTTCAAATTTGAAAATCGCACCAATTTTTGCCTCAAATGCCCCATGGATAAATTTGTGAAAAATTTGTGACGTGACGAGGATCGGTGAAGAAGAAAAACGAGAGAATAAGCTTGACAATGATCTCGACGCTTTTTCCGGTCTGCCGTGTATGTGTAGAGAGAGCGAAGTGAACGAAAAAAAAAAGGAAAAAAAAATCATTAAGGACGAAAAAAAAAAAATTGTGTTAAGCCTGGACTATTGCAACGAGCGATCTCACGTCTATTATATAAGTTTACGACTTAGCGTGGTATTGCTGTATAGTAGCGAGTGACGAAGAATTTATAAATATGTAATGCCTTAATGTTAACGATAATAATGATAGCGTTATATTAGTTAATGAAGAAAAAAAAAGAAACAAGAGGAAGAAAAAAGAAGAAAAAAAAAACGCCACGATTATAATTGTCTCCATTATCTCTTCATTATGTTCGTGATTTGATATTTTTTTATATATAATTCCGAGGATGTGTCTCGAGGAAATGCGAGGCGCGATGAACTTGGGAATGTATAGAGCAGAAGTCCTGTCTAAAATAGTTCAGGCTGGATGTCGATGTTTGTAGTGGATAAAACAGAAAAAAAAAAATCAAGCAACACAGCATATTATAATTAAAAATTGAAAATCATTAATACGTCGGAGTTTTATTCGATTAATGCAACATTTATTTATTTATTTTCTCATACATCTTTGTGAATTTTAACCAGTGCACGTGTCTCTCCTCCTTCATTTCAATCCACGTAACGACGATGGGTCCATGTATTTTTTTTTTATATTATCGAGTTAATCACAAAAATTATTTTTATTCAAAAAAAATGATAAATTGTAACATTTTTTTTTATAAGGCTCCTCGATTTTATAGAAAAAAAAATCATTCATTCATCCTGTTGCATTACAAACTGCAATTTTCATAAAAAAATATGAAATTAATTTGTTCTTCGATTTTTTGAGGCCTTTTCCGGTGCAGATTAGTCTCCTACATCATCGTGTTTCATCCACAAACGCAGACATGAGGAATTGGGTCAGGAGTTCAATCGTGCCTACATATATATATATATTTGCTGCTTCACCTCTCGCAATATTATAAATTATTCGTTCATCCCAGGAGGCTGTATCCGATGTTTTGTCTGCTCAATTTTTTTCATCGTTGACATTTCCACGAAATCTCGAAATCACAGGTGTAATCGTGCAGTCTCGATACAGAACGTTGCAATTCTCGCCCCGTAATCCAGCCTCGCCAGCATCCTCAACGAGACGGTCCCAACCAGACGAATTTTTCACTGATTTTTTTACACCGTTTCTGCCAAGAGATGGAATTAAAAAAAAACAACAACAATCTTCGAAGCTCGAATCGACGTGTAAATAATAAAAATCTTAAATTCAAATTATTACATCAAATATTTAGCTAGCTTTGTTCCAGCTAAACCGAGATTTTCTGCAAGTCTACGGTTCTCGAGACAAAGCATTCTCTGTATACAACGCAATTTGGCATCGTCATTCAAGATTTCTTCCTGCTCCGGTGTCTGAGAAAAATAAGTATTTCGCTTTGAGCTACGAATTTACTTAGAAAATAATTTGAAATCTCGTCATGTTTGGATAAAAATTTACGTGGAAAATTGAAGGAGGCTCGTCAATTTATTGATAATTAATTCAAGGATTATAATTATTAAATTAATATGTAATGAGTGATTATTTTCTGAACGAATGATTGTTCGATAAGTCATTGATAAATTGGTCAACCATAAATCATGTTAAATTGTGTCACGTTAATAATCAATAAATTGATCAATGATAAAATTATATCTGCAGAAAAATATGAATAAATAAATTATCCAGTGCGAATGGATTTTCCTACCATCCCTCTGAGTCCATCAGTGACGAAAAGATCTCTCTTTTTTCGGCCAGTAAGGGCATCGACCAAAGCGTCCTTGCGTTTTGCTGACATCAGAGAATTTTGTATTACAGCGAAAAGCAATAAAAGGCCGATGAAACTAACGATCGCGAGATGCTTCGAACCAATACCGAGAGAATTTCCCGAGACTTGATGGGAAATGATCGGTGCAGAGTGGCTGTATTCGGCGTATTCTGGGGTATATGGATAGTGCTCGCTTCGTACCTGACTCGCAGGTCCTGCTAAAGGTGCTCCTGCACATCGATTTCAAAAGAATAATAATATAAAGGAACAAAAAATAATTTACATTTTTCATAAAACACAGAAAAATCAATTATTATTAAAAATATCGAAGATACAATTTGAATGATTTTTATCTCTCTGATTCATTGCGGTATTTTTTCTATTTTTTTTTATGATGTACATCAAGCACATCCAAGTAGAATAAATGTGAATATATACTTGACATATTTAACGTTTAAGGACTCGAAAAAAAAATGCCTCAATTTTTTTTAAACTATTACCGGGTATATAATAATTTGTGGATGCCGGTGATGGTTGTTGTATCCATGGTGGGTACTGATAGGCGGTATTATGAGCAATTTCCTGATCAAATGGTACAGGACTCGCTGGTGGCAACCAGTCGTTTCTCTTGTTCATCATTGAAAAGAGCGCTTCTTGCTCGTTTCGAACTGTTCGATTTTCCTGAATCGATGGATACGTCACGCTTTTAGGCTCCTGAGCCCAGCACGATGATGTCAAAAAATTCTGACACGTGACAATTGCGACAAACCTCGCGACGAACCACACGACTGACATATCGATGAAGATTTTTTTCTTTCCTCACGAGCTTATTGTTAACACTACGAAAATCTCGGAACGACTGACAAGCTATGGGCTAGAGCTATGAGATCTTAAGCGTGCGAAAAAGTTCTCCATGTCAATTTGCTTACATCGTGTATATATATATATATGTATACACATTTGTATATAATAATGTACAATAGAGAATAAAATTTGATCCGCCATGTACAATTTATCTCTAATTCTCCTCCATAATTTACCGAACATAATTTCCGGAAAGAACAATCTTCCAGTTCGCTGAGTAGTTCTTACTGTTCATTTACTCGGTCCCTACCACGTTCGAGATTTGCGAGGCTTCTTTACCCTCATTTCTCTTTTCCAATTCTTCCTTGTCTCTAGTTTCCGTTACTCATGGAACGTTCTATTTGTTTTTTTTTCTTTTTCAATTTTCTTTTTCAAAATAAATTAATATAAAATGCAAACAGCGGTGGATATTTTTGACGATATTTTATAATGATTAAGAGATTATACGAAACGATTATTCATAATAATTAATAAATTATTACCATTATATTATTACTACTTAATTAATTAATTATTAATATTGGAGATAAAAGACGATAATGCCATACTTGGCTTTTAACGCCAATATTATTTTCGAACATCTCAGCCAGAGTGAAGAAAAAAGGGTCCAATTGTGGATGGTGACGATCAAAGGACCAACACTCTGTTTTTCTCCTGGGACCTTCTCGTGCCTTTTTATAGGTTCTATCGAATCGTCCCACGATTATCGAACATCAATATTGGCCAGCCAGTAATAAATACAGATTACTGCTTGTCCCATTCTAAATCCTAATAGCTCGATGCAAATTGTACAAGGACGATTCTATCGTCCGACCACCAAAAAACATTAATATGGCGTGTGTGCCGTTGGGCTCTAAGATTTTGTGCAGCGAAAAAAAAGTACATTATGCAAATTTGTGATAATCCTGATATATATATAGCTATATCTGTATATATAGATATATATATACATATTAATCTATATAGTACCGTGAAAGAGCGCCGGGGGCGAGTTGCGAAGGGAACGCGTTGTGGGATTCCTCTTTCGCGTTGGGGTAGGCTGACGTTGCCGCGGGTGCTCGCGCGCTCATGCCGGCTGTGAAAGATTTTCAACGCAGAGGGGTTGCTATGGCGATATCGCGTACGACCGATTGCGGGGTCGCTCGCCGTGTACGGGGGTTTCGACCGTCTGGAGTCTTTTTGAAGGGGATGATGCCCCCTTCTTCTCCTGTGATACATAGTCGTCTACGCCCACGCAGCGACGCTTTTTTCCGTCAGCTGGATATAGTTTGAAGGTTCCCTTGTGCATCTCGTCTGTCCGCATAGATAAATCGAAGATGTTTGATGTTTTCGCCACCATTCGAATTAAAAAAAAAAAAACGTTCCATAGAATCTTATAACAAAATAATGATGAATTATTAAAAATAATACCAGTCCACCTTCGTTGAAAGAGAGACGTCTTTTTCCAATTATTATTAATTTTTCGAACGAGGAAGTAATTTTTATGTTATTTTTATGTAATTTTATGTTATGTCACACTTGTGATATAACATAAAACATATAACAGAAATAATATATATTTTAAATTATAGAAACTTTGTTCAAATTGAATAATACGAATTTTCAAGCTGCGATATCTTGGCAATCGTTATCCCTATTGAGATTTGATGGAGGGTTTTGGAAAGGTCTCGAGTAGACTTAAAGAATGGCGCTAATTTCATCCAAATATGCCAATTATTTCTATTCCTTGAGGCACTTTGAAAATCCGCGAAATCAGAAGCAAAGGGAAAAAATCGCTCGTTCAATTTGAAAAATCTTGAAAAATATTTAAAAAAATTGCAGCACAACCGGGCCGGTTGACAAATACCACATAAGGGCGCGTTGAAATATCTACTTTACGAGGGCCGGTTGAAAAGTCTACTTTACGAGGGCCGGTCGAAAAGTCTACTTTACGAGGGTTGGTTGAAAAATCTACCTTGCAAGGGCCGGTTGAAAAATCTACCTTACGCGGGCCGGTTGAAAAATTTACCTTACGAGGGCCGGTTGAAAAATTGACTTTACGAGGGCCGGTTGAAAAATTGACTTTACGAGGGCCGGTTGAAAAATTGACTTTACGAGGGCCGGTTGAAAAATTGACTTTACGAGGGCCGGTTGAAAAATTGACTTTACGAGGGCCGGTTGAAAAATCTACCTTACGAGGGCCGGTTGAAAAATTGACTTTACGAGGGCCGGTTGAAAAATTGACTTTACGAGGGCCGGTTGAAAAACTGACTTTACGAGGGCCGGTTGAAAAATTGACTTTACGAGGGCCGGTTGAAAAATTGACTTTACGAGGGCCGGTTGAGAAATTGACTTTACGAGGGCCGGTTGAAAAATTGACTTTACGAGGGCCGGTTGAAAAATTGACTTTACGAGGGCCGGTTGAAAAATTGACTTTACGAGGGCCGGTTGAGAAATTGACTTTACGAGGGCCGGTTGAAAAATTGACTTTACGAGGGCCGGTTGAAAAATTGACTTTACGAGGGCCGGTTGAAAAATTGACTTTACGAGGGCCGGTTGAAAAATTGACTTTACGAGGGCCGGTTGAAAAATCTACCTTACGAGGGCCGGTTGAAAAATAGACTTTACGAGGGCCGGTTGAAAAATAGACTTTACGAGGGCCGGTTGAAAAATTGACTTTACGAGGGCCGGTTGAAAAATTAACTTTACGAGGGCCGGTTGAAAAATTGACTTTACGAGGGCCGGTTGAGAAATTGACTTTACGAGGGCCGGTTGAAAAATTGACTTTACGAGGGCCGGTTGAAAAATTGACTTTACGAGGGCCGGTTGAAAAATTGACTTTACGAGGGCCGGTTGAAAAATCTACCTTACGAGGGCCGGTTGAAAAATTGACTTTACGAGGGCCGGTTGAGAAATTGACTTTACGAGGGCCGGTTGAAAAATTGACTTTACGAGGGCCGGTTGAAAAATTGACTTTACGAGGGCCGGTTGAAAAATTGACTTTACGAGGGCCGATTGAAAAACTGACTTTACGAGGGCCGGTTGAAAAATTAACTTTACGAGGGCCGGTTGAAAAATTGACTTTTACGAGGGCCGGTTCAAAAATCTACCTTACGAGGGCCGGTTGAAAAATTGACTTTACGAGGGCCGGTTGAAAAATTGACTTTACGAGGGCCGGTTGAAAAACTGACTGTACGAGGGCCGGTTGAAAAATTGACTTTACGAGGGCCGGTTGAAAAATTGACTTTACGAGGGCCGGTTGAGAAATTAACTTTACGAGGGCCGGTTGAAAAATCTACCTTACGAGGGCCGGTTGAAAAATTAACTTTACGAGGGCCGGTTGAAAAATTGACTTTACGAGGGCCGGTTGAAAAATTGACTTTACGAGGGCCGGTTGAAAAATAGACTTTACGAGGGCCGGTTGAAAAATAGACTTTACGAGGGCCGGTTGAAAAATTGACTTTACGAGGGCCGGTTGAAAAATTAACTTTACGAGGGCCGGTTGAAAAATTGACTTTACGAGGGCCGGTTGAGAAATTGACTTTACGAGGGCCGGTTGAAAAATTGACTTTACGAGGGCTGGTTGAAAAATTGACTTTACGAGGGCCGGTTGAAAAATTGACTTTACGAGGGCCGGTTGAAAAATCTACCTTACGAGGGCCGGTTGAAAAATTGACTTTACGAGGGCCGGTTGAAAAATTGACTTTACGAGGGCCGGTTGAGAAATTAACTTTACGAGGGCCGGTTGAAAAATCTACCTTACGAGGGCCGGTTGAAAAATTGACTTTACGAGGGCCGGTTGAAAAATTGACTTTACGAGAGCCGGTTGAAAAATTGACTTTACGAGGGCCGGTTGAAAAACTGACTTTACGAGGGCCGGTTGAAAAATAGACTTTACGAGGGCCGGTTGAAAAATTGACTTTACGAGGGCCGGTTGAAAAATTGACTTTACGAGGGCCGGTTGAAAAATAGACTTTACGAGGGCCGGTTGAAAAATTGACTTTACGAGGGCTGGTTGAAAAATTGAATTTACGAGGGCCGGTTGAAAAATTGACTTTACGAGGGCCGGTTGAAAAATCTACCTTACGAGGGCCGGTTGAAAAATTGACTTTACGAGGGCCGGTTGAAAAATTAACTTTACGAGGGCCGGTTGAAAAATTGACTTTACGAGGGCCGGTTGAAAAATAGACTTTACGAGGGCCGGTTGAAAAATTGACTTTACGAGGGCCGGTTGAAAAATTGACTTTACGAGGGCCGGTTGAAAAATAGACTTTACGAGGGCCGGTTGAAAAATTGACTTTACGAGGGCTGGTTGAAAAATTGAATTTACGAGGGCCGGTTGAAAAATTGACTTTACGAGGGCCGGTTGAAAAATCTACCTTACGAGGGCCGGTTGAAAAATTAACTTTACGGGGGCCGGTTGAAAAATTGACTTTACGAGGGCCGGTTGAAAAATTGACTTTACGAGGGCCGGTTGAAAAATAGACTTTAAGAGGGCCGGTTGAAAAATAGACTTTACGAGGGCCGGTTGAAAAATTGACTTTACGAGGGCCGGTTGAAAAATTAACTTTACGAGGGCCGGTTGAAAAATAGACTTTACGAGGGCCGGTTGAAAAATTGACTTTACGAGGGCCGGTTGAAAAATAGACTTTACGAGGGCCGGTTGAAAAATTGACTTTACGAGGGCTGGTTGAAAAATTGAATTTACGAGGGCCGGTTGAAAAATTGACTTTACGAGGGCCGGTTGAAAAATTGACTTTACGAGGGCCGGTTGAAAAATCTACCTTACGAGGGCCGGTTGGAAAATTGACTTTACGAGGGCCGGTTGAAAAATTGACTTTACGAGGGCCGGTTGAAAAACTGACTGTCGAAGGGCCGGTTGAAAAATTGACTTTACGAGGGCCGGTTGAAAAATTGACTTTACGAGGGCCGGTTGAAAAATAGACTTTACGAGGGCCGGTTGAAAAATAGACTTTACGAGGGCCGGTTGAAAAATTGACTTTACGAGGGCCGGTTGAAAAATTGACTTTACGAGGGCCGGTTGAAAAATTGACTTTACGAGGGCCGGTTGAAAAATTGACTTTACGAGGGCCGGTTGAAAAATTGACTTTACGAGGGCCGGTTGAGAAATTGACTTTACGAGGGCCGGTTGAAAAATTGACTTTACGAGGGCCGGTTGAAAAATTGACTTTACGAGGGCCGGTTGAAAAATTGACTTTACGAGGGCCGGTTGAAAAATTGACTTTACGAGGGCCGGTTGAAAAATCTACCTTACGAGGGCCGGTTGAAAAATAGACTTTACGAGGGCCGGTTGAAAAATAGACTTTACGAGGGCCGGTTGAAAAATTGACTTTACGAGGGCCGGTTGAAAAATTAACTTTACGAGGGCCGGTTGAAAAATTGACTTTACGAGGGCCGGTTGAGAAATTGACTTTACGAGGGCCGGTTGAAAAATTGACTTTACGAGGGCCGGTTGAAAAATTGACTTTACGAGGGCCGGTTGAAAAATTGACTTTACGAGGGCCGGTTGAAAAATTGACTTTACGAGGGCCGGTTGAGAAATTAACTTTACGAGGGCCGGTTGAAAAATCTACCTTACGAGGGCCGGTTGAAAAATTAACTTTACGAGGGCCGGTTGAAAAATTGACTTTACGAGGGCCGGTTGAAAAATTGACTTTACGAGGGCCGGTTGAAAAATAGACTTTACGAGGGCCGGTTGAAAAATAGACTTTACGAGGGCCGGTTGAAAAATTGACTTTACGAGGGCCGGTTGAAAAATTAACTTTACGAGGGCCGGTTGAAAAATTGACTTTACGAGGGCCGGTTGAGAAATTGACTTTACGAGGGCCGGTTGAAAAATTGACTTTACGAGGGCCGGTTGAAAAATTGACTTTACGAGGGCCGGTTGAAAAATTGACTTTACGAGGGCCGGTTGAAAAATCTACCTTACGAGGGCCGGTTGAAAAATTGACTTTACGAGGGCCGGTTGAAAAATTGACTTTACGAGGGCCGGTTGAGAAATTAACTTTACGAGGGCCGGTTGAAAAATCTACCTTACGAGGGCCGGTTGAAAAATTGACTTTACGAGGGCCGGTTGAAAAATTGACTTTACGAGAGCCGGTTGAAAAATTGACTTTACGAGGGCCGGTTGAAAAACTGACTTTACGAGGGCCGGTTGAAAAATAGACTTTACGAGGGCCGGTTGAAAAATTGACTTTACGAGGGCCGGTTGAAAAATTGACTTTACGAGGGCCGGTTGAAAAATAGACTTTACGAGGGCCGGTTGAAAAATTGACTTTACGAGGGCTGGTTGAAAAATTGAATTTACGAGGGCCGGTTGAAAAATTGACTTTACGAGGGCCGGTTGAAAAATCTACCTTACGAGGGCCGGTTGAAAAATTGACTTTACGAGGGCCGGTTGAAAAATTAACTTTACGAGGGCCGGTTGAAAAATTGACTTTACGAGGGCCGGTTGAAAAATCCACCTTACGAGGGCCGGTTGAAAAATTGACTTTACGAGGGCCGGTTGAAAAATTAACTTTACGAGGGCCGGTTGAAAAATTGACTTTACGAGGGCCGGTTGAAAAATTGACTTTACGAGGGCCGGTTCAAAAATCTACCTTACGAGGGCCGGTTGAAAAATTGACTTTACGAGATGTCGAACCCAACCGGAAGTTGGGTTAGACGTCACTTCCGGTTGGTTAGACGTCACTTCCGGTTGGGTTAGACGTCTCACCCAACCGGAAGTTGGGTTAGACGTAACTTCCGGTTGTGTTAGACGTCTAACCCAACCGGAAGTTGGGTTAGACGTCACTTCCGGTTGGGTTAGACGTCTAACTCAACCGGAAGTTGGGTTAGACGTCACTTCCGGTTGGGTTAGACGTCACTTCCGGTTGTGTTAGACGCCTAACCCAACCGGAAGTTGGGTTAGACGTCACTTCCGGTTGTGTTAGACGTTTAACCCAACCGGAAGTTGGGTTTGGCGTCACTTCCGGTTGGGTTAGACGTCACTTCCGGTTGGGTAAGACGTCTAACCCAACCGGAAGTGACGTCGAGTGAGGGCCGGTTGAAAAATTAACTTTACGAGGGCCGGTTCAAAGATCTACCTTACGAGGGCCGGTTGAAAAATTAACTTTACGAGGGCCGGTTGAAAAATTGACTTTACGAGGGCCGGTTGAAAAATTGACTTTACGAGGGCCGGTTGAAAAACTGACTTTACGAGGGCCGGTTGAAAAATTGACTTTACGAGGGCCGGTTGAAAAATTGACTTTACGAGGGCCGGTTGAGAAATTGACTTTACGAGGGCCGGTTGAAAAATTAACTTTACGAGATGTCGAACCCAACCGGAAGTTGGGTTAGACGTCACTTCCGGTTGGTTAGACGTCACTTCCGGTTGGGTTAGACGTCTAACCCAACCGGAAGTTGGGTTAGACGTCACTTCCGGTTATGTAAGACGTCTAACCCAACCGGAAGTTGGGTTAGACGTCACTTCCGGTTGTGTTAGACGTCTAACCCAACCGGAAGTTGGGTTAGACGTCACTTCCGGTTGGGTTAGACGTCTAACCCAACCGGAAGTTGGGTTAGACGTCACTTCCGGTTGGGTTAGACGTCACTTCCGGTTGGGTTAGACGTCGAACCCAACCGGAAGTTGGGTTAGACGTCACTTCCGGTTGGGTTTGACGTCTAACCCAACCGGAAGTTGGGTTAGACGTCACTTCCGGTTGGGTTAGACGTCTAACCCAACCGGAAGTTGGGTTAGACGTCACTTCTGGTTGTGTTAGACGTCTAACCCAACCGGAAGTTGGGTTAGACGTCACTTCCGGTCGTGTTAGACGTCTAACCCAACCGGAAGTTGGGTTAGACGTCACTTCCGGTTGGGTTAGACGTCTAACCCAACCGGAAGTTGGGTTAGACGTCACTTCCGGTTGTGTTAGACGTCTAACCCAACCGGAAGTTGGGTTAGACGTCACTTCCGGTCGTGTTAGACGTCTAACCCAACCGGAAGTTGGGTTGGACGTCACTTCCGGTTGGGTTAGAAGTCTAACCCAACCGGAAGTTGGGTTGGACGTCACTTCCGGTTGGGTTAGACGTCTAACCCAACCGGAAGTTGGGTTAGACGTCACTTCCGGTTGGGTGAGACGTCTAACCCAACCGGAAGTTGGGTTAAACGTCTAACCCAACCAGAAGTGACGTCTAACCCAACTTCCGGTTGGGTTGGACGTCGAACCCAACTTCCGGTTGGGTTAGACGTCTAACCCAACCGGAAGTGACGTCCAACCCAACTTCCGGTTGGGTTAGACGTCTAACACGACCGGAAGTGACGTCTAACCCAACTTCCGGTTGGGTTAGACGTCTAACCCAACCGGAAGTGACGTCTAACCCAACTTCCGGTTGGGTTAGACGTCTAACACAACCGGAAGTGACGTCTAACCCAACTTCCGGTTGGGTTAGACGTCTAACCCAACCGGAAGTGACGTCTAACCCAACTCCCGGTTGGGTTAGACGTCTAACACAACCGGAAGTGACGTCTAACCCAACTTCCGGTTGGGTTAGACGTCTAACCCAACCGGAAGTGACGTCTAACCCAACTTCCGGTTGAGTTAGACGTCTAAGCCAACCGGAAGTGACGTCTTACTCAACTTCCGGTTGGGTTCGACGTCTAACCCAACCGGAAGTGACGTCTAACCCAACCGGAAGTGACGTCTAACCCAACTTCCGGTTGGGTTAGACGTCTAACCCAACCGGAAGTGACGTCTAACCCAACCGGAAGTGACGTCTAACCCAACTTCCGGTTGGGTTAGACGTCTAACACAACCGGAAGTGACGTCTAACCCAACTTCCGGTTGAGTTAGACGTCTAACCCAACCGGAAGTGACGTCTAACCCAACTCCCGGTTGGGTTAGACGTCTAACACAACCGGAAGTGACGTCTAACCCAACTTTCGGTTGGGTTAGACGTCTAACCCAACCGGAAGTGACGTCTAACCCAACTTCCGGTTGAGTTAGACGTCTAAGCCAACCGGAAGTGACGTCTTACTCAACTTCCGGTTGGGTTCGACGTCTAACCCAACCGGAAGTGACGTCTAACCCAACCGGAAGTGACGTCTAACCCAACTTCCGGTTGGGTTAGACGTCTAACCCAACCGGAAGTGACGTCTAACCCAACTTCCGGTTGGGTTAGACGTCTAACACAACCGGAAGTGACGTCTAACCCAACTTCCGGTTGGGTTAGACGTCTTACATAACCGGAAGTGACGTCTAACCCAACTTCCGGTTGGGTTCGACATCTCGTAAAGTCAATTTTTCAACCGGCCCTCGTAAGGTAGATTTTTGAACCGGCCCTCGTAAAGTCAATTTTTCAACCGGCCCTCGTAAAGTCAATTTTTCAACCGGCCCTCGTAAAGTCAATTTTTCAACCGGCCCTCGTAAAGTCAATTTTTCAACCGGCCCTCGTAAAGTTAATTTTTCAACCGGCCCTCGTAAGGTAGATTTTTCAACCGGCCCTCGTAAAGTTAATTTTTCAACCGGCCCTCGTAAAGTCAATTTCTCAACCGGCCCTCGTAAAGTCAATTTTTCAACCGGCCCTCGTAAAGTCAATTTTTCAACCGGCCCTCGTAAAGTTAATTTTTCAACCGGCCCTCGTAAGGTAGATCTTTGAACCGGCCCTCGTAAAGTTAATTTTTCAACCGGCCCTCACTCGACGTCACTTCCGGTTGGGTTAGACGTCTTACCCAACCGGAAGTGACGTCTAACCCAACCGGAAGTGACGCCAAACCCAACTTCCGGTTGGGTTAAACGTCTAACACAACCGGAAGTGACGTCTAACCCAACTTCCGGTTGGGTTAGGCGTCTAACACAACCGGAAGTGACGTCTAACCCAACTTCCGGTTGGGTTAGACGTCTAACACAACCGGAAGTGACGTCTAACCCAAATTCCGGTTGGGTTAGACGTCTAACACAACCGGAAGTGACGTCTAACCCAACTTCCGGTTGGGGTAGACGTCTAACACAACCGGAAGTTACGTCTAACCCAACTTCCGGTTGGGTTAGACGTCTAACCCAACCGGAAGTGACGTCTAACCAACCGGAAGTGACGTCTAACCCAACTTCCGGTTGGGTTCGACATCTCGTAAAGTCAATTTTTCAACCGGCCCTCGTAAGGTAGATTTTTGAACCGGCCCTCGTAAAGTCAATTTTTCAACCGGCCCTCGTAAAGTCAATTTTTCAACCGGTCCTCGTAAAGTCAGTTTTTCAACCGGCCCTCGTAAAGTCAATTTTTCAACCGGCCCTCGTAAAGTCAATTTTTCAACCGGCCCTCGTAAAGTTAATTTTTCAACCGGCCCTCGTAAGGTAGATTTTTCAACCGGCCCTCGTAAAGTCAATTTTTCAACCGGCCCTCGTAAGGTAGATCTTTGAACCGGCCCTCGTAAAGTTAATTTTTCAACCGGCCCTCACTCGACGTCACTTCCGGTTGGGTTAGACGTCTAACCCAACCGGAAGTGACGTCTAACCCAACCGGAAGTGACGCCAAACCCAACTTCCGGTTGGGTTAAACGTCTAACCCAACCGGAAGTGACGTCTAACCCAACTTCCGGTTGGGTTAGACGTCTAACACAACCGGAAGTGACGTCTAACCCAACTTCCGGTTGGGTTAGACGTCTAACACAACCGGAAGTGACGTCTAACCCAACTTCCGGTTGGGTTCGACGTCTCGTAAAGTCAATTTTTCAACCGGCCCTCGTAAGGTAGATTTTTGAACCGGCCCTCGTAAAGTCAATTTTTCAACCGGCCCTCGTAAAGTCAATTTTTCGACCGGCCCTCGTAGTCAATTTTTCAACCGGCCCTCGTAAAGTCAATTTTTCAACCGGCCCTCGTAAAGTTAATTTTTCAACCGGCCCCCGTAAGGTAGATTTTTCAACCGGCCCTCGTAAAGTTAATTTTTCAACCGGCCCTCGTAAAGTCAATTTCTCAACCGGCCCTCGTAAAGTCAATTTTTCAACCGGCCCTCGTAAAGTCAATTTTTCAACCGGCCCTCGTAAAGTCAGTTTTTCAACCGGCCCTCGTAAAGTCAATTTTTCAACCGGCCCTCGTAAAGTCAATTTTTCAACCGGCCCTCGTAAAGTCAATTTTTCAACCGGCCCTCGTAAGGTAGATCTTTGAACCGGCCCTCGTAAAGTTAATTTTTCAACCGGCCCTCACTCGACGTCACTTCCGGTTGGGTTAGACGTCGAACCCAACCGGAAGTGACGTCTAACCCAACCGGAAGTGACGTCTAACCCAACTTCCGGTTGGGTTAGACGTCTAACACAACCGGAAGTGACGCCAAACCCAACTTCCGGTTGAGTTAAACGTCTAACACAACCGGAAGTGACGTCTAACCCAACTTCCGGTTGGGTTAGACGTCTAACACAACCGGAAGTGACGTCTAACCCAACTTCCGGTTGGGTTAGACGTCTTACCCAACCGGAAGTGACGTCTAACCCAACTTCCGGTTGGGTTAGACGTCTAACCCAACCGGAAGTGACGTCTAACCAACCGGAAGTGACGTCTAACCCAACTTCCGGTTGGGTTCGACGTCTCGTAAAGTCAATTTTTCAACCGGCCCTCGTAAGGTAGATTTTTGAACCGGCCCTCGTAAAGTCAATTTTTCAACCGGCCCTCGTAAAGTCAATTTTTCGACCGGCCCTCGTAGTCAATTTTTCAACCGGCCCTCGTAAAGTCAATTTTTCAACCGGCCCTCGTAAAGTTAATTTTTCAACCGGCCCCCGTAAGGTAGATTTTTCAACCGGCCCTCGTAAAGTTAATTTTTCAACCGGCCCTCATAAAGTCAATTTTTCAACCGGCCCTCGTAAAGTCAATTTTTCAACCGGCCCTCGTAAGGTAGATCTTTGAACCGGCCCTCGTAAAGTTAATTTTTCAACCGGCCCTCACTCGACGTCACTTCCGGTTGGGTTTGACGTCGAACCCAACCGGAAGTGACGTCTAACCCAACCGGAAGTGACGTCTAACCCAACTTCCGGTTGGGTTAGACGTCTAACACAACGGGAAGTGACGTCTAACCCAACTTCCGGTTGGGATAGACGTCTAACACAACCGGAAGTGACGTCTAACCAACCGGAAGTGACGTCTAACCCAACTTCCGGTTGGGTTCGACGTCTCGTAAAGTCAATTTTTCAACCGGCCCTCGTAAAGTCAATTTTTCAACCGGCCCTCGTAAAGTCAATTTTTCAACCGGCCCTCGTAAGGTAGATTTTTCAACCGGCCCTCGTAAAGTCTATTTTTCAACCGGCCCTCGTAAAGTCAATTTTTCAACCGGCCCTCGTAAAGTCAATTTTTCAACCGGCCCTCGTAAAGTTAATTTTTCAACCGGCCCTCGTAAGGTAGATTTTTCAAGCGGCCCTCGTAAAGTCAATTTTTCAACCGGCCCTCGTAGTCAATTTTTCAACCGGCCCTCGTAAAGTCAATTTCTCAACCGGCCCTCGTAAAGTCAGTTTTTCAACCGGCCCTCGTAAAGTGAATTTTTCAACCGGCCCTCGTAAAGTCAATTTTTCAACCGGCCCTCGTAAAGTCAATTTTTCAACCGGCCCTCGTAAGGTAGATCTTTGAACCGGCCTTCGTAAAGTTAATTTTTCAACCGGCCCTCACTCGACGTCACTTCCGGTTGGGTTAGACGTCTAACCCAACCGGAAGTGACGTCTAACACAACCGGAAGTGACGTCTAACCCAACTTCCGGTTGGGTTAGACGTCTAACACAACCGGAAGTGACGTCTAACCCAACTTCCGGTTGGGTTAGACGTCTTACCCAACCGGAAGTGACGTCTAACCAACCGGAAGTGACGTCTAACCCAACTTCCGGTTCGGTTCGACGTCTCGTAAAGTCAATTTTTCAACCGGCCCTCGTAAGGTAGATTTTTGAACCGGCCCTCGTAAAGTCAATTTTTCAACCGGCCCTCGTAAAGTCTATTTTTCAACCGGCCTTCGTAAAGTCAATTTTTCAACCGGCCCTCGTAAAGTCAATTTTTCAACCGGCCCTCGTAAAGTTAATTTTTCAACCGGCCCTCGTAAGGTAGATTTTTCAACCGGCCCTTGTAAAGTTAATTTTTCAACCGGCCCTCGTAAAGTCAATTTTTCAACCGGTCCTCGTAAAGTCAATTTTTCAACCGGCCCTCGTAAAGTCAATTTCTCAACCGGCCCTCGTAAAGTCAATTTTTCAACCGGCCCTCGTAAAGTCAATTTTTCAACCGGCCCTCGTAAAGTCAGTTTTTCAACCGGCCCTCGTAAAGTCAATTTTTCAACCGGCCCTCGTAAAGTCAATTTTTCAACCGGCCCTCGCAAAGTTAATTTTTCAACCGGCCCTCGTAAGGTAGATCTTTGAACCGGCCCTCGTAAAGTTAATTTTTCAACCGGCCCTCACTCGACGTCACTTCCGGTTGGGTTAGACGTCTAACCCAACCGGAAGTGACGTCTAACCCAACCGGAAGTGACGCCAAACCCAACTTCCGGTTGGGTTAAACGTCTAACACAACCGGAAGTGACGTCTAACCCAACTTCCGATTGGGTTAGACGTCTAACACAACCGGAAGTGACGTCTAACCCAACTTCCGGTTGGGTTAGACGTCTAACCCAACCGGAAGTGACGTCGAGTGAGGGCCGGTTGAAAAATTAACTTTACGAGGGCCGGTTCAAAGATCTACCTTACGAGGGCCGGTTGAAAAATTGACTTTACGAGGGCCGGTTGAAAAATTGACTTTACGAGGGCCGGTTGAAAAATCTACCTTACGAGGGCCGGTTGAAAAATTAACTTTGCGAGGGCCGGTTGAAAAATTGACTTTACGAGGGCCGGTTGAAAAATTGACTTTACGAGGGCCGGTTGAAAAATTGACTTTACGAGGGCCGCTTGAAAAATTGACTTTACGAGGGCCGGTTGAAAAATTGACTTTACGAGGGCCGGTTGAAAAATTGACTTTACGAGGGCCGGTTGAAAAATTAACTTTACGAGGGCCGGTTGAAAAATTCACTTTACGAGGGCCGGTTCAAAAATCTACCTTACGAGGGCCGGTTGAAAAATTGACTTTACGAGACGTTGAACCCAACCGGAAGTTGGGTTAGACGTCACTTCCGGTTGTGTTAGACGTCTAACCCAACCGGAAGTTGGGTTAGACGTCACTTCCGGTTGTGTTAGACGTCTAACCCAACCGGAAGTTGGGTTAGACGTCACTTCCGGTTGTGTTAGACGCCTAACCCAACCGGAAGTTGGGTTAGACGTCACTTCCGGTTGTGTTAGACGTTTAACCCAACCGGAAGTTGGGTTTGGCGTCACTTCCGTTTGGGTTAGACGTCACTTCCGGTTGGGTTGGACGTCTAACCCAACCGGAAGTGACGTCGAGTGAGGGCCGGTTGAAAAATTAACTTTACGAGGGCCGGTTCAAAGATCTACCTTACGAGGGCCGGTTGAAAAATTAACTTTACGAGGGCCGGTTGAAAAATTGACTTTACGAGGGCCGGTTGAAAAATTGACTTTACGAGGGCCGGTTGAAAAACTGACTTTACGAGGGCCGGTTGAAAAATTGACTTTACGAGGGCCGGTTGAAAAATTGACTTTACGAGGGCCGGTTGAGAAATTGACTTTACGAGGGCCGGTCGAAAAATTAACTTTACGAGGGCCGGTTGAAAAATCTACCTTACGAGGGCCGGTTGAAAAATCTACCTTACGAGGGCCGGTTGAAAAATTGACTTTACGAGATGTCGAACCCAACCGGAAGTTGGGTTAGACGTCACTTCCGGTTGGTTAGACGTCACTTCCGGTTGGGTTAGACGTCTAACTCAACCGGAAGTTGGGTTAGACGTCACTTCCGGTTGGGTTAGACGTCTAACCCAACCGGAAGTTAGGTTAGACGTCACTTCCGGTTGTGTTAGACGGCTAACCCAACCGGAAGTTGGGTTAGACGTCACTTCCGGTTGTGTTAGACGTCTAACCCAACCGGAAGTTGGGTTAGACGTCACTTCCGGTTGTGTTAGACGCCTAACCCAACCGGAAGTTGGGTTAGACGTCACTTCCGGTTGTGTTAGACGTTTAACCCAACCGGAAGTTGGGTTTGGCGTCACTTCCGGTTGGGTTAGACGTCACTTCCGGTTGGGTTAGACGTCTAACCCAACCGGAAGTGACGTCGAGTGAGGGCCGGTTGAAAAATTAACTTTACGAGGGCCGGTTCAAAGATCTACCTTACGAGGGCCGGTTGAAAAATTGACTTTACGAGGGCCGGTTGAAAAATTGACTTTACGAGGGCCGGTTGAAAAACTGACTTTACGAGGGCCGGTTGAAAAATTGACTTTACGAGGGCCGGTTGAAAAATTGACTTTACGAGGGCCGGTTGAGAAATTGACTTTACGAGGGCCGGTCGAAAAATTAACTTTACGAGGGCCGGTTGAAAAATCTACCTTACGAGGGCCGGTTGAAAAATCTACCTTACGAGGGCCGGTTGAAAAATTGACTTTACGAGATGTCGAACCCAACCGGAAGTTGGGTTAGACGTCACTTCCGGTTGGTTAGACGTCACTTCCGGTTGTGTTAGACGTCTAACCCAACCGGAAGTTGGGTTAGACGTCACTTCCGGTTGTGTTAGACGCCTAACCCAACCGGAAGTTGGGTTAGACGTCACTTCCGGTTGTGTTAGACGTTTAACCCAACCGGAAGTTGGGTTTGGCGTCACTTCCGGTTGGGTTAGACGTCACTTCCGGTTGGGTTAGACGTCTAACCCAACCGGAAGTGACGTCGAGTGAGGGCCGGTTGAAAAATTAACTTTACGAGGGCCGGTTCAAAGATCTACCTTACGAGGGCCGGTTGAAAAATTAACTTTACGAGGGCCGGTTGAAAAATTGACTTTACGAGGGCCGGTTGAAAAATTGACTTTACGAGGGCCGGTTGAAAAACTGACTTTACGAGGGCCGGTTGAAAAATTGACTTTACGAGGGCCGGTTCAAAAATCTACCTTACGAGGGCCGGTTGAAAAATTGACTTTACGAGATGTCGAACCCAACCGGAAGTTGGGTTAGACGTCACTTCCGGTTATGTAAGACGTCTAACCCAACCGGAAGTTGGGTTAGACGTCACTTCCGGTTGTGTTAGACGTCTAACCCAACCGGAAGTTGGGTTAGACGTCACTTCCGGTTGTGTTAGACGTCTAACCCAACCGGAAGTTGGGTTAGACGTCACTTCCGGTTGGGTTAGACGTCTAACCCAACCGGAAGTTGGGTTAGACGTCACTTCCGGTTGGGTTAGACGTCACTTCCGGTTGGGTTAGACGTCGAACCCAACCGGAAGTTGAGTAAGACGTCACTTCCGGTTGGCTTAGACGTCTAACTCAACCGGAAGTGACGTCTAACCCAACCGGAAGTGACGTCTAACCCAACTTCCGGTTGGGTTAGACGTCTAACACAACCGGAAGTGACGTCTAACCCAACTTCCGGTTGGGTTAGACGTCTAACACAACCGGAAGTGACGTCTAACCCAACTTCCGGTTGGGTTCGACGTCTCGTAAAGTCAATTTTTCAACCGGCCCTCGTAAGGTAGATTTTTGAACCGGCCCTCGTAAAGTCAATTTTTCAACCGGCCCTCGTAAAGTCAATTTTTCGACCGGCCCTCGTAGTCAATTTTTCAACCGGCCCTCGTAAAGTCAATTTTTCAACCGGCCCTCGTAAAGTTAATTTTTCAACCGGCCCCCGTAAGGTAGATTTTTCAACCGGCCCTCGTAAAGTTAATTTTTCAACCGGCCCTCGTAAAGTCAATTTCTCAACCGGCCCTCGTAAAGTCAATTTTTCAACCGGCCCTCGTAAAGTCAATTTTTCAACCGGCCCTCGTAAAGTCAGTTTTTCAACCGGCCCTCGTAAAGTCAATTTTTCAACCGGCCCTCGTAAAGTCAATTTTTCAACCGGCCCTCGTAAAGTCAATTTTTCAACCGGCCCTCGTAAGGTAGATCTTTGAACCGGCCCTCGTAAAGTTAATTTTTCAACCGGCCCTCACTCGACGTCACTTCCGGTTGGGTTAGACGTCGAACCCAACCGGAAGTGACGTCTAACCCAACCGGAAGTGACGTCTAACCCAACTTCCGGTTGGGTTAGACGTCTAACACAACCGGAAGTGACGCCAAACCCAACTTCCGGTTGGGTTAAACGTCTAACACAACCGGAAGTGACGTCTAACCCAACTTCCGGTTGGGTTAGACGTCTAACACAACCGGAAGTGACGTCTAACCCAACTTCCGGTTGGGTTAGACGTCTTACCCAACCGGAAGTGACGTCTAACCCAACTTCCGGTTGGGTTAGACGTCTAACCCAACCGGAAGTGACGTCTAACCAACCGGAAGTGACGTCTAACCCAACTTCCGGTTGGGTTCGACGTCTCGTAAAGTCAATTTTTCAACCGGCCCTCGTAAGGTAGATTTTTGAACCGGCCCTCGTAAAGTCAATTTTTCAACCGGCCCTCGTAAAGTCAATTTTTCGACCGGCCCTCGTAGTCAATTTTTCAACCGGCCCTCGTAAAGTCAATTTTTCAACCGGCCCTCGTAAAGTTAATTTTTCAACCGGCCCCCGTAAGGTAGATTTTTCAACCGGCCCTCGTAAAGTTAATTTTTCAACCGGCCCTCGTAAAGTCAATTTTTCAACCGGCCCTCATAAAGTCAATTTTTCAACCGGCCCTCGTAAAGTCAATTTTTCAACCGGCCCTCGTAAGGTAGATCTTTGAACCGGCCCTCGTAAAGTTAATTTTTCAACCGGCCCTCACTCGACGTCACTTCCGGTTGGGTTTGACGTCGAACCCAACCGGAAGTGACGTCTAACCCAACCGGAAGTGACGTCTAACCCAACTTCCGGTTGGGTTAGACGTCTAACACAACGGGAAGTGACGTCTAACCCAACTTCCGGTTGGGATAGACGTCTAACACAACCGGAAGTGACGTCTAACCCAACTTCCGGTTGGGTTAGACGTCTAACACAACCGAAAGTGACGTCTAACCCAACTTCCGGTTGGGTTAGACGTCTTACCCAACCGGAAGTGACGTCTAACCCAACTTCCGGTTGGGTTAGACGTCTAAGCCAACCGGAAGTGACGTCTAACCAACCGGAAGTGACGTCTAACCCAACTTCCGGTTGGGTTCGACGTCTCGTAAAGTCAATTTTTTAACCGGCCCTCGTAAAGTCAATTTTTCAACCGGCCCTCGTAAAGTCAATTTTTCAACCGGCCCTCGTAAGGTAGATTTTTCAACCGGCCCTCGTAAAGTCTATTTTTCAACCGGCCCTCGTAAAGTCAATTTTTCAACCGGCCCTCGTGAAGTCAATTTTTCAACCGGCCCTCGTAAAGTTAATTTTTCAACCGGCCCTCGTAAGGTAGATTTTTCAAGCGGCCCTCGTAAAGTCAATTTTTCAACCGGCCCTCGTAGTCAATTTTTCAACCGGCCCTCGTAAAGTCAATTTCTCAACCGGCCCTCGTAAAGTCAGTTTTTCAACCGGCCCTCGTAAAGTGAATTTTTCAACCGGCCCTCGTAAAGTCAATTTTTCAACCGGCCCTCGTAAGGTAGATCTTTGAACCGGCCTTCGTAAAGTTAATTTTTCAACCGGCCCTCACTCGACGTCACTTCCGGTTGGGTTAGACGTCTAACCCAACCGGAAGTGACGTCTAACACAACCGGAAGTGACGTCTAACCCAACTTCCGGTTGGGTTAGACGTCTAACACAACCGGAAGTGACGTCTAACCCAACTTCCGGTTGGGTTAGACGTCTTACCCAACCGGAAGTGACGTCTAACCAACCGGAAGTGACGTCTAACCCAACTTCCGGTTCGGTTCGACGTCTCGTAAAGTCAATTTTTCAACCGGCCCTCGTAAGGTAGATTTTTGAACCGGCCCTCGTAAAGTCAATTTTTCAACCGGCCCTCGTAAAGTCTATTTTTCAACCGGCCTTCGTAAAGTCAATTTTTCAACCGGCCCTCGTAAAGTCAATTTTTCAACCGGCCCTCGTAAAGTTAATTTTTCAACCGGCCCTCGTAAGGTAGATTTTTCAACCGGCCCTCGTAAAGTTAATTTTTCAACCGGCCCTCGTAAAGTCAATTTTTCAACCGGTCCTCGTAAAGTCAATTTTTCAACCGGCCCTCGTAAAGTCAATTTCTCAACCGGCCCTCGTAAAGTCAATTTTTCAACCGGCCCTCGTAAAGTCAATTTTTCAACCGGCCCTCGTAAAGTCAGTTTTTCAACCGGCCCTCGTAAAGTCAATTTTTCAACCGGCCCTCGTAAAGTCAATTTTTCAACCGGCCCTCGCAAAGTTAATTTTTCAACCGGCCCTCGTAAGGTAGATCTTTGAACCGGCCCTCGTAAAGTTAATTTTTCAACCGGCCCTCACTCGACGTCACTTCCGGTTGGGTTCGACATCTCGTAAAGTCAATTTTTCAACCGGCCCTCGTAAGGTAGATTTTTGAACCGGCCCTCGTAAAGTCAATTTTTCAACCGGCCCTCGTAAAGTCAATTTTTCAACCGGCCCTCGTAAAGTCAGTTTTTCAACCGGCCCTCGTAAAGTCAATTTTTCAACCGGCCCTCGTAAAGTCAATTTTTCAACCGGCCCTCGTAAAGTTAATTTTTCAACCGGCCCTCGTAAGGTAGATTTTTCAACCGGCCCTCGTAAAGTCAATTTTTCAACCGGCCCTCGTAAGGTAGATCTTTGAACCGGCCCTCGTAAAGTTAATTTTTCAACCGGCCCTCACTCGACGTCACTTCCGGTTGGGTTAGACGTCTAACCCAACCGGAAGTGACGTCTAACCCAACCGGAAGTGACGCCAAACCCAACTTCCGGTTGGGTTAAACGTCTAACCCAACCGGAAGTGACGTCTAACCCAACTTCCGGTTGGGTTAGACGTCTAACACAACCGGAAGTGACGTCTAACCCAACTTCCGGTTGGGTTAGACGTCTAACACAACCGGAAGTGACGTCTAACCCAACTTCCGGTTGGGTTCGACGTCTCGTAAAGTCAATTTTTCAACCGGCCCTCGTAAGGTAGATTTTTGAACCGGCCCTCGTAAAGTCAATTTTTCAACCGGCCCTCGTAAAGTCAATTTTTCGACCGGCCCTCGTAGTCAATTTTTCAACCGGCCCTCGTAAAGTCAATTTTTCAACCGGCCCTCGTAAAGTTAATTTTTCAACCGGCCCCCGTAAGGTAGATTTTTCAACCGGCCCTCGTAAAGTTAATTTTTCAACCGGCCCTCGTAAAGTCAATTTCTCAACCGGCCCTCGTAAAGTCAATTTTTCAACCGGCCCCCGTAAGGTAGATTTTTCAACCGGCCCTCGTAAAGTTAATTTTTCAACCGGCCCTCGTAAAGTCAATTTTTCAACCGGCCCTCGTAAAGTCAATTTTTCAACCGGCCCTCGTAAAGTCAATTTTTCAACCGGCCCTCGTAAGGTAGATCTTTGAACCGGCCCTCGTAAAGTTAATTTTTCAACCGGCCCTCACTCGACGTCACTTCCGGTTGGGTTAGACGTCGAACCCAACCGGAAGTGACGTCTAACCCAACCGGAAGTGACGTCTAACCCAACTTCCGGTTGGGTTAGACGTCTAACACAACGGGAAGTGACGTCTAACCCAACTTCCGGTTGGGATAGACGTCTAACACAACCGGAAGTGACGTCTAACCCAACTCCCGGTTGGGTTAGACGTCTAACACAACCGGAAGTGACGTCTAACCCAACTTCCGGTTGGGTTAGACGTCTTACCCAACCGGAAGTGACGTCTAACCCAACTTCCGGTTGGGTTAGACGTCTAAGCCAACCGGAAGTGACGTCTAACCAACCGGAAGTGACGTCTAACCCAACTTCTGGTTGGGTTCGACGTCTCGTAAAGTCAATTTTTCAACCGGCCCTCGTAAAGTCAATTTTTCAACCGGCCCTCGTAAAGTCAATTTTTCAACCGGCCCTCGTAAAGTCAATTTTTCAACCGGCCCTCGTAAAGTTAATTTTTCAACCGGCCCTCGTAAGGTAGATTTTTCAAGCGGCCCTCGTAAAGTCAATTTTTCAACCGGCCCTCGTAGTCAATTTTTCAACCGGCCCTCGTAAAGTCAATTTCTCAACCGGCCCTCGTAAAGTCAGTTTTTCAACCGGCCCTCGTAAAGTGAATTTTTCAACCGGCCCTCGTAAAGTCAATTTTTCAACCGGCCCTCGTAAAGTCAATTTTTCAACCGGCCCTCGTAAGGTAGATCTTTGAACCGGCCTTCGTAAAGTTAATTTTTCAACCGGCCCTCACTCGACGTCACTTCCGGTTGGGTTAGACGTCTAACCCAACCGGAAGTGACGTCTAACACAACCGGAAGTGACGTCTAACCCAACTTCCGGTTGGGTTAGACGTCTAACACAACCGGAAGTGACGTCTAACCCAACTTCCGGTTGGGTTAGACGTCTTACCCAACCGGAAGTGACGTCTAACCAACCGGAAGTGACGTCTAACCCAACTTCCGGTTCGGTTCGACGTCTCGTAAAGTCAATTTTTCAACCGGCCCTCGTAAGGTAGATTTTTGAACCGGCCCTCGTAAAGTCAATTTTTCAACCGGCCCTCGTAAAGTCTATTTTTAAACCGGCCTTCGTAAAGTCAATTTTTCAACCGGCCCTCGTAAAGTCAATTTTTCAACCGGCCCTCGTAAAGTTAATTTTTCAACCGGCCCTCGTAAAGTTAATTTTTCAACCGGCCCTCGTAAAGTCAATTTTTCAACCGGTCCTCGTAAAGTCAATTTTTCAACCGGCCCTCGTAAAGTCAATTTCTCAACCGGCCCTCGTAAGGTAGATCTTTGAACCGGCCCTCGCAAAGTTAATTTTTCAACCGGCCCTCACTCGACGTCACTTCCGGTTGGGTTAGACGTCTAACCCAACCGGAAGTGACGTTTAACCCAACCGGAAGTGACGCCAAACCCAACTTCCGGTTGGGTTAAACGTCTAACACAACCGGAAGTGACGTCTAACCCAACTTCCGATTGGGTTAGACGTCTAACACAACCGGAAGTGACGTCTAACCCAACTTCCGGTTGGGTTAGACGTCTTACCCAACCGGAAGTGACGTCTAACCAACCGGAAGTGACGTCTAACCCAACTTCCGGTTCGGTTCGACGTCTCGTAAAGTCAATTTTTCAACCGGCCCTCGTAAAGTCAATTTTTCAACCGGCCCTCGTAAAGTTAATTTTTCAACCCGCCCTCGTAAGGTAGATTTTTCAACCGGCCCTCGTAAAGTCAATTTTTCAACCGGCCCTCGTAGTCAATTTTTCAACCGGCCCTCGTAAAGTCAATTTCTCAACCGGCCCTCGTAAAGTCAGTTTTTCAACCGGCCCTCGTAAAGTCAATTTTTCAACCGTTCCTCGTAAAGTCAATTTTTCAACCGGCCCTCGCAAAGTTAATTTTTCAACCGGCCCTCGTAAGGTAGATCTTTGAACCGGCCCTCGCAAAGTTAATTTTTCAACCGGCCCTCACTCGACGTCACTTCCGGTTGGGTTGCACGTCTAACCCAACCGGAAGTGACGTCTAACCCAACCGGAAGTGACGCCAAACCCAACTTCCGGTTGGGTTAAACGTCTAACACAACCGGAAGTGACGTCTAACCCAACTTCCGATTGGGTTAGACGTCTAACACAACCGGAAGTGACGTCTAACCCAACTTCCGGTTGGGTTAGACGTCTAACCCAACCGGAAGTGACGTCGAGTGAGGGCCGGTTGAAAAATTAACTTTACGAGGGCCGGTTCAAAGATCTACCTTACGAGGGCCGGTTGAAAAATTGACTTTACGAGGGCCGGTTGAAAAATTGACTTTACGAGGGCCGGTTGAAAAATCTACCTTACGAGGGCCGGTTGAAAAATTAACTTTGCGAGGGCCGGTTGAAAAATTGACTTTACGAGGGCCGGTTGAAAAATTGACTTTACGAGGGCCGGTTGAAAAATTGACTTTACGAGGGCCGGTTGAAAAATTGACTTTACGAGGGCCGGTTGAAAAATTGACTTTACGAGGGCCGGTTGAAAAATTGACTTTACGAGGGCCGGTTGAAAAATTAACTTTACGAGGGCCGGTTGAAAAATTCACTTTACGAGGGCCGGTTCAAAAATCTACCTTACGAGGGCCGGTTGAAAAATTGACTTTACGAGACGTTGAACCCAACCGGAAGTTGGGTTAGACGTCACTTCCGGTTGGGTAAGACGTCTTACCCAACCGGAAGTTGGGTTAGACGTCACTTCCGGTTGTGTTAGACGTCTAACCCAACCGGAAGTTGGGTTAGACGTCACTTCCGGTTGTGTTAGACGTCTAACCCAACCGGAAGTTAGGTTAGACGTCACTTCCGGTTGGGTTAGACGTCTAACCCAACCGGAAGTTGGGTTAGACGTCACTTCCGGTTGTGTTAGACGTCTAACCCAACTGGAAGTTGGGTTAGACGTCACTTCCGGTTGGGTTAGACGTCACTTCCGGTTGGGTTCGACGTCTAACCCAACCGGAAGTGACGTCGAGTGAGGGCCGGTTGAAAAATTAACTTTACGAGGGCCGGTTCAAAGATCTACCTTACGAGGGCCGGTTGAAAAATTGACTTTACGAGGGCCGGTTGAAAAATTGACTTTACGAGGGCCGGTTGAAAAATTGACTTTACGAGGGCCGGTTGAAAAACTGACTTTACGAGGGCCGGTTGAAAAATTGACTTTACGAGGGCCGGTTGAAAAATTGACTTTACGAGGGCCGGTTGAGAAATTGACTTTACGAGGGCCGGTTGAAAAATTAACTTTACGAGGGCCGGTTGAAAAATCTACCTTACGGGGGCCGGTTGAAAAATTAACTTTACGAGGGCCGGTTGAAAAATTGACTTTACGAGGGCCGGTTGAAAAATTGACTACGAGGGCCGGTCGAAAAATTGACTTTACGAGGGCCGGTTGAAAAATTGACTTTACGAGACGTCGAACCCAACCGGAAGTTGGGTTAGACGTCACTTCCGGTTGGTTAGACGTCACTTCTGGTTGGGTTAGACGTCTAACCCAACCGGAAGTTGGGTTAGACGTCACTTCCGGTTGGGTAAGACGTCTAACCCAACCGGAAAATGGGTTAGACGTCACTTCCGGTTGTGTTAGACGTCTAACCCAACCGGAAGTTGGGTTAGACGTCACTTCCGGTTGTGTTAGACGTTTAACCCAACCGGAAGTTGGGTTTGGCGTCACTTCCGGTTGGGTTAGACGTCACTTCCGGTTGGGTTAGACGTCTAACCCAACCGGAAGTGACGTCGAGTGAGGGCCGGTTGAAAAATTAACTTTACGAGGGCCGGTTCAAAGATCTACCTTACGAGGGCCGGTTGAAAAATTGACTTTACGAGGGCCGGTTGAAAAATTGACTTTACGAGGGCCGATTGAAAAATCGACCTTACGAGGGCCGGTTGAAAAATTAACTTTGCGAGGGCCGGTTGAAAAATTGACTTTACGAGGGCCGGTTGAAAAATTGACTTTACGAGGGCCGGTTGAAAAATTGACTTTACGAGGGCCGGTTGAAAAATTGACTTTACGAGGGCCGGTTCAAAAATTGACTTTACGAGGGCCGGTTGAAAAATCTACCTTACGAGGGCCGGTTGAAAAATTAACTTTACGAGGGCCGGTTGAAAAATTGACTTTACGAGGGCCGGTTGAAAAATTGACTTTACGAGGGCCGGTTGAAAAATTGACTTTACGAGGGCCGGTTGAAAAATTGACTTTACGAGGGCCGGTTGAAAAATTGACTTTACGAGGGCCGGTTGAAAAATTGACTTTACGAGGGCCGGTTGAAAAATTAACTTTACGAGGGCCGGTTGAAAAATCTACCTTACGAGGGCCGGTTGAAAAATTAACTTTACGAGGGTCTAACCCAACCGGAAGTTGGGTTAGACGTCACTTCCGGTTGGGTTAGACGTCTAACCCAACCGGAAGTTGGGTTAGACGTCACTTCCGGTTGTGTTAGACGTCTAACCCAACCGGAAGTTGGGTTAGACGTCACTTCCGGTTGTGTTAGACGTTTAACCCAACCGGAAGTTGGGTTTGGCGTCACTTCCGGTTGGGTTAGACGTCACTTCCGGTTGGGTTAGACGTCACTTCCGGTTGGGTTAGACGTCACTTCCGGTTGGGTTAGACGTCTAACCCAACCGGAAGTGACGTCGAGTGAGGGCCGGTTGAAAATTTAACTTTACGAGGGCCGGTTCAAAGATCTACCTTACGAGGGCCGGTTGAAAAATTAACTTTACGAGGGCCGGTTGAAAAATTGACTTTACGAGGGCCGGTTGAAAAATTGACTTTACGAGGGCCGGTTGAAAAACTGACTTTACGAGGGCCGGTTGAAAAATTGACTTTACGAGGGCCGGTTGAAAAATTGACTTTACGAGGGCCGGTTGAGAAATTGACTTTACGAGGGCCGGTCGAAAAATTAACTTTACGAGGGCCGGTTGAAAAATCTACCTTACGAGGGCCGGTTGAAAAATCTACCTTACGAGGGCCGGTTGAAAAATTGACTTTACGAGGGCCGGTTGAAAAATTGACTTTACGAGGGCCGGTTGAAAAATTGACTTTACGAGGGCCGGTTGAGAAATTGACTTTACGAGGGCCGGTTGAAAAATTGACTTTACGAGGGCCGGTTGAAAAATTGACTTTACGAGGGCCGGTTGAAAAATTAACTTTACGAGGGCCGGTTGAAAAATCTACCTTACGAGGGCCGGTTGAAAAATTAACTTTACGAGGGTCTAACCCAACCGGAAGTTGGGTTAGACGTCACTTCCGGTTGTGTTAGACGTCTAACCCAACCGGAAGTTGGGTTAGACGTCACTTCCGGTTGGGTTAGACGTCTAACCCAACCGGAAGTTGGGTTAGACGTCACTTCCGGTTGTGTTAGACGTCTAACCCAACCGGAAGTTGGGTTAGACGTCACTTCCGGTTGTGTTAGACGCCTAACCCAACCGGAAGTTGGGTTAGACGTCACTTCCGGTTGTGTTAGACGTTTAACCCAACCGGAAGTTGGGTTTGGCGTCACTTCCGGTTGGGTTAGACGTCACTTCCGGTTGGGTTAGACGTCTAACCCAACCGGAAGTGACGTCGAGTGAGGGCCGGTTGAAAAATTAACTTTACGAGGGCCGGTTCAAAGATCTACCTTACGAGGGCCGGTTGAAAAATTAACTTTACGAGGGCCGGTTGAAAAATTGACTTTACGAGGGCCGGTTGAAAAACTGACTTTACGAGGGCCGGTTGAAAAATTGACTTTACGAGGGCCGGTTGAAAAATTGACTTTACGAGGGCCGGTTGAGAAATTGACTTTACGAGGGCCGGTCGAAAAATTAACTTTACGAGGGCCGGTTGAAAAATCTACCTTACGAGGGCCGGTTGAAAAATCTACCTTACGAGGGCCGGTTGAAAAATTGACTTTACGAGATGTCGAACCCAACCGGAAGTTGGGTTAGACGTCACTTCCGGTTGGTTAGACGTCACTTCCGGTTGGGTTAGACGTCTAACTCAACCGGAAGTTGGGTTAGACGTCACTTCCGGTTGGGTTAGACGTCTAACCCAACCGGAAGTTAGGTTAGACGTCACTTCCGGTTGTGTTAGACGTCTAACCCAACCGGAAGTTGGGTTAGACGTCACTTCCGGTTGTGTTAGACGCCTAACCCAACCGGAAGTTGGGTTAGACGTCACTTCCGGTTGTGTTAGACGTTTAACCCAACCGGAAGTTGGGTTTGGCGTCACTTCCGGTTGGGTTAGACGTCACTTCCGGTTGGGTTAGACGTCTAACCCAACCGGAAGTGACGTCGAGTGAGGGCCGGTTGAAAAATTAACTTTACGAGGGCCGGTTCAAAGATCTACCTTACGAGGGCCGGTTGAAAAATTAACTTTACGAGGGCCGGTTGAAAAATTGACTTTACGAGGGCCGGTTGAAAAATTGACTTTACGAGGGCCGGTTGAAAAACTGACTTTACGAGGGCCGGTTGAAAAATTGACTTTACGAGGGCCGGTTGAAAAATTGACTTTACGAGGGCCGGTTGAGAAATTGACTTTACGAGGGCCGGTCGAAAAATTAACTTTACGAGGGCCGGCTGAAAAATCTACCTTACGAGGGCCGGTTGAAAAATTAACTTTGCGAGGGCCGGTTGAAAAATTGACTTTACGAGGGCCGGTTGAAAAATTGACTTTACGAGGGCCGGTTGAAAAATTGACTTTACGAGGGCCGGTTGAAAAATTAACTTTACGAGGGCCGGTTGAAAAATCTACCTTACGAGGGCCGGTTGAAAAATTAACTTTATGAGGGTCTAACCCAACCGGAAGTTGGGTTAGACGTCACTTCCGGTTGTGTTAGACGTCTAACCCAACCGGAAGTTGGGTTAGACGTCACTTCCGGTTGGTTAGACGTCACTTCCGGTTGGGTTAGACGTCTAACCCAACCGGAAGTTGGGTTAGACGTCACTTCCGGTTGTGTTAGACGTCTAACCCAACCGGAAGTTGGGTTAGACGTCACTTCCGGTTGTGTTAGACGTCTAACCCAACCGGAAGTTGGGTTAGACGTCACTTCCGGTTGGGTTAGACGTCTAACCCAACCGGAAGTTGGGTTAGACGTCACTTCCGGTTGTGTTAGACGTTTAACCCAACCGGAAGTTGGGTTTGGCGTCACTTCCGGTTGGGTTAGACGTCACTTCCGGTTGGGTTAGACGTCTAACCCAACCGGAAGTGACGCCAAACCCAACTTCCGGTTGACTTTACGAGGGCCGGTTGAAAAATCTACCTTACGAGGGCCGGTTGAAAAATTAACTTTACGAGGGCCGGTTGAAAAATTGACTTTACGAGGGCCGGTTGAAAAATTCACTTTACGAGGGCCGTTTGAGAAATTGACTTTACGAGGGCCGGTTGAAAAATTGACTTTACGAGGGCCGGTTGAAAAATTGACTTTACGAGGGCCGGTTGAAAAATTGACTTTACGAGGGCCGGTTGAAAAATCTACCTTACGAGGGCCGGTTGAAAAATTGACTTTACGAGGGCCGGTTGAAAAATTGACTTTACGATGGCCGGTTGAAAAATTGACTTTACGAGGGCCGTTTGAGAAATTGACTTTACGAGGGCCGGTTGAAAAATTGACTTTACGAGGGCCGGTTGAAAAATTGACTTTACGAGGGCCGGTTGAAAAATTGACTTTACGAGGGCCGGTTGAAAAATCTACCTTACGAGGGCCGGTTGAAAAATTGACTTTACGAGGGCCGGTTGAAAAATTGACTTTACGAGGGCCGGTTGAAAAACTGACTTTACGAGGGCCGGTTGAGAAATTGACTTTACGAGGGCCGGTTGAAAAATTGACTACGAGGGCCGGTTGAAAAATTGACTTTACGAGGGCCGGTTGAAAAATTGACTTTACGAGGGCCGGTTGAAAAATTGACTTTACGAGGGCCGGTTGAAAAATTGACTTTACGAGGGCCGGTTGAAAAATTAACTTTACGAGGGCCGGTTGAAAAATCTACCTTACGAGGGCCGGTTGAAAAATTAACTTTACGAGGGTCTAACCCAACCGGAAGTTGGGTTAGACGTCACTTCCGGTTGTGTCAGACGTCTAACCCAACCGGAAGTTGGGTTAGACGTCACTTCCGGTTGGGTTAGACGTCTAACCCAACCGGAAGTTGGGTTAGACGTCACTTCCGGTTGTGTTAGACGTCTAACCCAACCGGAAGTTGGGTTAGACGTCACTTCCGGTTGTGTTAGACGTCTAACCCAACCGGAAGTTGGGTTAGACGTCACTTCCGGTTGGGTAAGACGTCTAACCCAACCGGAAAATGGGTTAGACGTCACTTCCGGTTGTGTTAGACGTCTAACCCAACCGGAAGTTGGGTTAGACGTCACTTCCGGTTGTGTTAGACGTCTAACCCAACCGGAAGTTGGGTTAGACGTCACTTCCGGTTGTGTTAGACGTTTAACCCAACCGGAAGTTGGGTTTGGCGTCACTTCCGGTTGGGTTAGACGTCACTTCCGGTTGGGTTAGACGTCTAACCCAACCGGAAGTGACGTCGAGTGAGGGCCGGTTGAAAAATTAACTTTACGAGGGCCGGTTCAAAGATCTACCTTACGAGGGCCGGTTGAAAAATTGACTTTACGAGGGCCGGTTGAAAAATTGACTTTACGAGGGCCGGTTGAAAAATCGACCTTACGAGGGCCGGTTGAAAAATTAACTTTGCGAGGGCCGGTTGAAAAATTGACTTTACGAGGGCCGGTTGAAAAATTGACTTTACGAGGGCCGGTTGAAAAATTGACTTTACGAGGGCCGGTTGAAAAATTGACTTTACGAGGGCCGGTTGAAAAATTGACTTTACGAGGGCCGGTTGAAAAATCTACCTTACGAGGGCCGGTTGAAAAATTAACTTTACGAGGGCCGGTTGAAAAATTGACTTTACGAGGGCCGGTTGAAAAATTGACTTTACGAGGGCCGGTTGAAAAATTGACTTTACGAGGGCCGGTTGAAAAATCTACCTTACGAGGGCCGGTTGAAAAATTAACTTTACGAGGGCCGGTTGAAAAATTGACTTTACGAGGGCCGGTTGAAAAATTGACTTTACGAGGGCCGGTTGAAAAATTGACTTTACGAGGGCCGGTTGAAAAATTGACTTTACGAGGGCCGGTTGAAAAATTGACTTTACGAGGGCCGGTTGAGAAATTGACTTTACGAGGGCCGGTTGAAAAATTGACTTTACGAGGGCCGGTTGAAAAATTGACTTTACGAGGGCCGGTTGAAAAATTAACTTTACGAGGGCCGGTTGAAAAATCTACCTTACGAGGGCCGGTTGAAAAATTAACTTTACGAGGGTCTAACCCAACCGGAAGTTGGGTTAGACGTCACTTCCGGTTGGGTTAGACGTCTAACCCAACCGGAAGTTGGGTTAGACGTCACTTCCGGTTGTGTTAGACGTCTAACCCAACCGGAAGTTGGGTTAGACGTCACTTCCGGTTGTGTTAGACGTTTAACCCAACCGGAAGTTGGGTTTGGCGTCACTTCCGGTTGGGTTAGACGTCACTTCCGGTTGGGTTAGACGTCTAACCCAACCGGAAGTGACGTCGAGTGAGGGCCGGTTGAAAATTTAACTTTACGAGGGCCGGTTCAAAGATCTACCTTACGAGGGCCGGTTGAAAAATTAACTTTACGAGGGCCGGTTGAAAAATTGACTTTACGAGGGCCGGTTGAAAAATTGACTTTACGAGGGCCGGTTGAAAAACTGACTTTACGAGGGCCGGTTGAAAAATTGACTTTACGAGGGCCGGTTGAAAAATTGACTTTACGAGGGCCGGTTGAGAAATTGACTTTACGAGGGCCGGTCGAAAAATTAACTTTACGAGGGCCGGTTGAAAAATCTACCTTACGAGGGCCGGTTGAAAAATCTACCTTACGAGGGCCGGTTGAAAAATTGACTTTACGAGATGTCGAACCCAACCGGAAGTTGGGTTAGACGTCACTTCCGGTTGGTTAGACGTCACTTCCGGTTGGGTTAGACGTCTAACTCAACCGGAAGTTGGGTTAGACGTCACTTCCGGTTGGGTTAGACGTCTAACCCAACCGGAAGTTAGGTTAGACGTCACTTCCGGTTGTGTTAGACGGCTAACCCAACCGGAAGTTGGGTTAGACGTCACTTCCGGTTGTGTTAGACGTCTAACCCAACCGGAAGTTGGGTTAGACGTCACTTCCGGTTGTGTTAGACGCCTAACCCAACCGGAAGTTGGGTTAGACGTCACTTCCGGTTGTGTTAGACGTTTAACCCAACCGGAAGTTGGGTTTGGCGTCACTTCCGGTTGGGTTAGACGTCACTTCCGGTTGGGTTAGACGTCTAACCCAACCGGAAGTGACGTCGAGTGAGGGCCGGTTGAAAAATTAACTTTACGAGGGCCGGTTCAAAGATCTACCTTACGAGGGCCGGTTGAAAAATTGACTTTACGAGGGCCGGTTGAAAAATTGACTTTACGAGGGCCGGTTGAAAAACTGACTTTACGAGGGCCGGTTGAAAAATTGACTTTACGAGGGCCGGTTGAAAAATTGACTTTACGAGGGCCGGTTGAGAAATTGACTTTACGAGGGCCGGTCGAAAAATTAACTTTACGAGGGCCGGTTGAAAAATCTACCTTACGAGGGCCGGTTGAAAAATCTACCTTACGAGGGCCGGTTGAAAAATTGACTTTACGAGATGTCGAACCCAACCGGAAGTTGGGTTAGACGTCACTTCCGGTTGGTTAGACGTCACTTCCGGTTGTGTTAGACGTCTAACCCAACCGGAAGTTGGGTTAGACGTCACTTCCGGTTGTGTTAGACGCCTAACCCAACCGGAAGTTGGGTTAGACGTCACTTCCGGTTGTGTTAGACGTTTAACCCAACCGGAAGTTGGGTTTGGCGTCACTTCCGGTTGGGTTAGACGTCACTTCCGGTTGGGTTAGACGTCTAACCCAACCGGAAGTGACGTCGAGTGAGGGCCGGTTGAAAAATTAACTTTACGAGGGCCGGTTCAAAGATCTACCTTACGAGGGCCGGTTGAAAAATTAACTTTACGAGGGCCGGTTGAAAAATTGACTTTACGAGGGCCGGTTGAAAAATTGACTTTACGAGGGCCGGTTGAAAAACTGACTTTACGAGGGCCGGTTGAAAAATTGACTTTACGAGATGTCGAACCCAACCGGAAGTTGGGTTAGACGTCACTTCCGGTTGGTTAGACGTCACTTCCGGTTGGGTTAGACGTCTAACTCAACCGGAAGTTGGGTTAGACGTCACTTCCGGTTGGGTTAGACGTCTAACCCAACCGGAAGTTAGGTTAGACGTCACTTCCGGTTGTGTTAGACGGCTAACCCAACCGGAAGTTGGGTTAGACGTCACTTCCGGTTGTGTTAGACGTCTAACCCAACCGGAAGTTGGGTTAGACGTCACTTCCGGTTGTGTTAGACGCCTAACCCAACCGGAAGTTGGGTTAGACGTCACTTCCGGTTGTGTTAGACGTTTAACCCAACCGGAAGTTGGGTTTGGCGTCACTTCCGGTTGGGTTAGACGTCACTTCCGGTTGGGTTAGACGTCTAACCCAACCGGAAGTGACGTCGAGTGAGGGCCGGTTGAAAAATTAACTTTACGAGGGCCGGTTCAAAGATCTACCTTACGAGGGCCGGTTGAAAAATTGACTTTACGAGGGCCGGTTGAAAAATTGACTTTACGAGGGCCGGTTGAAAAACTGACTTTACGAGGGCCGGTTGAAAAATTGACTTTACGAGGGCCGGTTGAAAAATTGACTTTACGAGGGCCGGTTGAGAAATTGACTTTACGAGGGCCGGTCGAAAAATTAACTTTACGAGGGCCGGTTGAAAAATCTACCTTACGAGGGCCGGTTGAAAAATCTACCTTACGAGGGCCGGTTGAAAAATTGACTTTACGAGATGTCGAACCCAACCGGAAGTTGGGTTAGACGTCACTTCCGGTTGGTTAGACGTCACTTCCGGTTGTGTTAGACGTCTAACCCAACCGGAAGTTGGGTTAGACGTCACTTCCGGTTGTGTTAGACGCCTAACCCAACCGGAAGTTGGGTTAGACGTCACTTCCGGTTGTGTTAGACGTTTAACCCAACCGGAAGTTGGGTTTGGCGTCACTTCCGGTTGGGTTAGACGTCACTTCCGGTTGGGTTAGACGTCTAACCCAACCGGAAGTGACGTCGAGTGAGGGCCGGTTGAAAAATTAACTTTACGAGGGCCGGTTCAAAGATCTACCTTACGAGGGCCGGTTGAAAAATTAACTTTACGAGGGCCGGTTGAAAAATTGACTTTACGAGGGCCGGTTGAAAAATTGACTTTACGAGGGCCGGTTGAAAAACTGACTTTACGAGGGCCGGTTGAAAAATTGACTTTACGAGGGCCGGTTCAAAAATCTACCTTACGAGGGCCGGTTGAAAAATTGACTTTACGAGATGTCGAACCCAACCGGAAGTTGGGTTAGACGTCACTTCCGGTTATGTAAGACGTCTAACCCAACCGGAAGTTGGGTTAGACGTCACTTCCGGTTGTGTTAGACGTCTAACCCAACCGGAAGTTGGGTTAGACGTCACTTCCGGTTGTGTTAGACGTCTAACCCAACCGGAAGTTGGGTTAGACGTCACTTCCGGTTGGGTTAGACGTCTAACCCAACCGGAAGTTGGGTTAGACGTCACTTCCGGTTGGGTTAGACGTCACTTCCGGTTGGGTTAGACGTCGAACCCAACCGGAAGTTGAGTAAGACGTCACTTCCGGTTGGCTTAGACGTCTAACTCAACCGGAAGTGACGTCTAACCCAACCGGAAGTGACGTCTAACCCAACTTCCGGTTGGGTTAGACGTCTAACACAACCGGAAGTGACGTCTAACCCAACTTCCGGTTGGGTTAGACGTCTAACACAACCGGAAGTGACGTCTAACCCAACTTCCGGTTGGGTTCGACGTCTCGTAAAGTCAATTTTTCAACCGGCCCTCGTAAGGTAGATTTTTGAACCGGCCCTCGTAAAGTCAATTTTTCAACCGGCCCTCGTAAAGTCAATTTTTCGACCGGCCCTCGTAGTCAATTTTTCAACCGGCCCTCGTAAAGTCAATTTTTCAACCGGCCCTCGTAAAGTTAATTTTTCAACCGGCCCCCGTAAGGTAGATTTTTCAACCGGCCCTCGTAAAGTTAATTTTTCAACCGGCCCTCGTAAAGTCAATTTCTCAACCGGCCCTCGTAAAGTCAATTTTTCAACCGGCCCTCGTAAAGTCAATTTTTCAACCGGCCCTCGTAAAGTCAGTTTTTCAACCGGCCCTCGTAAAGTCAATTTTTCAACCGGCCCTCGTAAAGTCAATTTTTCAACCGGCCCTCGTAAAGTCAATTTTTCAACCGGCCCTCGTAAGGTAGATCTTTGAACCGGCCCTCGTAAAGTTAATTTTTCAACCGGCCCTCACTCGACGTCACTTCCGGTTGGGTTAGACGTCGAACCCAACCGGAAGTGACGTCTAACCCAACCGGAAGTGACGTCTAACCCAACTTCCGGTTGGGTTAGACGTCTAACACAACCGGAAGTGACGCCAAACCCAACTTCCGGTTGGGTTAAACGTCTAACACAACCGGAAGTGACGTCTAACCCAACTTCCGGTTGGGTTAGACGTCTAACACAACCGGAAGTGACGTCTAACCCAACTTCCGGTTGGGTTAGACGTCTTACCCAACCGGAAGTGACGTCTAACCCAACTTCCGGTTGGGTTAGACGTCTAACCCAACCGGAAGTGACGTCTAACCAACCGGAAGTGACGTCTAACCCAACTTCCGGTTGGGTTCGACGTCTCGTAAAGTCAATTTTTCAACCGGCCCTCGTAAGGTAGATTTTTGAACCGGCCCTCGTAAAGTCAATTTTTCAACCGGCCCTCGTAAAGTCAATTTTTCGACCGGCCCTCGTAGTCAATTTTTCAACCGGCCCTCGTAAAGTCAATTTTTCAACCGGCCCTCGTAAAGTTAATTTTTCAACCGGCCCCCGTAAGGTAGATTTTTCAACCGGCCCTCGTAAAGTTAATTTTTCAACCGGCCCTCGTAAAGTCAATTTTTCAACCGGCCCTCATAAAGTCAATTTTTCAACCGGCCCTCGTAAAGTCAATTTTTCAACCGGCCCTCGTAAGGTAGATCTTTGAACCGGCCCTCGTAAAGTTAATTTTTCAACCGGCCCTCACTCGACGTCACTTCCGGTTGGGTTTGACGTCGAACCCAACCGGAAGTGACGTCTAACCCAACCGGAAGTGACGTCTAACCCAACTTCCGGTTGGGTTAGACGTCTAACACAACGGGAAGTGACGTCTAACCCAACTTCCGGTTGGGATAGACGTCTAACACAACCGGAAGTGACGTCTAACCCAACTTCCGGTTGGGTTAGACGTCTAACACAACCGAAAGTGACGTCTAACCCAACTTCCGGTTGGGTTAGACGTCTTACCCAACCGGAAGTGACGTCTAACCCAACTTCCGGTTGGGTTAGACGTCTAAGCCAACCGGAAGTGACGTCTAACCAACCGGAAGTGACGTCTAACCCAACTTCCGGTTGGGTTCGACGTCTCGTAAAGTCAATTTTTTAACCGGCCCTCGTAAAGTCAATTTTTCAACCGGCCCTCGTAAAGTCAATTTTTCAACCGGCCCTCGTAAGGTAGATTTTTCAACCGGCCCTCGTAAAGTCTATTTTTCAACCGGCCCTCGTAAAGTCAATTTTTCAACCGGCCCTCGTGAAGTCAATTTTTCAACCGGCCCTCGTAAAGTTAATTTTTCAACCGGCCCTCGTAAGGTAGATTTTTCAAGCGGCCCTCGTAAAGTCAATTTTTCAACCGGCCCTCGTAGTCAATTTTTCAACCGGCCCTCGTAAAGTCAATTTCTCAACCGGCCCTCGTAAAGTCAGTTTTTCAACCGGCCCTCGTAAAGTGAATTTTTCAACCGGCCCTCGTAAAGTCAATTTTTCAACCGGCCCTCGTAAGGTAGATCTTTGAACCGGCCTTCGTAAAGTTAATTTTTCAACCGGCCCTCACTCGACGTCACTTCCGGTTGGGTTAGACGTCTAACCCAACCGGAAGTGACGTCTAACACAACCGGAAGTGACGTCTAACCCAACTTCCGGTTGGGTTAGACGTCTAACACAACCGGAAGTGACGTCTAACCCAACTTCCGGTTGGGTTAGACGTCTTACCCAACCGGAAGTGACGTCTAACCAACCGGAAGTGACGTCTAACCCAACTTCCGGTTCGGTTCGACGTCTCGTAAAGTCAATTTTTCAACCGGCCCTCGTAAGGTAGATTTTTGAACCGGCCCTCGTAAAGTCAATTTTTCAACCGGCCCTCGTAAAGTCTATTTTTCAACCGGCCTTCGTAAAGTCAATTTTTCAACCGGCCCTCGTAAAGTCAATTTTTCAACCGGCCCTCGTAAAGTTAATTTTTCAACCGGCCCTCGTAAGGTAGATTTTTCAACCGGCCCTCGTAAAGTTAATTTTTCAACCGGCCCTCGTAAAGTCAATTTTTCAACCGGTCCTCGTAAAGTCAATTTTTCAACCGGCCCTCGTAAAGTCAATTTCTCAACCGGCCCTCGTAAAGTCAATTTTTCAACCGGCCCTCGTAAAGTCAATTTTTCAACCGGCCCTCGTAAAGTCAGTTTTTCAACCGGCCCTCGTAAAGTCAATTTTTCAACCGGCCCTCGTAAAGTCAATTTTTCAACCGGCCCTCGCAAAGTTAATTTTTCAACCGGCCCTCGTAAGGTAGATCTTTGAACCGGCCCTCGTAAAGTTAATTTTTCAACCGGCCCTCACTCGACGTCACTTCCGGTTGGGTTCGACATCTCGTAAAGTCAATTTTTCAACCGGCCCTCGTAAGGTAGATTTTTGAACCGGCCCTCGTAAAGTCAATTTTTCAACCGGCCCTCGTAAAGTCAATTTTTCAACCGGCCCTCGTAAAGTCAGTTTTTCAACCGGCCCTCGTAAAGTCAATTTTTCAACCGGCCCTCGTAAAGTCAATTTTTCAACCGGCCCTCGTAAAGTTAATTTTTCAACCGGCCCTCGTAAGGTAGATTTTTCAACCGGCCCTCGTAAAGTCAATTTTTCAACCGGCCCTCGTAAGGTAGATCTTTGAACCGGCCCTCGTAAAGTTAATTTTTCAACCGGCCCTCACTCGACGTCACTTCCGGTTGGGTTAGACGTCTAACCCAACCGGAAGTGACGTCTAACCCAACCGGAAGTGACGCCAAACCCAACTTCCGGTTGGGTTAAACGTCTAACCCAACCGGAAGTGACGTCTAACCCAACTTCCGGTTGGGTTAGACGTCTAACACAACCGGAAGTGACGTCTAACCCAACTTCCGGTTGGGTTAGACGTCTAACACAACCGGAAGTGACGTCTAACCCAACTTCCGGTTGGGTTCGACGTCTCGTAAAGTCAATTTTTCAACCGGCCCTCGTAAGGTAGATTTTTGAACCGGCCCTCGTAAAGTCAATTTTTCAACCGGCCCTCGTAAAGTCAATTTTTCGACCGGCCCTCGTAGTCAATTTTTCAACCGGCCCTCGTAAAGTCAATTTTTCAACCGGCCCTCGTAAAGTTAATTTTTCAACCGGCCCCCGTAAGGTAGATTTTTCAACCGGCCCTCGTAAAGTTAATTTTTCAACCGGCCCTCGTAAAGTCAATTTCTCAACCGGCCCTCGTAAAGTCAATTTTTCAACCGGCCCCCGTAAGGTAGATTTTTCAACCGGCCCTCGTAAAGTTAATTTTTCAACCGGCCCTCGTAAAGTCAATTTTTCAACCGGCCCTCGTAAAGTCAATTTTTCAACCGGCCCTCGTAAAGTCAATTTTTCAACCGGCCCTCGTAAGGTAGATCTTTGAACCGGCCCTCGTAAAGTTAATTTTTCAACCGGCCCTCACTCGACGTCACTTCCGGTTGGGTTAGACGTCGAACCCAACCGGAAGTGACGTCTAACCCAACCGGAAGTGACGTCTAACCCAACTTCCGGTTGGGTTAGACGTCTAACACAACGGGAAGTGACGTCTAACCCAACTTCCGGTTGGGATAGACGTCTAACACAACCGGAAGTGACGTCTAACCCAACTCCCGGTTGGGTTAGACGTCTAACACAACCGGAAGTGACGTCTAACCCAACTTCCGGTTGGGTTAGACGTCTTACCCAACCGGAAGTGACGTCTAACCCAACTTCCGGTTGGGTTAGACGTCTAAGCCAACCGGAAGTGACGTCTAACCAACCGGAAGTGACGTCTAACCCAACTTCTGGTTGGGTTCGACGTCTCGTAAAGTCAATTTTTCAACCGGCCCTCGTAAAGTCAATTTTTCAACCGGCCCTCGTAAAGTCAATTTTTCAACCGGCCCTCGTAAAGTCAATTTTTCAACCGGCCCTCGTAAAGTTAATTTTTCAACCGGCCCTCGTAAGGTAGATTTTTCAAGCGGCCCTCGTAAAGTCAATTTTTCAACCGGCCCTCGTAGTCAATTTTTCAACCGGCCCTCGTAAAGTCAATTTCTCAACCGGCCCTCGTAAAGTCAGTTTTTCAACCGGCCCTCGTAAAGTGAATTTTTCAACCGGCCCTCGTAAAGTCAATTTTTCAACCGGCCCTCGTAAAGTCAATTTTTCAACCGGCCCTCGTAAGGTAGATCTTTGAACCGGCCTTCGTAAAGTTAATTTTTCAACCGGCCCTCACTCGACGTCACTTCCGGTTGGGTTAGACGTCTAACCCAACCGGAAGTGACGTCTAACACAACCGGAAGTGACGTCTAACCCAACTTCCGGTTGGGTTAGACGTCTAACACAACCGGAAGTGACGTCTAACCCAACTTCCGGTTGGGTTAGACGTCTTACCCAACCGGAAGTGACGTCTAACCAACCGGAAGTGACGTCTAACCCAACTTCCGGTTCGGTTCGACGTCTCGTAAAGTCAATTTTTCAACCGGCCCTCGTAAGGTAGATTTTTGAACCGGCCCTCGTAAAGTCAATTTTTCAACCGGCCCTCGTAAAGTCTATTTTTAAACCGGCCTTCGTAAAGTCAATTTTTCAACCGGCCCTCGTAAAGTCAATTTTTCAACCGGCCCTCGTAAAGTTAATTTTTCAACCGGCCCTCGTAAAGTTAATTTTTCAACCGGCCCTCGTAAAGTCAATTTTTCAACCGGTCCTCGTAAAGTCAATTTTTCAACCGGCCCTCGTAAAGTCAATTTCTCAACCGGCCCTCGTAAGGTAGATCTTTGAACCGGCCCTCGCAAAGTTAATTTTTCAACCGGCCCTCACTCGACGTCACTTCCGGTTGGGTTAGACGTCTAACCCAACCGGAAGTGACGTTTAACCCAACCGGAAGTGACGCCAAACCCAACTTCCGGTTGGGTTAAACGTCTAACACAACCGGAAGTGACGTCTAACCCAACTTCCGATTGGGTTAGACGTCTAACACAACCGGAAGTGACGTCTAACCCAACTTCCGGTTGGGTTAGACGTCTTACCCAACCGGAAGTGACGTCTAACCAACCGGAAGTGACGTCTAACCCAACTTCCGGTTCGGTTCGACGTCTCGTAAAGTCAATTTTTCAACCGGCCCTCGTAAAGTCAATTTTTCAACCGGCCCTCGTAAAGTTAATTTTTCAACCCGCCCTCGTAAGGTAGATTTTTCAACCGGCCCTCGTAAAGTCAATTTTTCAACCGGCCCTCGTAGTCAATTTTTCAACCGGCCCTCGTAAAGTCAATTTCTCAACCGGCCCTCGTAAAGTCAGTTTTTCAACCGGCCCTCGTAAAGTCAATTTTTCAACCGTTCCTCGTAAAGTCAATTTTTCAACCGGCCCTCGCAAAGTTAATTTTTCAACCGGCCCTCGTAAGGTAGATCTTTGAACCGGCCCTCGCAAAGTTAATTTTTCAACCGGCCCTCACTCGACGTCACTTCCGGTTGGGTTGCACGTCTAACCCAACCGGAAGTGACGTCTAACCCAACCGGAAGTGACGCCAAACCCAACTTCCGGTTGGGTTAAACGTCTAACACAACCGGAAGTGACGTCTAACCCAACTTCCGATTGGGTTAGACGTCTAACACAACCGGAAGTGACGTCTAACCCAACTTCCGGTTGGGTTAGACGTCTAACCCAACCGGAAGTGACGTCGAGTGAGGGCCGGTTGAAAAATTAACTTTACGAGGGCCGGTTCAAAGATCTACCTTACGAGGGCCGGTTGAAAAATTGACTTTACGAGGGCCGGTTGAAAAATTGACTTTACGAGGGCCGGTTGAAAAATCTACCTTACGAGGGCCGGTTGAAAAATTAACTTTGCGAGGGCCGGTTGAAAAATTGACTTTACGAGGGCCGGTTGAAAAATTGACTTTACGAGGGCCGGTTGAAAAATTGACTTTACGAGGGCCGGTTGAAAAATTGACTTTACGAGGGCCGGTTGAAAAATTGACTTTACGAGGGCCGGTTGAAAAATTGACTTTACGAGGGCCGGTTGAAAAATTAACTTTACGAGGGCCGGTTGAAAAATTCACTTTACGAGGGCCGGTTCAAAAATCTACCTTACGAGGGCCGGTTGAAAAATTGACTTTACGAGACGTTGAACCCAACCGGAAGTTGGGTTAGACGTCACTTCCGGTTGGGTAAGACGTCTTACCCAACCGGAAGTTGGGTTAGACGTCACTTCCGGTTGTGTTAGACGTCTAACCCAACCGGAAGTTGGGTTAGACGTCACTTCCGGTTGTGTTAGACGTCTAACCCAACCGGAAGTTAGGTTAGACGTCACTTCCGGTTGGGTTAGACGTCTAACCCAACCGGAAGTTGGGTTAGACGTCACTTCCGGTTGTGTTAGACGTCTAACCCAACTGGAAGTTGGGTTAGACGTCACTTCCGGTTGGGTTAGACGTCACTTCCGGTTGGGTTCGACGTCTAACCCAACCGGAAGTGACGTCGAGTGAGGGCCGGTTGAAAAATTAACTTTACGAGGGCCGGTTCAAAGATCTACCTTACGAGGGCCGGTTGAAAAATTGACTTTACGAGGGCCGGTTGAAAAATTGACTTTACGAGGGCCGGTTGAAAAATTGACTTTACGAGGGCCGGTTGAAAAACTGACTTTACGAGGGCCGGTTGAAAAATTGACTTTACGAGGGCCGGTTGAAAAATTGACTTTACGAGGGCCGGTTGAGAAATTGACTTTACGAGGGCCGGTTGAAAAATTAACTTTACGAGGGCCGGTTGAAAAATCTACCTTACGGGGGCCGGTTGAAAAATTAACTTTACGAGGGCCGGTTGAAAAATTGACTTTACGAGGGCCGGTTGAAAAATTGACTACGAGGGCCGGTCGAAAAATTGACTTTACGAGGGCCGGTTGAAAAATTGACTTTACGAGACGTCGAACCCAACCGGAAGTTGGGTTAGACGTCACTTCCGGTTGGTTAGACGTCACTTCTGGTTGGGTTAGACGTCTAACCCAACCGGAAGTTGGGTTAGACGTCACTTCCGGTTGGGTAAGACGTCTAACCCAACCGGAAAATGGGTTAGACGTCACTTCCGGTTGTGTTAGACGTCTAACCCAACCGGAAGTTGGGTTAGACGTCACTTCCGGTTGTGTTAGACGTTTAACCCAACCGGAAGTTGGGTTTGGCGTCACTTCCGGTTGGGTTAGACGTCACTTCCGGTTGGGTTAGACGTCTAACCCAACCGGAAGTGACGTCGAGTGAGGGCCGGTTGAAAAATTAACTTTACGAGGGCCGGTTCAAAGATCTACCTTACGAGGGCCGGTTGAAAAATTGACTTTACGAGGGCCGGTTGAAAAATTGACTTTACGAGGGCCGATTGAAAAATCGACCTTACGAGGGCCGGTTGAAAAATTAACTTTGCGAGGGCCGGTTGAAAAATTGACTTTACGAGGGCCGGTTGAAAAATTGACTTTACGAGGGCCGGTTGAAAAATTGACTTTACGAGGGCCGGTTGAAAAATTGACTTTACGAGGGCCGGTTCAAAAATTGACTTTACGAGGGCCGGTTGAAAAATCTACCTTACGAGGGCCGGTTGAAAAATTAACTTTACGAGGGCCGGTTGAAAAATTGACTTTACGAGGGCCGGTTGAAAAATTGACTTTACGAGGGCCGGTTGAAAAATTGACTTTACGAGGGCCGGTTGAAAAATTGACTTTACGAGGGCCGGTTGAAAAATTGACTTTACGAGGGCCGGTTGAAAAATTGACTTTACGAGGGCCGGTTGAAAAATTAACTTTACGAGGGCCGGTTGAAAAATCTACCTTACGAGGGCCGGTTGAAAAATTAACTTTACGAGGGTCTAACCCAACCGGAAGTTGGGTTAGACGTCACTTCCGGTTGGGTTAGACGTCTAACCCAACCGGAAGTTGGGTTAGACGTCACTTCCGGTTGTGTTAGACGTCTAACCCAACCGGAAGTTGGGTTAGACGTCACTTCCGGTTGTGTTAGACGTTTAACCCAACCGGAAGTTGGGTTTGGCGTCACTTCCGGTTGGGTTAGACGTCACTTCCGGTTGGGTTAGACGTCACTTCCGGTTGGGTTAGACGTCACTTCCGGTTGGGTTAGACGTCTAACCCAACCGGAAGTGACGTCGAGTGAGGGCCGGTTGAAAATTTAACTTTACGAGGGCCGGTTCAAAGATCTACCTTACGAGGGCCGGTTGAAAAATTAACTTTACGAGGGCCGGTTGAAAAATTGACTTTACGAGGGCCGGTTGAAAAATTGACTTTACGAGGGCCGGTTGAAAAACTGACTTTACGAGGGCCGGTTGAAAAATTGACTTTACGAGGGCCGGTTGAAAAATTGACTTTACGAGGGCCGGTTGAGAAATTGACTTTACGAGGGCCGGTCGAAAAATTAACTTTACGAGGGCCGGTTGAAAAATCTACCTTACGAGGGCCGGTTGAAAAATCTACCTTACGAGGGCCGGTTGAAAAATTGACTTTACGAGGGCCGGTTGAAAAATTGACTTTACGAGGGCCGGTTGAAAAATTGACTTTACGAGGGCCGGTTGAGAAATTGACTTTACGAGGGCCGGTTGAAAAATTGACTTTACGAGGGCCGGTTGAAAAATTGACTTTACGAGGGCCGGTTGAAAAATTAACTTTACGAGGGCCGGTTGAAAAATCTACCTTACGAGGGCCGGTTGAAAAATTAACTTTACGAGGGTCTAACCCAACCGGAAGTTGGGTTAGACGTCACTTCCGGTTGTGTTAGACGTCTAACCCAACCGGAAGTTGGGTTAGACGTCACTTCCGGTTGGGTTAGACGTCTAACCCAACCGGAAGTTGGGTTAGACGTCACTTCCGGTTGTGTTAGACGTCTAACCCAACCGGAAGTTGGGTTAGACGTCACTTCCGGTTGTGTTAGACGCCTAACCCAACCGGAAGTTGGGTTAGACGTCACTTCCGGTTGTGTTAGACGTTTAACCCAACCGGAAGTTGGGTTTGGCGTCACTTCCGGTTGGGTTAGACGTCACTTCCGGTTGGGTTAGACGTCTAACCCAACCGGAAGTGACGTCGAGTGAGGGCCGGTTGAAAAATTAACTTTACGAGGGCCGGTTCAAAGATCTACCTTACGAGGGCCGGTTGAAAAATTAACTTTACGAGGGCCGGTTGAAAAATTGACTTTACGAGGGCCGGTTGAAAAACTGACTTTACGAGGGCCGGTTGAAAAATTGACTTTACGAGGGCCGGTTGAAAAATTGACTTTACGAGGGCCGGTTGAGAAATTGACTTTACGAGGGCCGGTCGAAAAATTAACTTTACGAGGGCCGGTTGAAAAATCTACCTTACGAGGGCCGGTTGAAAAATCTACCTTACGAGGGCCGGTTGAAAAATTGACTTTACGAGATGTCGAACCCAACCGGAAGTTGGGTTAGACGTCACTTCCGGTTGGTTAGACGTCACTTCCGGTTGGGTTAGACGTCTAACTCAACCGGAAGTTGGGTTAGACGTCACTTCCGGTTGGGTTAGACGTCTAACCCAACCGGAAGTTAGGTTAGACGTCACTTCCGGTTGTGTTAGACGTCTAACCCAACCGGAAGTTGGGTTAGACGTCACTTCCGGTTGTGTTAGACGCCTAACCCAACCGGAAGTTGGGTTAGACGTCACTTCCGGTTGTGTTAGACGTTTAACCCAACCGGAAGTTGGGTTTGGCGTCACTTCCGGTTGGGTTAGACGTCACTTCCGGTTGGGTTAGACGTCTAACCCAACCGGAAGTGACGTCGAGTGAGGGCCGGTTGAAAAATTAACTTTACGAGGGCCGGTTCAAAGATCTACCTTACGAGGGCCGGTTGAAAAATTAACTTTACGAGGGCCGGTTGAAAAATTGACTTTACGAGGGCCGGTTGAAAAATTGACTTTACGAGGGCCGGTTGAAAAACTGACTTTACGAGGGCCGGTTGAAAAATTGACTTTACGAGGGCCGGTTGAAAAATTGACTTTACGAGGGCCGGTTGAGAAATTGACTTTACGAGGGCCGGTCGAAAAATTAACTTTACGAGGGCCGGCTGAAAAATCTACCTTACGAGGGCCGGTTGAAAAATTAACTTTGCGAGGGCCGGTTGAAAAATTGACTTTACGAGGGCCGGTTGAAAAATTGACTTTACGAGGGCCGGTTGAAAAATTGACTTTACGAGGGCCGGTTGAAAAATTAACTTTACGAGGGCCGGTTGAAAAATCTACCTTACGAGGGCCGGTTGAAAAATTAACTTTATGAGGGTCTAACCCAACCGGAAGTTGGGTTAGACGTCACTTCCGGTTGTGTTAGACGTCTAACCCAACCGGAAGTTGGGTTAGACGTCACTTCCGGTTGGTTAGACGTCACTTCCGGTTGGGTTAGACGTCTAACCCAACCGGAAGTTGGGTTAGACGTCACTTCCGGTTGTGTTAGACGTCTAACCCAACCGGAAGTTGGGTTAGACGTCACTTCCGGTTGTGTTAGACGTCTAACCCAACCGGAAGTTGGGTTAGACGTCACTTCCGGTTGGGTTAGACGTCTAACCCAACCGGAAGTTGGGTTAGACGTCACTTCCGGTTGTGTTAGACGTTTAACCCAACCGGAAGTTGGGTTTGGCGTCACTTCCGGTTGGGTTAGACGTCACTTCCGGTTGGGTTAGACGTCTAACCCAACCGGAAGTGACGCCAAACCCAACTTCCGGTTGACTTTACGAGGGCCGGTTGAAAAATCTACCTTACGAGGGCCGGTTGAAAAATTAACTTTACGAGGGCCGGTTGAAAAATTGACTTTACGAGGGCCGGTTGAAAAATTCACTTTACGAGGGCCGTTTGAGAAATTGACTTTACGAGGGCCGGTTGAAAAATTGACTTTACGAGGGCCGGTTGAAAAATTGACTTTACGAGGGCCGGTTGAAAAATTGACTTTACGAGGGCCGGTTGAAAAATCTACCTTACGAGGGCCGGTTGAAAAATTGACTTTACGAGGGCCGGTTGAAAAATTGACTTTACGATGGCCGGTTGAAAAATTGACTTTACGAGGGCCGTTTGAGAAATTGACTTTACGAGGGCCGGTTGAAAAATTGACTTTACGAGGGCCGGTTGAAAAATTGACTTTACGAGGGCCGGTTGAAAAATTGACTTTACGAGGGCCGGTTGAAAAATCTACCTTACGAGGGCCGGTTGAAAAATTGACTTTACGAGGGCCGGTTGAAAAATTGACTTTACGAGGGCCGGTTGAAAAACTGACTTTACGAGGGCCGGTTGAGAAATTGACTTTACGAGGGCCGGTTGAAAAATTGACTACGAGGGCCGGTTGAAAAATTGACTTTACGAGGGCCGGTTGAAAAATTGACTTTACGAGGGCCGGTTGAAAAATTGACTTTACGAGGGCCGGTTGAAAAATTGACTTTACGAGGGCCGGTTGAAAAATTAACTTTACGAGGGCCGGTTGAAAAATCTACCTTACGAGGGCCGGTTGAAAAATTAACTTTACGAGGGTCTAACCCAACCGGAAGTTGGGTTAGACGTCACTTCCGGTTGTGTCAGACGTCTAACCCAACCGGAAGTTGGGTTAGACGTCACTTCCGGTTGGGTTAGACGTCTAACCCAACCGGAAGTTGGGTTAGACGTCACTTCCGGTTGTGTTAGACGTCTAACCCAACCGGAAGTTGGGTTAGACGTCACTTCCGGTTGTGTTAGACGTCTAACCCAACCGGAAGTTGGGTTAGACGTCACTTCCGGTTGGGTAAGACGTCTAACCCAACCGGAAAATGGGTTAGACGTCACTTCCGGTTGTGTTAGACGTCTAACCCAACCGGAAGTTGGGTTAGACGTCACTTCCGGTTGTGTTAGACGTCTAACCCAACCGGAAGTTGGGTTAGACGTCACTTCCGGTTGTGTTAGACGTTTAACCCAACCGGAAGTTGGGTTTGGCGTCACTTCCGGTTGGGTTAGACGTCACTTCCGGTTGGGTTAGACGTCTAACCCAACCGGAAGTGACGTCGAGTGAGGGCCGGTTGAAAAATTAACTTTACGAGGGCCGGTTCAAAGATCTACCTTACGAGGGCCGGTTGAAAAATTGACTTTACGAGGGCCGGTTGAAAAATTGACTTTACGAGGGCCGGTTGAAAAATCGACCTTACGAGGGCCGGTTGAAAAATTAACTTTGCGAGGGCCGGTTGAAAAATTGACTTTACGAGGGCCGGTTGAAAAATTGACTTTACGAGGGCCGGTTGAAAAATTGACTTTACGAGGGCCGGTTGAAAAATTGACTTTACGAGGGCCGGTTGAAAAATTGACTTTACGAGGGCCGGTTGAAAAATCTACCTTACGAGGGCCGGTTGAAAAATTAACTTTACGAGGGCCGGTTGAAAAATTGACTTTACGAGGGCCGGTTGAAAAATTGACTTTACGAGGGCCGGTTGAAAAATTGACTTTACGAGGGCCGGTTGAAAAATCTACCTTACGAGGGCCGGTTGAAAAATTAACTTTACGAGGGCCGGTTGAAAAATTGACTTTACGAGGGCCGGTTGAAAAATTGACTTTACGAGGGCCGGTTGAAAAATTGACTTTACGAGGGCCGGTTGAAAAATTGACTTTACGAGGGCCGGTTGAAAAATTGACTTTACGAGGGCCGGTTGAGAAATTGACTTTACGAGGGCCGGTTGAAAAATTGACTTTACGAGGGCCGGTTGAAAAATTGACTTTACGAGGGCCGGTTGAAAAATTAACTTTACGAGGGCCGGTTGAAAAATCTACCTTACGAGGGCCGGTTGAAAAATTAACTTTACGAGGGTCTAACCCAACCGGAAGTTGGGTTAGACGTCACTTCCGGTTGGGTTAGACGTCTAACCCAACCGGAAGTTGGGTTAGACGTCACTTCCGGTTGTGTTAGACGTCTAACCCAACCGGAAGTTGGGTTAGACGTCACTTCCGGTTGTGTTAGACGTTTAACCCAACCGGAAGTTGGGTTTGGCGTCACTTCCGGTTGGGTTAGACGTCACTTCCGGTTGGGTTAGACGTCTAACCCAACCGGAAGTGACGTCGAGTGAGGGCCGGTTGAAAATTTAACTTTACGAGGGCCGGTTCAAAGATCTACCTTACGAGGGCCGGTTGAAAAATTAACTTTACGAGGGCCGGTTGAAAAATTGACTTTACGAGGGCCGGTTGAAAAATTGACTTTACGAGGGCCGGTTGAAAAACTGACTTTACGAGGGCCGGTTGAAAAATTGACTTTACGAGGGCCGGTTGAAAAATTGACTTTACGAGGGCCGGTTGAGAAATTGACTTTACGAGGGCCGGTCGAAAAATTAACTTTACGAGGGCCGGTTGAAAAATCTACCTTACGAGGGCCGGTTGAAAAATCTACCTTACGAGGGCCGGTTGAAAAATTGACTTTACGAGATGTCGAACCCAACCGGAAGTTGGGTTAGACGTCACTTCCGGTTGGTTAGACGTCACTTCCGGTTGGGTTAGACGTCTAACTCAACCGGAAGTTGGGTTAGACGTCACTTCCGGTTGGGTTAGACGTCTAACCCAACCGGAAGTTAGGTTAGACGTCACTTCCGGTTGTGTTAGACGGCTAACCCAACCGGAAGTTGGGTTAGACGTCACTTCCGGTTGTGTTAGACGTCTAACCCAACCGGAAGTTGGGTTAGACGTCACTTCCGGTTGTGTTAGACGCCTAACCCAACCGGAAGTTGGGTTAGACGTCACTTCCGGTTGTGTTAGACGTTTAACCCAACCGGAAGTTGGGTTTGGCGTCACTTCCGGTTGGGTTAGACGTCACTTCCGGTTGGGTTAGACGTCTAACCCAACCGGAAGTGACGTCGAGTGAGGGCCGGTTGAAAAATTAACTTTACGAGGGCCGGTTCAAAGATCTACCTTACGAGGGCCGGTTGAAAAATTGACTTTACGAGGGCCGGTTGAAAAATTGACTTTACGAGGGCCGGTTGAAAAACTGACTTTACGAGGGCCGGTTGAAAAATTGACTTTACGAGGGCCGGTTGAAAAATTGACTTTACGAGGGCCGGTTGAGAAATTGACTTTACGAGGGCCGGTCGAAAAATTAACTTTACGAGGGCCGGTTGAAAAATCTACCTTACGAGGGCCGGTTGAAAAATCTACCTTACGAGGGCCGGTTGAAAAATTGACTTTACGAGATGTCGAACCCAACCGGAAGTTGGGTTAGACGTCACTTCCGGTTGGTTAGACGTCACTTCCGGTTGTGTTAGACGTCTAACCCAACCGGAAGTTGGGTTAGACGTCACTTCCGGTTGTGTTAGACGCCTAACCCAACCGGAAGTTGGGTTAGACGTCACTTCCGGTTGTGTTAGACGTTTAACCCAACCGGAAGTTGGGTTTGGCGTCACTTCCGGTTGGGTTAGACGTCACTTCCGGTTGGGTTAGACGTCTAACCCAACCGGAAGTGACGTCGAGTGAGGGCCGGTTGAAAAATTAACTTTACGAGGGCCGGTTCAAAGATCTACCTTACGAGGGCCGGTTGAAAAATTAACTTTACGAGGGCCGGTTGAAAAATTGACTTTACGAGGGCCGGTTGAAAAATTGACTTTACGAGGGCCGGTTGAAAAACTGACTTTACGAGGGCCGGTTGAAAAATTGACTTTACGAGGGCCGGTTCAAAAATCTACCTTACGAGGGCCGGTTGAAAAATTGACTTTACGAGATGTCGAACCCAACCGGAAGTTGGGTTAGACGTCACTTCCGGTTATGTAAGACGTCTAACCCAACCGGAAGTTGGGTTAGACGTCACTTCCGGTTGTGTTAGACGTCTAACCCAACCGGAAGTTGGGTTAGACGTCACTTCCGGTTGTGTTAGACGTCTAACCCAACCGGAAGTTGGGTTAGACGTCACTTCCGGTTGGGTTAGACGTCTAACCCAACCGGAAGTTGGGTTAGACGTCACTTCCGGTTGGGTTAGACGTCACTTCCGGTTGGGTTAGACGTCGAACCCAACCGGAAGTTGAGTAAGACGTCACTTCCGGTTGGCTTAGACGTCTAACTCAACCGGAAGTGACGTCTAACCCAACCGGAAGTGACGTCTAACCCAACTTCCGGTTGGGTTAGACGTCTAACACAACCGGAAGTGACGTCTAACCCAACTTCCGGTTGGGTTAGACGTCTAACACAACCGGAAGTGACGTCTAACCCAACTTCCGGTTGGGTTCGACGTCTCGTAAAGTCAATTTTTCAACCGGCCCTCGTAAGGTAGATTTTTGAACCGGCCCTCGTAAAGTCAATTTTTCAACCGGCCCTCGTAAAGTCAATTTTTCGACCGGCCCTCGTAGTCAATTTTTCAACCGGCCCTCGTAAAGTCAATTTTTCAACCGGCCCTCGTAAAGTTAATTTTTCAACCGGCCCCCGTAAGGTAGATTTTTCAACCGGCCCTCGTAAAGTTAATTTTTCAACCGGCCCTCGTAAAGTCAATTTCTCAACCGGCCCTCGTAAAGTCAATTTTTCAACCGGCCCTCGTAAAGTCAATTTTTCAACCGGCCCTCGTAAAGTCAGTTTTTCAACCGGCCCTCGTAAAGTCAATTTTTCAACCGGCCCTCGTAAAGTCAATTTTTCAACCGGCCCTCGTAAAGTCAATTTTTCAACCGGCCCTCGTAAGGTAGATCTTTGAACCGGCCCTCGTAAAGTTAATTTTTCAACCGGCCCTCACTCGACGTCACTTCCGGTTGGGTTAGACGTCGAACCCAACCGGAAGTGACGTCTAACCCAACCGGAAGTGACGTCTAACCCAACTTCCGGTTGGGTTAGACGTCTAACACAACCGGAAGTGACGCCAAACCCAACTTCCGGTTGGGTTAAACGTCTAACACAACCGGAAGTGACGTCTAACCCAACTTCCGGTTGGGTTAGACGTCTAACACAACCGGAAGTGACGTCTAACCCAACTTCCGGTTGGGTTAGACGTCTTACCCAACCGGAAGTGACGTCTAACCCAACTTCCGGTTGGGTTAGACGTCTAACCCAACCGGAAGTGACGTCTAACCAACCGGAAGTGACGTCTAACCCAACTTCCGGTTGGGTTCGACGTCTCGTAAAGTCAATTTTTCAACCGGCCCTCGTAAGGTAGATTTTTGAACCGGCCCTCGTAAAGTCAATTTTTCAACCGGCCCTCGTAAAGTCAATTTTTCGACCGGCCCTCGTAGTCAATTTTTCAACCGGCCCTCGTAAAGTCAATTTTTCAACCGGCCCTCGTAAAGTTAATTTTTCAACCGGCCCCCGTAAGGTAGATTTTTCAACCGGCCCTCGTAAAGTTAATTTTTCAACCGGCCCTCGTAAAGTCAATTTTTCAACCGGCCCTCATAAAGTCAATTTTTCAACCGGCCCTCGTAAAGTCAATTTTTCAACCGGCCCTCGTAAGGTAGATCTTTGAACCGGCCCTCGTAAAGTTAATTTTTCAACCGGCCCTCACTCGACGTCACTTCCGGTTGGGTTTGACGTCGAACCCAACCGGAAGTGACGTCTAACCCAACCGGAAGTGACGTCTAACCCAACTTCCGGTTGGGTTAGACGTCTAACACAACGGGAAGTGACGTCTAACCCAACTTCCGGTTGGGATAGACGTCTAACACAACCGGAAGTGACGTCTAACCCAACTTCCGGTTGGGTTAGACGTCTAACACAACCGAAAGTGACGTCTAACCCAACTTCCGGTTGGGTTAGACGTCTTACCCAACCGGAAGTGACGTCTAACCCAACTTCCGGTTGGGTTAGACGTCTAAGCCAACCGGAAGTGACGTCTAACCAACCGGAAGTGACGTCTAACCCAACTTCCGGTTGGGTTCGACGTCTCGTAAAGTCAATTTTTTAACCGGCCCTCGTAAAGTCAATTTTTCAACCGGCCCTCGTAAAGTCAATTTTTCAACCGGCCCTCGTAAGGTAGATTTTTCAACCGGCCCTCGTAAAGTCTATTTTTCAACCGGCCCTCGTAAAGTCAATTTTTCAACCGGCCCTCGTGAAGTCAATTTTTCAACCGGCCCTCGTAAAGTTAATTTTTCAACCGGCCCTCGTAAGGTAGATTTTTCAAGCGGCCCTCGTAAAGTCAATTTTTCAACCGGCCCTCGTAGTCAATTTTTCAACCGGCCCTCGTAAAGTCAATTTCTCAACCGGCCCTCGTAAAGTCAGTTTTTCAACCGGCCCTCGTAAAGTGAATTTTTCAACCGGCCCTCGTAAAGTCAATTTTTCAACCGGCCCTCGTAAGGTAGATCTTTGAACCGGCCTTCGTAAAGTTAATTTTTCAACCGGCCCTCACTCGACGTCACTTCCGGTTGGGTTAGACGTCTAACCCAACCGGAAGTGACGTCTAACACAACCGGAAGTGACGTCTAACCCAACTTCCGGTTGGGTTAGACGTCTAACACAACCGGAAGTGACGTCTAACCCAACTTCCGGTTGGGTTAGACGTCTTACCCAACCGGAAGTGACGTCTAACCAACCGGAAGTGACGTCTAACCCAACTTCCGGTTCGGTTCGACGTCTCGTAAAGTCAATTTTTCAACCGGCCCTCGTAAGGTAGATTTTTGAACCGGCCCTCGTAAAGTCAATTTTTCAACCGGCCCTCGTAAAGTCTATTTTTCAACCGGCCTTCGTAAAGTCAATTTTTCAACCGGCCCTCGTAAAGTCAATTTTTCAACCGGCCCTCGTAAAGTTAATTTTTCAACCGGCCCTCGTAAGGTAGATTTTTCAACCGGCCCTCGTAAAGTTAATTTTTCAACCGGCCCTCGTAAAGTCAATTTTTCAACCGGTCCTCGTAAAGTCAATTTTTCAACCGGCCCTCGTAAAGTCAATTTCTCAACCGGCCCTCGTAAAGTCAATTTTTCAACCGGCCCTCGTAAAGTCAATTTTTCAACCGGCCCTCGTAAAGTCAGTTTTTCAACCGGCCCTCGTAAAGTCAATTTTTCAACCGGCCCTCGTAAAGTCAATTTTTCAACCGGCCCTCGCAAAGTTAATTTTTCAACCGGCCCTCGTAAGGTAGATCTTTGAACCGGCCCTCGTAAAGTTAATTTTTCAACCGGCCCTCACTCGACGTCACTTCCGGTTGGGTTCGACATCTCGTAAAGTCAATTTTTCAACCGGCCCTCGTAAGGTAGATTTTTGAACCGGCCCTCGTAAAGTCAATTTTTCAACCGGCCCTCGTAAAGTCAATTTTTCAACCGGCCCTCGTAAAGTCAGTTTTTCAACCGGCCCTCGTAAAGTCAATTTTTCAACCGGCCCTCGTAAAGTCAATTTTTCAACCGGCCCTCGTAAAGTTAATTTTTCAACCGGCCCTCGTAAGGTAGATTTTTCAACCGGCCCTCGTAAAGTCAATTTTTCAACCGGCCCTCGTAAGGTAGATCTTTGAACCGGCCCTCGTAAAGTTAATTTTTCAACCGGCCCTCACTCGACGTCACTTCCGGTTGGGTTAGACGTCTAACCCAACCGGAAGTGACGTCTAACCCAACCGGAAGTGACGCCAAACCCAACTTCCGGTTGGGTTAAACGTCTAACCCAACCGGAAGTGACGTCTAACCCAACTTCCGGTTGGGTTAGACGTCTAACACAACCGGAAGTGACGTCTAACCCAACTTCCGGTTGGGTTAGACGTCTAACACAACCGGAAGTGACGTCTAACCCAACTTCCGGTTGGGTTCGACGTCTCGTAAAGTCAATTTTTCAACCGGCCCTCGTAAGGTAGATTTTTGAACCGGCCCTCGTAAAGTCAATTTTTCAACCGGCCCTCGTAAAGTCAATTTTTCGACCGGCCCTCGTAGTCAATTTTTCAACCGGCCCTCGTAAAGTCAATTTTTCAACCGGCCCTCGTAAAGTTAATTTTTCAACCGGCCCCCGTAAGGTAGATTTTTCAACCGGCCCTCGTAAAGTTAATTTTTCAACCGGCCCTCGTAAAGTCAATTTCTCAACCGGCCCTCGTAAAGTCAATTTTTCAACCGGCCCCCGTAAGGTAGATTTTTCAACCGGCCCTCGTAAAGTTAATTTTTCAACCGGCCCTCGTAAAGTCAATTTTTCAACCGGCCCTCGTAAAGTCAATTTTTCAACCGGCCCTCGTAAAGTCAATTTTTCAACCGGCCCTCGTAAGGTAGATCTTTGAACCGGCCCTCGTAAAGTTAATTTTTCAACCGGCCCTCACTCGACGTCACTTCCGGTTGGGTTAGACGTCGAACCCAACCGGAAGTGACGTCTAACCCAACCGGAAGTGACGTCTAACCCAACTTCCGGTTGGGTTAGACGTCTAACACAACGGGAAGTGACGTCTAACCCAACTTCCGGTTGGGATAGACGTCTAACACAACCGGAAGTGACGTCTAACCCAACTCCCGGTTGGGTTAGACGTCTAACACAACCGGAAGTGACGTCTAACCCAACTTCCGGTTGGGTTAGACGTCTTACCCAACCGGAAGTGACGTCTAACCCAACTTCCGGTTGGGTTAGACGTCTAAGCCAACCGGAAGTGACGTCTAACCAACCGGAAGTGACGTCTAACCCAACTTCTGGTTGGGTTCGACGTCTCGTAAAGTCAATTTTTCAACCGGCCCTCGTAAAGTCAATTTTTCAACCGGCCCTCGTAAAGTCAATTTTTCAACCGGCCCTCGTAAAGTCAATTTTTCAACCGGCCCTCGTAAAGTTAATTTTTCAACCGGCCCTCGTAAGGTAGATTTTTCAAGCGGCCCTCGTAAAGTCAATTTTTCAACCGGCCCTCGTAGTCAATTTTTCAACCGGCCCTCGTAAAGTCAATTTCTCAACCGGCCCTCGTAAAGTCAGTTTTTCAACCGGCCCTCGTAAAGTGAATTTTTCAACCGGCCCTCGTAAAGTCAATTTTTCAACCGGCCCTCGTAAAGTCAATTTTTCAACCGGCCCTCGTAAGGTAGATCTTTGAACCGGCCTTCGTAAAGTTAATTTTTCAACCGGCCCTCACTCGACGTCACTTCCGGTTGGGTTAGACGTCTAACCCAACCGGAAGTGACGTCTAACACAACCGGAAGTGACGTCTAACCCAACTTCCGGTTGGGTTAGACGTCTTACCCAACCGGAAGTGACGTCTAACCAACCGGAAGTGACGTCTAACCCAACTTCCGGTTCGGTTCGACGTCTCGTAAAGTCAATTTTTCAACCGGCCCTCGTAAGGTAGATTTTTGAACCGGCCCTCGTAAAGTCAATTTTTCAACCGGCCCTCGTAAAGTCTATTTTTAAACCGGCCTTCGTAAAGTCAATTTTTCAACCGGCCCTCGTAAAGTCAATTTTTCAACCGGCCCTCGTAAAGTTAATTTTTCAACCGGCCCTCGTAAAGTTAATTTTTCAACCGGCCCTCGTAAAGTCAATTTTTCAACCGGTCCTCGTAAAGTCAATTTTTCAACCGGCCCTCGTAAAGTCAATTTCTCAACCGGCCCTCGTAAGGTAGATCTTTGAACCGGCCCTCGCAAAGTTAATTTTTCAACCGGCCCTCACTCGACGTCACTTCCGGTTGGGTTAGACGTCTAACCCAACCGGAAGTGACGTTTAACCCAACCGGAAGTGACGCCAAACCCAACTTCCGGTTGGGTTAAACGTCTAACACAACCGGAAGTGACGTCTAACCCAACTTCCGATTGGGTTAGACGTCTAACACAACCGGAAGTGACGTCTAACCCAACTTCCGGTTGGGTTAGACGTCTTACCCAACCGGAAGTGACGTCTAACCAACCGGAAGTGACGTCTAACCCAACTTCCGGTTCGGTTCGACGTCTCGTAAAGTCAATTTTTCAACCGGCCCTCGTAAAGTCAATTTTTCAACCGGCCCTCGTAAAGTTAATTTTTCAACCCGCCCTCGTAAGGTAGATTTTTCAACCGGCCCTCGTAAAGTCAATTTTTCAACCGGCCCTCGTAGTCAATTTTTCAACCGGCCCTCGTAAAGTCAATTTCTCAACCGGCCCTCGTAAAGTCAGTTTTTCAACCGGCCCTCGTAAAGTCAATTTTTCAACCGTTCCTCGTAAAGTCAATTTTTCAACCGGCCCTCGCAAAGTTAATTTTTCAACCGGCCCTCGTAAGGTAGATCTTTGAACCGGCCCTCGCAAAGTTAATTTTTCAACCGGCCCTCACTCGACGTCACTTCCGGTTGGGTTGCACGTCTAACCCAACCGGAAGTGACGTCTAACCCAACCGGAAGTGACGCCAAACCCAACTTCCGGTTGGGTTAAACGTCTAACACAACCGGAAGTGACGTCTAACCCAACTTCCGATTGGGTTAGACGTCTAACACAACCGGAAGTGACGTCTAACCCAACTTCCGGTTGGGTTAGACGTCTAACCCAACCGGAAGTGACGTCGAGTGAGGGCCGGTTGAAAAATTAACTTTACGAGGGCCGGTTCAAAGATCTACCTTACGAGGGCCGGTTGAAAAATTGACTTTACGAGGGCCGGTTGAAAAATTGACTTTACGAGGGCCGGTTGAAAAATCTACCTTACGAGGGCCGGTTGAAAAATTAACTTTGCGAGGGCCGGTTGAAAAATTGACTTTACGAGGGCCGGTTGAAAAATTGACTTTACGAGGGCCGGTTGAAAAATTGACTTTACGAGGGCCGGTTGAAAAATTGACTTTACGAGGGCCGGTTGAAAAATTGACTTTACGAGGGCCGGTTGAAAAATTGACTTTACGAGGGCCGGTTGAAAAATTAACTTTACGAGGGCCGGTTGAAAAATTCACTTTACGAGGGCCGGTTCAAAAATCTACCTTACGAGGGCCGGTTGAAAAATTGACTTTACGAGACGTTGAACCCAACCGGAAGTTGGGTTAGACGTCACTTCCGGTTGGGTAAGACGTCTTACCCAACCGGAAGTTGGGTTAGACGTCACTTCCGGTTGTGTTAGACGTCTAACCCAACCGGAAGTTGGGTTAGACGTCACTTCCGGTTGTGTTAGACGTCTAACCCAACCGGAAGTTAGGTTAGACGTCACTTCCGGTTGGGTTAGACGTCTAACCCAACCGGAAGTTGGGTTAGACGTCACTTCCGGTTGTGTTAGACGTCTAACCCAACTGGAAGTTGGGTTAGACGTCACTTCCGGTTGGGTTAGACGTCACTTCCGGTTGGGTTCGACGTCTAACCCAACCGGAAGTGACGTCGAGTGAGGGCCGGTTGAAAAATTAACTTTACGAGGGCCGGTTCAAAGATCTACCTTACGAGGGCCGGTTGAAAAATTGACTTTACGAGGGCCGGTTGAAAAATTGACTTTACGAGGGCCGGTTGAAAAATTGACTTTACGAGGGCCGGTTGAAAAACTGACTTTACGAGGGCCGGTTGAAAAATTGACTTTACGAGGGCCGGTTGAAAAATTGACTTTACGAGGGCCGGTTGAGAAATTGACTTTACGAGGGCCGGTTGAAAAATTAACTTTACGAGGGCCGGTTGAAAAATCTACCTTACGGGGGCCGGTTGAAAAATTAACTTTACGAGGGCCGGTTGAAAAATTGACTTTACGAGGGCCGGTTGAAAAATTGACTACGAGGGCCGGTCGAAAAATTGACTTTACGAGGGCCGGTTGAAAAATTGACTTTACGAGACGTCGAACCCAACCGGAAGTTGGGTTAGACGTCACTTCCGGTTGGTTAGACGTCACTTCTGGTTGGGTTAGACGTCTAACCCAACCGGAAGTTGGGTTAGACGTCACTTCCGGTTGGGTAAGACGTCTAACCCAACCGGAAAATGGGTTAGACGTCACTTCCGGTTGTGTTAGACGTCTAACCCAACCGGAAGTTGGGTTAGACGTCACTTCCGGTTGTGTTAGACGTTTAACCCAACCGGAAGTTGGGTTTGGCGTCACTTCCGGTTGGGTTAGACGTCACTTCCGGTTGGGTTAGACGTCTAACCCAACCGGAAGTGACGTCGAGTGAGGGCCGGTTGAAAAATTAACTTTACGAGGGCCGGTTCAAAGATCTACCTTACGAGGGCCGGTTGAAAAATTGACTTTACGAGGGCCGGTTGAAAAATTGACTTTACGAGGGCCGATTGAAAAATCGACCTTACGAGGGCCGGTTGAAAAATTAACTTTGCGAGGGCCGGTTGAAAAATTGACTTTACGAGGGCCGGTTGAAAAATTGACTTTACGAGGGCCGGTTGAAAAATTGACTTTACGAGGGCCGGTTGAAAAATTGACTTTACGAGGGCCGGTTCAAAAATTGACTTTACGAGGGCCGGTTGAAAAATCTACCTTACGAGGGCCGGTTGAAAAATTAACTTTACGAGGGCCGGTTGAAAAATTGACTTTACGAGGGCCGGTTGAAAAATTGACTTTACGAGGGCCGGTTGAAAAATTGACTTTACGAGGGCCGGTTGAAAAATTGACTTTACGAGGGCCGGTTGAAAAATTGACTTTACGAGGGCCGGTTGAAAAATTGACTTTACGAGGGCCGGTTGAAAAATTAACTTTACGAGGGCCGGTTGAAAAATCTACCTTACGAGGGCCGGTTGAAAAATTAACTTTACGAGGGTCTAACCCAACCGGAAGTTGGGTTAGACGTCACTTCCGGTTGGGTTAGACGTCTAACCCAACCGGAAGTTGGGTTAGACGTCACTTCCGGTTGTGTTAGACGTCTAACCCAACCGGAAGTTGGGTTAGACGTCACTTCCGGTTGTGTTAGACGTTTAACCCAACCGGAAGTTGGGTTTGGCGTCACTTCCGGTTGGGTTAGACGTCACTTCCGGTTGGGTTAGACGTCACTTCCGGTTGGGTTAGACGTCACTTCCGGTTGGGTTAGACGTCTAACCCAACCGGAAGTGACGTCGAGTGAGGGCCGGTTGAAAATTTAACTTTACGAGGGCCGGTTCAAAGATCTACCTTACGAGGGCCGGTTGAAAAATTAACTTTACGAGGGCCGGTTGAAAAATTGACTTTACGAGGGCCGGTTGAAAAATTGACTTTACGAGGGCCGGTTGAAAAACTGACTTTACGAGGGCCGGTTGAAAAATTGACTTTACGAGGGCCGGTTGAAAAATTGACTTTACGAGGGCCGGTTGAGAAATTGACTTTACGAGGGCCGGTCGAAAAATTAACTTTACGAGGGCCGGTTGAAAAATCTACCTTACGAGGGCCGGTTGAAAAATCTACCTTACGAGGGCCGGTTGAAAAATTGACTTTACGAGGGCCGGTTGAAAAATTGACTTTACGAGGGCCGGTTGAAAAATTGACTTTACGAGGGCCGGTTGAGAAATTGACTTTACGAGGGCCGGTTGAAAAATTGACTTTACGAGGGCCGGTTGAAAAATTGACTTTACGAGGGCCGGTTGAAAAATTAACTTTACGAGGGCCGGTTGAAAAATCTACCTTACGAGGGCCGGTTGAAAAATTAACTTTACGAGGGTCTAACCCAACCGGAAGTTGGGTTAGACGTCACTTCCGGTTGTGTTAGACGTCTAACCCAACCGGAAGTTGGGTTAGACGTCACTTCCGGTTGGGTTAGACGTCTAACCCAACCGGAAGTTGGGTTAGACGTCACTTCCGGTTGTGTTAGACGTCTAACCCAACCGGAAGTTGGGTTAGACGTCACTTCCGGTTGTGTTAGACGCCTAACCCAACCGGAAGTTGGGTTAGACGTCACTTCCGGTTGTGTTAGACGTTTAACCCAACCGGAAGTTGGGTTTGGCGTCACTTCCGGTTGGGTTAGACGTCACTTCCGGTTGGGTTAGACGTCTAACCCAACCGGAAGTGACGTCGAGTGAGGGCCGGTTGAAAAATTAACTTTACGAGGGCCGGTTCAAAGATCTACCTTACGAGGGCCGGTTGAAAAATTAACTTTACGAGGGCCGGTTGAAAAATTGACTTTACGAGGGCCGGTTGAAAAACTGACTTTACGAGGGCCGGTTGAAAAATTGACTTTACGAGGGCCGGTTGAAAAATTGACTTTACGAGGGCCGGTTGAGAAATTGACTTTACGAGGGCCGGTCGAAAAATTAACTTTACGAGGGCCGGTTGAAAAATCTACCTTACGAGGGCCGGTTGAAAAATCTACCTTACGAGGGCCGGTTGAAAAATTGACTTTACGAGATGTCGAACCCAACCGGAAGTTGGGTTAGACGTCACTTCCGGTTGGTTAGACGTCACTTCCGGTTGGGTTAGACGTCTAACTCAACCGGAAGTTGGGTTAGACGTCACTTCCGGTTGGGTTAGACGTCTAACCCAACCGGAAGTTAGGTTAGACGTCACTTCCGGTTGTGTTAGACGTCTAACCCAACCGGAAGTTGGGTTAGACGTCACTTCCGGTTGTGTTAGACGCCTAACCCAACCGGAAGTTGGGTTAGACGTCACTTCCGGTTGTGTTAGACGTTTAACCCAACCGGAAGTTGGGTTTGGCGTCACTTCCGGTTGGGTTAGACGTCACTTCCGGTTGGGTTAGACGTCTAACCCAACCGGAAGTGACGTCGAGTGAGGGCCGGTTGAAAAATTAACTTTACGAGGGCCGGTTCAAAGATCTACCTTACGAGGGCCGGTTGAAAAATTAACTTTACGAGGGCCGGTTGAAAAATTGACTTTACGAGGGCCGGTTGAAAAATTGACTTTACGAGGGCCGGTTGAAAAACTGACTTTACGAGGGCCGGTTGAAAAATTGACTTTACGAGGGCCGGTTGAAAAATTGACTTTACGAGGGCCGGTTGAGAAATTGACTTTACGAGGGCCGGTCGAAAAATTAACTTTACGAGGGCCGGCTGAAAAATCTACCTTACGAGGGCCGGTTGAAAAATTAACTTTGCGAGGGCCGGTTGAAAAATTGACTTTACGAGGGCCGGTTGAAAAATTGACTTTACGAGGGCCGGTTGAAAAATTGACTTTACGAGGGCCGGTTGAAAAATTAACTTTACGAGGGCCGGTTGAAAAATCTACCTTACGAGGGCCGGTTGAAAAATTAACTTTATGAGGGTCTAACCCAACCGGAAGTTGGGTTAGACGTCACTTCCGGTTGTGTTAGACGTCTAACCCAACCGGAAGTTGGGTTAGACGTCACTTCCGGTTGGTTAGACGTCACTTCCGGTTGGGTTAGACGTCTAACCCAACCGGAAGTTGGGTTAGACGTCACTTCCGGTTGTGTTAGACGTCTAACCCAACCGGAAGTTGGGTTAGACGTCACTTCCGGTTGTGTTAGACGTCTAACCCAACCGGAAGTTGGGTTAGACGTCACTTCCGGTTGGGTTAGACGTCTAACCCAACCGGAAGTTGGGTTAGACGTCACTTCCGGTTGTGTTAGACGTTTAACCCAACCGGAAGTTGGGTTTGGCGTCACTTCCGGTTGGGTTAGACGTCACTTCCGGTTGGGTTAGACGTCTAACCCAACCGGAAGTGACGCCAAACCCAACTTCCGGTTGACTTTACGAGGGCCGGTTGAAAAATCTACCTTACGAGGGCCGGTTGAAAAATTAACTTTACGAGGGCCGGTTGAAAAATTGACTTTACGAGGGCCGGTTGAAAAATTGACTTTACGAGGGCCGGTTGAAAAATCTACCTTACGAGGGCCGGTTGAAAAATTGACTTTACGAGGGCCGGTTGAAAAATTGACTTTACGATGGCCGGTTGAAAAATTGACTTTACGAGGGCCGTTTGAGAAATTGACTTTACGAGGGCCGGTTGAAAAATTGACTTTACGAGGGCCGGTTGAAAAATTGACTTTACGAGGGCCGGTTGAAAAATTGACTTTACGAGGGCCGGTTGAAAAATCTACCTTACGAGGGCCGGTTGAAAAATTGACTTTACGAGGGCCGGTTGAAAAATTGACTTTACGAGGGCCGGTTGAAAAACTGACTTTACGAGGGCCGGTTGAGAAATTGACTTTACGAGGGCCGGTTGAAAAATTGACTACGAGGGCCGGTTGAAAAATTGACTTTACGAGGGCCGGTTGAAAAATTGACTTTACGAGGGCCGGTTGAAAAATTGACTTTACGAGGGCCGGTTGAAAAATTGACTTTACGAGGGCCGGTTGAAAAATTAACTTTACGAGGGCCGGTTGAAAAATCTACCTTACGAGGGCCGGTTGAAAAATTAACTTTACGAGGGTCTAACCCAACCGGAAGTTGGGTTAGACGTCACTTCCGGTTGTGTCAGACGTCTAACCCAACCGGAAGTTGGGTTAGACGTCACTTCCGGTTGGGTTAGACGTCTAACCCAACCGGAAGTTGGGTTAGACGTCACTTCCGGTTGTGTTAGACGTCTAACCCAACCGGAAGTTGGGTTAGACGTCACTTCCGGTTGTGTTAGACGTCTAACCCAACCGGAAGTTGGGTTAGACGTCACTTCCGGTTGGGTAAGACGTCTAACCCAACCGGAAAATGGGTTAGACGTCACTTCCGGTTGTGTTAGACGTCTAACCCAACCGGAAGTTGGGTTAGACGTCACTTCCGGTTGTGTTAGACGTCTAACCCAACCGGAAGTTGGGTTAGACGTCACTTCCGGTTGTGTTAGACGTTTAACCCAACCGGAAGTTGGGTTTGGCGTCACTTCCGGTTGGGTTAGACGTCACTTCCGGTTGGGTTAGACGTCTAACCCAACCGGAAGTGACGTCGAGTGAGGGCCGGTTGAAAAATTAACTTTACGAGGGCCGGTTCAAAGATCTACCTTACGAGGGCCGGTTGAAAAATTGACTTTACGAGGGCCGGTTGAAAAATTGACTTTACGAGGGCCGGTTGAAAAATCGACCTTACGAGGGCCGGTTGAAAAATTAACTTTGCGAGGGCCGGTTGAAAAATTGACTTTACGAGGGCCGGTTGAAAAATTGACTTTACGAGGGCCGGTTGAAAAATTGACTTTACGAGGGCCGGTTGAAAAATTGACTTTACGAGGGCCGGTTGAAAAATTGACTTTACGAGGGCCGGTTGAAAAATCTACCTTACGAGGGCCGGTTGAAAAATTAACTTTACGAGGGCCGGTTGAAAAATTGACTTTACGAGGGCCGGTTGAAAAATTGACTTTACGAGGGCCGGTTGAAAAATTGACTTTACGAGGGCCGGTTGAAAAATCTACCTTACGAGGGCCGGTTGAAAAATTAACTTTACGAGGGCCGGTTGAAAAATTGACTTTACGAGGGCCGGTTGAAAAATTGACTTTACGAGGGCCGGTTGAAAAATTGACTTTACGAGGGCCGGTTGAAAAATTGACTTTACGAGGGCCGGTTGAAAAATTGACTTTACGAGGGCCGGTTGAGAAATTGACTTTACGAGGGCCGGTTGAAAAATTGACTTTACGAGGGCCGGTTGAAAAATTGACTTTACGAGGGCCGGTTGAAAAATTAACTTTACGAGGGCCGGTTGAAAAATCTACCTTACGAGGGCCGGTTGAAAAATTAACTTTACGAGGGTCTAACCCAACCGGAAGTTGGGTTAGACGTCACTTCCGGTTGGGTTAGACGTCTAACCCAACCGGAAGTTGGGTTAGACGTCACTTCCGGTTGTGTTAGACGTCTAACCCAACCGGAAGTTGGGTTAGACGTCACTTCCGGTTGTGTTAGACGTTTAACCCAACCGGAAGTTGGGTTTGGCGTCACTTCCGGTTGGGTTAGACGTCACTTCCGGTTGGGTTAGACGTCTAACCCAACCGGAAGTGACGTCGAGTGAGGGCCGGTTGAAAATTTAACTTTACGAGGGCCGGTTCAAAGATCTACCTTACGAGGGCCGGTTGAAAAATTAACTTTACGAGGGCCGGTTGAAAAATTGACTTTACGAGGGCCGGTTGAAAAATTGACTTTACGAGGGCCGGTTGAAAAACTGACTTTACGAGGGCCGGTTGAAAAATTGACTTTACGAGGGCCGGTTGAAAAATTGACTTTACGAGGGCCGGTTGAGAAATTGACTTTACGAGGGCCGGTCGAAAAATTAACTTTACGAGGGCCGGTTGAAAAATCTACCTTACGAGGGCCGGTTGAAAAATCTACCTTACGAGGGCCGGTTGAAAAATTGACTTTACGAGATGTCGAACCCAACCGGAAGTTGGGTTAGACGTCACTTCCGGTTGGTTAGACGTCACTTCCGGTTGGGTTAGACGTCTAACTCAACCGGAAGTTGGGTTAGACGTCACTTCCGGTTGGGTTAGACGTCTAACCCAACCGGAAGTTAGGTTAGACGTCACTTCCGGTTGTGTTAGACGTCTAACCCAACCGGAAGTTGGGTTAGACGTCACTTCCGGTTGTGTTAGACGTCTAACCCAACCGGAAGTTGGGTTAGACGTCACTTCCGGTTGTGTTAGACGCCTAACCCAACCGGAAGTTGGGTTAGACGTCACTTCCGGTTGTGTTAGACGTTTAACCCAACCGGAAGTTGGGTTTGGCGTCACTTCCGGTTGGGTTAGACGTCACTTCCGGTTGGGTTAGACGTCTAACCCAACCGGAAGTGACGTCGAGTGAGGGCCGGTTGAAAAATTAACTTTACGAGGGCCGGTTCAAAGATCTACCTTACGAGGGCCGGTTGAAAAATTAACTTTACGAGGGCCGGTTGAAAAATTGACTTTACGAGGGCCGGTTGAAAAATTGACTTTACGAGGGCCGGTTGAAAAACTGACTTTACGAGGGCCGGTTGAAAAATTGACTTTACGAGGGCCGGTTGAAAAATTGACTTTACGAGGGCCGGTTGAGAAATTGACTTTACGAGGGCCGGTCGAAAAATTAACTTTACGAGGGCCGGTTGAAAAATCTACCTTACGAGGGCCGGTTGAAAAATCTACCTTACGAGGGCCGGTTGAAAAATTGACTTTACGAGATGTCGAACCCAACCGGAAGTTGGGTTAGACGTCACTTCCGGTTGGTTAGACGTCACTTCCGGTTGGGTTAGACGTCTAACCCAACCGGAAGTTGGGTTAGACGTCACTTCCGGTTGTGTTAGACGTTTAACCCAACCGGAAGTTGGGTTTGGCGTCACTTCCGGTTGGGTTAGACGTCACTTCCGGTTGGGTTAGACGTCTAACCCAACCGGAAGTGACGTCGAGTGAGGGCCGGTTGAAAAATTAACTTTACGAGGGCCGGTTCAAAGATCTACCTTACGAGGGCCGGTTGAAAAATTAACTTTACGAGGGCCGGTTGAAAAATTGACTTTACGAGGGCCGGTTGAAAAATTGACTTTACGAGGGCCGGTTGAAAAACTGACTTTACGAGGGCCGGTTGAAAAATTGACTTTACGAGGGCCGGTTGAAAAATTGACTTTACGAGGGCCGGTTGAGAAATTGACTTTACGAGGGCCGGTCGAAAAATTAACTTTACGAGGGCCGGTTGAAAAATCTACCTTACGAGGGCCGGTTGAAAAATTAACTTTACGAGGGCCGGTTGAAAAATTGACTTTACGAGGGCCGGTTGAAAAATTGACTTTACGAGGGCCGGTTGAAAAATTGACTTTACGAGGGCCGGTTGAAAAATTGACTTTACGAGGGCCGGTTGAAAAATTGACTTTACGAGGGCCGGTTGAGAAATTGACTTTACGAGGGCCGGTTGAAAAATTGACTTTACGAGGGCCGGTTGAAAAATTGACTTTACGAGGGCCGGTTGAAAAATTAACTTTACGAGGGCCGGTTGAAAAATCTACCTTACGAGGGCCGGTTGAAAAATTAACTTTACGAGGGTCTAACCCAACCGGAAGTTGGGTTAGACGTCACTTCCGGTTGGGTTAGACGTCTAACCCAACCGGAAGTTAGGTTAGACGTCACTTCCGGTTGTGTTAGACGTCTAACCCAACCGGAAGTTGGGTTAGACGTCACTTCCGGTTGTGTTAGACGCCTAACCCAACCGGAAGTTGGGTTAGACGTCACTTCCGGTTGTGTTAGACGTTTAACCCAACCGGAAGTTGGGTTTGGCGTCACTTCCGGATGGGTTAGACGTCACTTCCGGTTGGGTTAGACGTCTAACCCAACCGGAAGTGACGTCGAGTGAGGGCCGGTTGAAAAATTAACTTTACGAGGGCCGGTTCAAAGATCTACCTTACGAGGGCCGGTTGAAAAATTAACTTTACGAGGGCCGGTTGAAAAATTGACTTTACGAGGGCCGGTTGAAAAATTGACTTTACGAGGGCCGGTTGAAAAACTGACTTTACGAGGGCCGGTTGAAAAATTGACTTTACGAGGGCCGGTTGAGAAATTGACTTTACGAGGGCCGGTCGAAAAATTAACTTTACGAGGGCCGGTTGAAAAATCTACCTTACGAGGGCCGGTTGAAAAATCTACCTTACGAGGGCCGGTTGAAAAATTGACTTTACGAGATGTCGAACCCAACCGGAAGTTGGGTTAGACGTCACTTCCGGTTGGTTAGACGTCACTTCCGGTTGGGTTAGACGTCTAACCCAACCGGAAGTTGGGTTAGACGTCACTTCCGGTTGGGTTAGACGTCTAACCCAACCGGAAGTTAGGTTAGACGTCACTTCCGGTTGTGTTAGACGTCTAACCCAACCGGAAGTTGGGTTAGACGTCACTTCCGGTTGTGTTAGACGTCTAACCCAACCGGAAGTTGGGTTAGACGTCACTTCCGGTTGTGTTAGACGCCTAACCCAACCGGAAGTTGGGTTAGACGTCACTTCCGGTTGTGTTAGACGTTTAACCCAACCGGAAGTTGGGTTTGGCGTCACTTCCGGTTGGGTTAGACGTCACTTCCGGTTGGGTTAGACGTCTAACCCAACCGGAAGTGACGTCGAGTGAGGGCCGGTTGAAAAATTAACTTTACGAGGGCCGGTTCAAAGATCTACCTTACGAGGGCCGGTTGAAAAATTAACTTTACGAGGGCCGGTTGAAAAATTGACTTTACGAGGGCCGGTTGAAAAATTGACTTTACGAGGGCCGGTTGAAAAACTGACTTTACGAGGGCCGGTTGAAAAATTGACTTTACGAGGGCCGGTTGAAAAATTGACTTTACGAGGGCCGGTTGAGAAATTGACTTTACGAGGGCCGGTCGAAAAATTAACTTTACGAGGGCCGGTTGAAAAATCTACCTTACGAGGGCCGGTTGAAAAATTAACTTTACGAGGGCCGGTTGAAAAATTGACTTTACGAGGGCCGGTTGAAAAATTGACTTTACGAGGGCCGGTTGAAAAATTGACTTTACGAGGGCCGGTTGAAAAATTGACTTTACGAGGGCCGGTTGAAAAATTGACTTTACGAGGGCCGGTTGAGAAATTGACTTTACGAGGGCCGGTTGAAAAATTGACTTTACGAGGGCCGGTTGAAAAATTGACTTTACGAGGGCCGGTTGAAAAATTAACTTTACGAGGGCCGGTTGAAAAATCTACCTTACGAGGGCCGGTTGAAAAATTAACTTTACGAGGGTCTAACCCAACCGGAAGTTGGGTTAGACGTCACTTCCGGTTGTGTTAGACGTCTAACCCAACCGGAAGTTGGGTTAGACGTCACTTCCGGTTGGGTTAGACGTCTAACCCAACCGGAAGTTGGGTTAGACGTCACTTCCGGTTGTGTTAGACGTCTAACCCAACCGGAAGTTGGGTTAGACGTCACTTCCGGTTGTGTTAGACGCCTAACCCAACCGGAAGTTGGGTTAGACGTCACTTCCGGTTGTGTTAGACGTTTAACCCAACCGGAAGTTGGGTTTGGCGTCACTTCCGGTTGGGTTAGACGTCACTTCCGGTTGGGTTAGACGTCTAACCCAACCGGAAGTGACGTCGAGTGAGGGCCGGTTGAAAAATTAACTTTACGAGGGCCGGTTCAAAGATCTACCTTACGAGGGCCGGTTGAAAAATTAACTTTACGAGGGCCGGTTGAAAAATTGACTTTACGAGGGCCGGTTGAAAAACTGACTTTACGAGGGCCGGTTGAAAAATTGACTTTACGAGGGCCGGTTGAAAAATTGACTTTACGAGGGCCGGTTGAGAAATTGACTTTACGAGGGCCGGTCGAAAAATTAACTTTACGAGGGCCGGTTGAAAAATCTACCTTACGAGGGCCGGTTGAAAAATCTACCTTACGAGGGCCGGTTGAAAAATTGACTTTACGAGATGTCGAACCCAACCGGAAGTTGGGTTAGACGTCACTTCCGGTTGGTTAGACGTCACTTCCGGTTGGGTTAGACGTCTAACTCAACCGGAAGTTGGGTTAGACGTCACTTCCGGTTGGGTTAGACGTCTAACCCAACCGGAAGTTAGGTTAGACGTCACTTCCGGTTGTGTTAGACGTCTAACCCAACCGGAAGTTGGGTTAGACGTCACTTCCGGTTGTGTTAGACGCCTAACCCAACCGGAAGTTGGGTTAGACGTCACTTCCGGTTGTGTTAGACGTTTAACCCAACCGGAAGTTGGGTTTGGCGTCACTTCCGGTTGGGTTAGACGTCACTTCCGGTTGGGTTAGACGTCTAACCCAACCGGAAGTGACGTCGAGTGAGGGCCGGTTGAAAAATTAACTTTACGAGGGCCGGTTCAAAGATCTACCTTACGAGGGCCGGTTGAAAAATTAACTTTACGAGGGCCGGTTGAAAAATTGACTTTACGAGGGCCGGTTGAAAAATTGACTTTACGAGGGCCGGTTGAAAAACTGACTTTACGAGGGCCGGTTGAAAAATTGACTTTACGAGGGCCGGTTGAAAAATTGACTTTACGAGGGCCGGTTGAGAAATTGACTTTACGAGGGCCGGTCGAAAAATTAACTTTACGAGGGCCGGTTGAAAAATCTACCTTACGAGGGCCGGTTGAAAAATTAACTTTGCGAGGGCCGGTTGAAAAATTGACTTTACGAGGGCCGGTTGAAAAATTGACTTTACGAGGGCCGGTTGAAAAATTGACTTTACGAGGGCCGGTTGAAAAATTAACTTTACGAGGGCCGGTTGAAAAATCTACCTTACGAGGGCCGGTTGAAAAATTGACTTTACGAGATGTCGAACCCAACCGGAAGTTGGGTTAGACGTCACTTCCGGTTGGTTAGACGTCACTTCCGGTTGGGTTAGACGTCTAACTCAACCGGAAGTTGGGTTAGACGTCACTTCCGGTTGGGTTAGACGTCTAACCCAACCGGAAGTTAGGTTAGACGTCACTTCCGGTTGTGTTAGACGTCTAACCCAACCGGAAGTTGGGTTAGACGTCACTTCCGGTTGTGTTAGACGCCTAACCCAACCGGAAGTTGGGTTAGACGTCACTTCCGGTTGTGTTAGACGTTTAACCCAACCGGAAGTTGGGTTTGGCGTCACTTCCGGTTGGGTTAGACGTCACTTCCGGTTGGGTTAGACGTCTAACCCAACCGGAAGTGACGTCGAGTGAGGGCCGGTTGAAAAATTAACTTTACGAGGGCCGGTTCAAAGATCTACCTTACGAGGGCCGGTTGAAAAATTAACTTTACGAGGGCCGGTTGAAAAATTGACTTTACGAGGGCCGGTTGAAAAATTGACTTTACGAGGGCCGGTTGAAAAACTGACTTTACGAGGGCCGGTTGAAAAATTGACTTTACGAGGGCCGGTTGAAAAATTGACTTTACGAGGGCCGGTTGAGAAATTGACTTTACGAGGGCCGGTCGAAAAATTAACTTTACGAGGGCCGGCTGAAAAATCTACCTTACGAGGGCCGGTTGAAAAATTAACTTTGCGAGGGCCGGTTGAAAAATTGACTTTACGAGGGCCGGTTGAAAAATTGACTTTACGAGGGCCGGTTGAAAAATTGACTTTACGAGGGCCGGTTGAAAAATTAACTTTACGAGGGCCGGTTGAAAAATCTACCTTACGAGGGCCGGTTGAAAAATTAACTTTATGAGGGTCTAACCCAACCGGAAGTTGGGTTAGACGTCACTTCCGGTTGTGTTAGACGTCTAACCCAACCGGAAGTTGGGTTAGACGTCACTTCCGGTTGGTTAGACGTCACTTCCGGTTGGGTTAGACGTCTAACCCAACCGGAAGTTGGGTTAGACGTCACTTCCGGTTGTGTTAGACGTCTAACCCAACCGGAAGTTGGGTTAGACGTCACTTCCGGTTGTGTTAGACGTCTAACCCAACCGGAAGTTGGGTTAGACGTCACTTCCGGTTGGGTTAGACGTCTAACCCAACCGGAAGTTGGGTTAGACGTCACTTCCGGTTGTGTTAGACGTTTAACCCAACCGGAAGTTGGGTTTGGCGTCACTTCCGGTTGGGTTAGACGTCACTTCCGGTTGGGTTAGACGTCTAACCCAACCGGAAGTGACGCCAAACCCAACTTCCGGTTGACTTTACGAGGGCCGGTTGAAAAATCTACCTTACGAGGGCCGGTTGAAAAATTAACTTTACGAGGGCCGGTTGAAAAATTGACTTTACGAGGGCCGGTTGAAAAATTCACTTTACGAGGGCCGTTTGAGAAATTGACTTTACGAGGGCCGGTTGAAAAATTGACTTTACGAGGGCCGGTTGAAAAATTGACTTTACGAGGGCCGGTTGAAAAATTGACTTTACGAGGGCCGGTTGAAAAATCTACCTTACGAGGGCCGGTTGAAAAATTGACTTTACGAGGGCCGGTTGAAAAATTGACTTTACGATGGCCGGTTGAAAAATTGACTTTACGAGGGCCGTTTGAGAAATTGACTTTACGAGGGCCGGTTGAAAAATTGACTTTACGAGGGCCGGTTGAAAAATTGACTTTACGAGGGCCGGTTGAAAAATTGACTTTACGAGGGCCGGTTGAAAAATCTACCTTACGAGGGCCGGTTGAAAAATTGACTTTACGAGGGCCGGTTGAAAAATTGACTTTACGAGGGCCGGTTGAAAAACTGACTTTACGAGGGCCGGTTGAGAAATTGACTTTACGAGGGCCGGTTGAAAAATTGACTACGAGGGCCGGTTGAAAAATTGACTTTACGAGGGCCGGTTGAAAAATTGACTTTACGAGGGCCGGTTGAAAAATTGACTTTACGAGGGCCGGTTGAAAAATTGACTTTACGAGGGCCGGTTGAAAAATTAACTTTACGAGGGCCGGTTGAAAAATCTACCTTACGAGGGCCGGTTGAAAAATTAACTTTACGAGGGTCTAACCCAACCGGAAGTTGGGTTAGACGTCACTTCCGGTTGTGTCAGACGTCTAACCCAACCGGAAGTTGGGTTAGACGTCACTTCCGGTTGGGTTAGACGTCTAACCCAACCGGAAGTTGGGTTAGACGTCACTTCCGGTTGTGTTAGACGTCTAACCCAACCGGAAGTTGGGTTAGACGTCACTTCCGGTTGTGTTAGACGTCTAACCCAACCGGAAGTTGGGTTAGACGTCACTTCCGGTTGGGTAAGACGTCTAACCCAACCGGAAAATGGGTTAGACGTCACTTCCGGTTGTGTTAGACGTCTAACCCAACCGGAAGTTGGGTTAGACGTCACTTCCGGTTGTGTTAGACGTCTAACCCAACCGGAAGTTGGGTTAGACGTCACTTCCGGTTGTGTTAGACGTTTAACCCAACCGGAAGTTGGGTTTGGCGTCACTTCCGGTTGGGTTAGACGTCACTTCCGGTTGGGTTAGACGTCTAACCCAACCGGAAGTGACGTCGAGTGAGGGCCGGTTGAAAAATTAACTTTACGAGGGCCGGTTCAAAGATCTACCTTACGAGGGCCGGTTGAAAAATTGACTTTACGAGGGCCGGTTGAAAAATTGACTTTACGAGGGCCGGTTGAAAAATCGACCTTACGAGGGCCGGTTGAAAAATTAACTTTGCGAGGGCCGGTTGAAAAATTGACTTTACGAGGGCCGGTTGAAAAATTGACTTTACGAGGGCCGGTTGAAAAATTGACTTTACGAGGGCCGGTTGAAAAATTGACTTTACGAGGGCCGGTTGAAAAATTGACTTTACGAGGGCCGGTTGAAAAATCTACCTTACGAGGGCCGGTTGAAAAATTAACTTTACGAGGGCCGGTTGAAAAATTGACTTTACGAGGGCCGGTTGAAAAATTGACTTTACGAGGGCCGGTTGAAAAATTGACTTTACGAGGGCCGGTTGAAAAATCTACCTTACGAGGGCCGGTTGAAAAATTAACTTTACGAGGGCCGGTTGAAAAATTGACTTTACGAGGGCCGGTTGAAAAATTGACTTTACGAGGGCCGGTTGAAAAATTGACTTTACGAGGGCCGGTTGAAAAATTGACTTTACGAGGGCCGGTTGAAAAATTGACTTTACGAGGGCCGGTTGAGAAATTGACTTTACGAGGGCCGGTTGAAAAATTGACTTTACGAGGGCCGGTTGAAAAATTGACTTTACGAGGGCCGGTTGAAAAATTAACTTTACGAGGGCCGGTTGAAAAATCTACCTTACGAGGGCCGGTTGAAAAATTAACTTTACGAGGGTCTAACCCAACCGGAAGTTGGGTTAGACGTCACTTCCGGTTGGGTTAGACGTCTAACCCAACCGGAAGTTGGGTTAGACGTCACTTCCGGTTGTGTTAGACGTCTAACCCAACCGGAAGTTGGGTTAGACGTCACTTCCGGTTGTGTTAGACGTTTAACCCAACCGGAAGTTGGGTTTGGCGTCACTTCCGGTTGGGTTAGACGTCACTTCCGGTTGGGTTAGACGTCTAACCCAACCGGAAGTGACGTCGAGTGAGGGCCGGTTGAAAATTTAACTTTACGAGGGCCGGTTCAAAGATCTACCTTACGAGGGCCGGTTGAAAAATTAACTTTACGAGGGCCGGTTGAAAAATTGACTTTACGAGGGCCGGTTGAAAAATTGACTTTACGAGGGCCGGTTGAAAAACTGACTTTACGAGGGCCGGTTGAAAAATTGACTTTACGAGGGCCGGTTGAAAAATTGACTTTACGAGGGCCGGTTGAGAAATTGACTTTACGAGGGCCGGTCGAAAAATTAACTTTACGAGGGCCGGTTGAAAAATCTACCTTACGAGGGCCGGTTGAAAAATCTACCTTACGAGGGCCGGTTGAAAAATTGACTTTACGAGATGTCGAACCCAACCGGAAGTTGGGTTAGACGTCACTTCCGGTTGGTTAGACGTCACTTCCGGTTGGGTTAGACGTCTAACTCAACCGGAAGTTGGGTTAGACGTCACTTCCGGTTGGGTTAGACGTCTAACCCAACCGGAAGTTAGGTTAGACGTCACTTCCGGTTGTGTTAGACGGCTAACCCAACCGGAAGTTGGGTTAGACGTCACTTCCGGTTGTGTTAGACGTCTAACCCAACCGGAAGTTGGGTTAGACGTCACTTCCGGTTGTGTTAGACGCCTAACCCAACCGGAAGTTGGGTTAGACGTCACTTCCGGTTGTGTTAGACGTTTAACCCAACCGGAAGTTGGGTTTGGCGTCACTTCCGGTTGGGTTAGACGTCACTTCCGGTTGGGTTAGACGTCTAACCCAACCGGAAGTGACGTCGAGTGAGGGCCGGTTGAAAAATTAACTTTACGAGGGCCGGTTCAAAGATCTACCTTACGAGGGCCGGTTGAAAAATTGACTTTACGAGGGCCGGTTGAAAAATTGACTTTACGAGGGCCGGTTGAAAAACTGACTTTACGAGGGCCGGTTGAAAAATTGACTTTACGAGGGCCGGTTGAAAAATTGACTTTACGAGGGCCGGTTGAGAAATTGACTTTACGAGGGCCGGTCGAAAAATTAACTTTACGAGGGCCGGTTGAAAAATCTACCTTACGAGGGCCGGTTGAAAAATCTACCTTACGAGGGCCGGTTGAAAAATTGACTTTACGAGATGTCGAACCCAACCGGAAGTTGGGTTAGACGTCACTTCCGGTTGGTTAGACGTCACTTCCGGTTGTGTTAGACGTCTAACCCAACCGGAAGTTGGGTTAGACGTCACTTCCGGTTGTGTTAGACGCCTAACCCAACCGGAAGTTGGGTTAGACGTCACTTCCGGTTGTGTTAGACGTTTAACCCAACCGGAAGTTGGGTTTGGCGTCACTTCCGGTTGGGTTAGACGTCACTTCCGGTTGGGTTAGACGTCTAACCCAACCGGAAGTGACGTCGAGTGAGGGCCGGTTGAAAAATTAACTTTACGAGGGCCGGTTCAAAGATCTACCTTACGAGGGCCGGTTGAAAAATTAACTTTACGAGGGCCGGTTGAAAAATTGACTTTACGAGGGCCGGTTGAAAAATTGACTTTACGAGGGCCGGTTGAAAAACTGACTTTACGAGGGCCGGTTGAAAAATTGACTTTACGAGGGCCGGTTCAAAAATCTACCTTACGAGGGCCGGTTGAAAAATTGACTTTACGAGATGTCGAACCCAACCGGAAGTTGGGTTAGACGTCACTTCCGGTTATGTAAGACGTCTAACCCAACCGGAAGTTGGGTTAGACGTCACTTCCGGTTGTGTTAGACGTCTAACCCAACCGGAAGTTGGGTTAGACGTCACTTCCGGTTGTGTTAGACGTCTAACCCAACCGGAAGTTGGGTTAGACGTCACTTCCGGTTGGGTTAGACGTCTAACCCAACCGGAAGTTGGGTTAGACGTCACTTCCGGTTGGGTTAGACGTCACTTCCGGTTGGGTTAGACGTCGAACCCAACCGGAAGTTGAGTAAGACGTCACTTCCGGTTGGCTTAGACGTCTAACTCAACCGGAAGTGACGTCTAACCCAACCGGAAGTGACGTCTAACCCAACTTCCGGTTGGGTTAGACGTCTAACACAACCGGAAGTGACGTCTAACCCAACTTCCGGTTGGGTTAGACGTCTAACACAACCGGAAGTGACGTCTAACCCAACTTCCGGTTGGGTTCGACGTCTCGTAAAGTCAATTTTTCAACCGGCCCTCGTAAGGTAGATTTTTGAACCGGCCCTCGTAAAGTCAATTTTTCAACCGGCCCTCGTAAAGTCAATTTTTCGACCGGCCCTCGTAGTCAATTTTTCAACCGGCCCTCGTAAAGTCAATTTTTCAACCGGCCCTCGTAAAGTTAATTTTTCAACCGGCCCCCGTAAGGTAGATTTTTCAACCGGCCCTCGTAAAGTTAATTTTTCAACCGGCCCTCGTAAAGTCAATTTCTCAACCGGCCCTCGTAAAGTCAATTTTTCAACCGGCCCTCGTAAAGTCAATTTTTCAACCGGCCCTCGTAAAGTCAGTTTTTCAACCGGCCCTCGTAAAGTCAATTTTTCAACCGGCCCTCGTAAAGTCAATTTTTCAACCGGCCCTCGTAAAGTCAATTTTTCAACCGGCCCTCGTAAGGTAGATCTTTGAACCGGCCCTCGTAAAGTTAATTTTTCAACCGGCCCTCACTCGACGTCACTTCCGGTTGGGTTAGACGTCGAACCCAACCGGAAGTGACGTCTAACCCAACCGGAAGTGACGTCTAACCCAACTTCCGGTTGGGTTAGACGTCTAACACAACCGGAAGTGACGCCAAACCCAACTTCCGGTTGGGTTAAACGTCTAACACAACCGGAAGTGACGTCTAACCCAACTTCCGGTTGGGTTAGACGTCTAACACAACCGGAAGTGACGTCTAACCCAACTTCCGGTTGGGTTAGACGTCTTACCCAACCGGAAGTGACGTCTAACCCAACTTCCGGTTGGGTTAGACGTCTAACCCAACCGGAAGTGACGTCTAACCAACCGGAAGTGACGTCTAACCCAACTTCCGGTTGGGTTCGACGTCTCGTAAAGTCAATTTTTCAACCGGCCCTCGTAAGGTAGATTTTTGAACCGGCCCTCGTAAAGTCAATTTTTCAACCGGCCCTCGTAAAGTCAATTTTTCGACCGGCCCTCGTAGTCAATTTTTCAACCGGCCCTCGTAAAGTCAATTTTTCAACCGGCCCTCGTAAAGTTAATTTTTCAACCGGCCCCCGTAAGGTAGATTTTTCAACCGGCCCTCGTAAAGTTAATTTTTCAACCGGCCCTCGTAAAGTCAATTTTTCAACCGGCCCTCATAAAGTCAATTTTTCAACCGGCCCTCGTAAAGTCAATTTTTCAACCGGCCCTCGTAAGGTAGATCTTTGAACCGGCCCTCGTAAAGTTAATTTTTCAACCGGCCCTCACTCGACGTCACTTCCGGTTGGGTTTGACGTCGAACCCAACCGGAAGTGACGTCTAACCCAACCGGAAGTGACGTCTAACCCAACTTCCGGTTGGGTTAGACGTCTAACACAACGGGAAGTGACGTCTAACCCAACTTCCGGTTGGGATAGACGTCTAACACAACCGGAAGTGACGTCTAACCCAACTTCCGGTTGGGTTAGACGTCTAACACAACCGAAAGTGACGTCTAACCCAACTTCCGGTTGGGTTAGACGTCTTACCCAACCGGAAGTGACGTCTAACCCAACTTCCGGTTGGGTTAGACGTCTAAGCCAACCGGAAGTGACGTCTAACCAACCGGAAGTGACGTCTAACCCAACTTCCGGTTGGGTTCGACGTCTCGTAAAGTCAATTTTTTAACCGGCCCTCGTAAAGTCAATTTTTCAACCGGCCCTCGTAAAGTCAATTTTTCAACCGGCCCTCGTAAGGTAGATTTTTCAACCGGCCCTCGTAAAGTCTATTTTTCAACCGGCCCTCGTAAAGTCAATTTTTCAACCGGCCCTCGTGAAGTCAATTTTTCAACCGGCCCTCGTAAAGTTAATTTTTCAACCGGCCCTCGTAAGGTAGATTTTTCAAGCGGCCCTCGTAAAGTCAATTTTTCAACCGGCCCTCGTAGTCAATTTTTCAACCGGCCCTCGTAAAGTCAATTTCTCAACCGGCCCTCGTAAAGTCAGTTTTTCAACCGGCCCTCGTAAAGTGAATTTTTCAACCGGCCCTCGTAAAGTCAATTTTTCAACCGGCCCTCGTAAGGTAGATCTTTGAACCGGCCTTCGTAAAGTTAATTTTTCAACCGGCCCTCACTCGACGTCACTTCCGGTTGGGTTAGACGTCTAACCCAACCGGAAGTGACGTCTAACACAACCGGAAGTGACGTCTAACCCAACTTCCGGTTGGGTTAGACGTCTAACACAACCGGAAGTGACGTCTAACCCAACTTCCGGTTGGGTTAGACGTCTTACCCAACCGGAAGTGACGTCTAACCAACCGGAAGTGACGTCTAACCCAACTTCCGGTTCGGTTCGACGTCTCGTAAAGTCAATTTTTCAACCGGCCCTCGTAAGGTAGATTTTTGAACCGGCCCTCGTAAAGTCAATTTTTCAACCGGCCCTCGTAAAGTCTATTTTTCAACCGGCCTTCGTAAAGTCAATTTTTCAACCGGCCCTCGTAAAGTCAATTTTTCAACCGGCCCTCGTAAAGTTAATTTTTCAACCGGCCCTCGTAAGGTAGATTTTTCAACCGGCCCTCGTAAAGTTAATTTTTCAACCGGCCCTCGTAAAGTCAATTTTTCAACCGGTCCTCGTAAAGTCAATTTTTCAACCGGCCCTCGTAAAGTCAATTTCTCAACCGGCCCTCGTAAAGTCAATTTTTCAACCGGCCCTCGTAAAGTCAATTTTTCAACCGGCCCTCGTAAAGTCAGTTTTTCAACCGGCCCTCGTAAAGTCAATTTTTCAACCGGCCCTCGTAAAGTCAATTTTTCAACCGGCCCTCGCAAAGTTAATTTTTCAACCGGCCCTCGTAAGGTAGATCTTTGAACCGGCCCTCGTAAAGTTAATTTTTCAACCGGCCCTCACTCGACGTCACTTCCGGTTGGGTTCGACATCTCGTAAAGTCAATTTTTCAACCGGCCCTCGTAAGGTAGATTTTTGAACCGGCCCTCGTAAAGTCAATTTTTCAACCGGCCCTCGTAAAGTCAATTTTTCAACCGGCCCTCGTAAAGTCAGTTTTTCAACCGGCCCTCGTAAAGTCAATTTTTCAACCGGCCCTCGTAAAGTCAATTTTTCAACCGGCCCTCGTAAAGTTAATTTTTCAACCGGCCCTCGTAAGGTAGATTTTTCAACCGGCCCTCGTAAAGTCAATTTTTCAACCGGCCCTCGTAAGGTAGATCTTTGAACCGGCCCTCGTAAAGTTAATTTTTCAACCGGCCCTCACTCGACGTCACTTCCGGTTGGGTTAGACGTCTAACCCAACCGGAAGTGACGTCTAACCCAACCGGAAGTGACGCCAAACCCAACTTCCGGTTGGGTTAAACGTCTAACCCAACCGGAAGTGACGTCTAACCCAACTTCCGGTTGGGTTAGACGTCTAACACAACCGGAAGTGACGTCTAACCCAACTTCCGGTTGGGTTAGACGTCTAACACAACCGGAAGTGACGTCTAACCCAACTTCCGGTTGGGTTCGACGTCTCGTAAAGTCAATTTTTCAACCGGCCCTCGTAAGGTAGATTTTTGAACCGGCCCTCGTAAAGTCAATTTTTCAACCGGCCCTCGTAAAGTCAATTTTTCGACCGGCCCTCGTAGTCAATTTTTCAACCGGCCCTCGTAAAGTCAATTTTTCAACCGGCCCTCGTAAAGTTAATTTTTCAACCGGCCCCCGTAAGGTAGATTTTTCAACCGGCCCTCGTAAAGTTAATTTTTCAACCGGCCCTCGTAAAGTCAATTTCTCAACCGGCCCTCGTAAAGTCAATTTTTCAACCGGCCCCCGTAAGGTAGATTTTTCAACCGGCCCTCGTAAAGTTAATTTTTCAACCGGCCCTCGTAAAGTCAATTTTTCAACCGGCCCTCGTAAAGTCAATTTTTCAACCGGCCCTCGTAAAGTCAATTTTTCAACCGGCCCTCGTAAGGTAGATCTTTGAACCGGCCCTCGTAAAGTTAATTTTTCAACCGGCCCTCACTCGACGTCACTTCCGGTTGGGTTAGACGTCGAACCCAACCGGAAGTGACGTCTAACCCAACCGGAAGTGACGTCTAACCCAACTTCCGGTTGGGTTAGACGTCTAACACAACGGGAAGTGACGTCTAACCCAACTTCCGGTTGGGATAGACGTCTAACACAACCGGAAGTGACGTCTAACCCAACTCCCGGTTGGGTTAGACGTCTAACACAACCGGAAGTGACGTCTAACCCAACTTCCGGTTGGGTTAGACGTCTTACCCAACCGGAAGTGACGTCTAACCCAACTTCCGGTTGGGTTAGACGTCTAAGCCAACCGGAAGTGACGTCTAACCAACCGGAAGTGACGTCTAACCCAACTTCTGGTTGGGTTCGACGTCTCGTAAAGTCAATTTTTCAACCGGCCCTCGTAAAGTCAATTTTTCAACCGGCCCTCGTAAAGTCAATTTTTCAACCGGCCCTCGTAAAGTCAATTTTTCAACCGGCCCTCGTAAAGTTAATTTTTCAACCGGCCCTCGTAAGGTAGATTTTTCAAGCGGCCCTCGTAAAGTCAATTTTTCAACCGGCCCTCGTAGTCAATTTTTCAACCGGCCCTCGTAAAGTCAATTTCTCAACCGGCCCTCGTAAAGTCAGTTTTTCAACCGGCCCTCGTAAAGTGAATTTTTCAACCGGCCCTCGTAAAGTCAATTTTTCAACCGGCCCTCGTAAAGTCAATTTTTCAACCGGCCCTCGTAAGGTAGATCTTTGAACCGGCCTTCGTAAAGTTAATTTTTCAACCGGCCCTCACTCGACGTCACTTCCGGTTGGGTTAGACGTCTAACCCAACCGGAAGTGACGTCTAACACAACCGGAAGTGACGTCTAACCCAACTTCCGGTTGGGTTAGACGTCTTACCCAACCGGAAGTGACGTCTAACCAACCGGAAGTGACGTCTAACCCAACTTCCGGTTCGGTTCGACGTCTCGTAAAGTCAATTTTTCAACCGGCCCTCGTAAGGTAGATTTTTGAACCGGCCCTCGTAAAGTCAATTTTTCAACCGGCCCTCGTAAAGTCTATTTTTAAACCGGCCTTCGTAAAGTCAATTTTTCAACCGGCCCTCGTAAAGTCAATTTTTCAACCGGCCCTCGTAAAGTTAATTTTTCAACCGGCCCTCGTAAAGTTAATTTTTCAACCGGCCCTCGTAAAGTCAATTTTTCAACCGGTCCTCGTAAAGTCAATTTTTCAACCGGCCCTCGTAAAGTCAATTTCTCAACCGGCCCTCGTAAGGTAGATCTTTGAACCGGCCCTCGCAAAGTTAATTTTTCAACCGGCCCTCACTCGACGTCACTTCCGGTTGGGTTAGACGTCTAACCCAACCGGAAGTGACGTTTAACCCAACCGGAAGTGACGCCAAACCCAACTTCCGGTTGGGTTAAACGTCTAACACAACCGGAAGTGACGTCTAACCCAACTTCCGATTGGGTTAGACGTCTAACACAACCGGAAGTGACGTCTAACCCAACTTCCGGTTGGGTTAGACGTCTTACCCAACCGGAAGTGACGTCTAACCAACCGGAAGTGACGTCTAACCCAACTTCCGGTTCGGTTCGACGTCTCGTAAAGTCAATTTTTCAACCGGCCCTCGTAAAGTCAATTTTTCAACCGGCCCTCGTAAAGTTAATTTTTCAACCCGCCCTCGTAAGGTAGATTTTTCAACCGGCCCTCGTAAAGTCAATTTTTCAACCGGCCCTCGTAGTCAATTTTTCAACCGGCCCTCGTAAAGTCAATTTCTCAACCGGCCCTCGTAAAGTCAGTTTTTCAACCGGCCCTCGTAAAGTCAATTTTTCAACCGTTCCTCGTAAAGTCAATTTTTCAACCGGCCCTCGCAAAGTTAATTTTTCAACCGGCCCTCGTAAGGTAGATCTTTGAACCGGCCCTCGCAAAGTTAATTTTTCAACCGGCCCTCACTCGACGTCACTTCCGGTTGGGTTGCACGTCTAACCCAACCGGAAGTGACGTCTAACCCAACCGGAAGTGACGCCAAACCCAACTTCCGGTTGGGTTAAACGTCTAACACAACCGGAAGTGACGTCTAACCCAACTTCCGATTGGGTTAGACGTCTAACACAACCGGAAGTGACGTCTAACCCAACTTCCGGTTGGGTTAGACGTCTAACCCAACCGGAAGTGACGTCGAGTGAGGGCCGGTTGAAAAATTAACTTTACGAGGGCCGGTTCAAAGATCTACCTTACGAGGGCCGGTTGAAAAATTGACTTTACGAGGGCCGGTTGAAAAATTGACTTTACGAGGGCCGGTTGAAAAATCTACCTTACGAGGGCCGGTTGAAAAATTAACTTTGCGAGGGCCGGTTGAAAAATTGACTTTACGAGGGCCGGTTGAAAAATTGACTTTACGAGGGCCGGTTGAAAAATTGACTTTACGAGGGCCGGTTGAAAAATTGACTTTACGAGGGCCGGTTGAAAAATTGACTTTACGAGGGCCGGTTGAAAAATTGACTTTACGAGGGCCGGTTGAAAAATTAACTTTACGAGGGCCGGTTGAAAAATTCACTTTACGAGGGCCGGTTCAAAAATCTACCTTACGAGGGCCGGTTGAAAAATTGACTTTACGAGACGTTGAACCCAACCGGAAGTTGGGTTAGACGTCACTTCCGGTTGGGTAAGACGTCTTACCCAACCGGAAGTTGGGTTAGACGTCACTTCCGGTTGTGTTAGACGTCTAACCCAACCGGAAGTTGGGTTAGACGTCACTTCCGGTTGTGTTAGACGTCTAACCCAACCGGAAGTTAGGTTAGACGTCACTTCCGGTTGGGTTAGACGTCTAACCCAACCGGAAGTTGGGTTAGACGTCACTTCCGGTTGTGTTAGACGTCTAACCCAACTGGAAGTTGGGTTAGACGTCACTTCCGGTTGGGTTAGACGTCACTTCCGGTTGGGTTCGACGTCTAACCCAACCGGAAGTGACGTCGAGTGAGGGCCGGTTGAAAAATTAACTTTACGAGGGCCGGTTCAAAGATCTACCTTACGAGGGCCGGTTGAAAAATTGACTTTACGAGGGCCGGTTGAAAAATTGACTTTACGAGGGCCGGTTGAAAAATTGACTTTACGAGGGCCGGTTGAAAAACTGACTTTACGAGGGCCGGTTGAAAAATTGACTTTACGAGGGCCGGTTGAAAAATTGACTTTACGAGGGCCGGTTGAGAAATTGACTTTACGAGGGCCGGTTGAAAAATTAACTTTACGAGGGCCGGTTGAAAAATCTACCTTACGGGGGCCGGTTGAAAAATTAACTTTACGAGGGCCGGTTGAAAAATTGACTTTACGAGGGCCGGTTGAAAAATTGACTACGAGGGCCGGTCGAAAAATTGACTTTACGAGGGCCGGTTGAAAAATTGACTTTACGAGACGTCGAACCCAACCGGAAGTTGGGTTAGACGTCACTTCCGGTTGGTTAGACGTCACTTCTGGTTGGGTTAGACGTCTAACCCAACCGGAAGTTGGGTTAGACGTCACTTCCGGTTGGGTAAGACGTCTAACCCAACCGGAAAATGGGTTAGACGTCACTTCCGGTTGTGTTAGACGTCTAACCCAACCGGAAGTTGGGTTAGACGTCACTTCCGGTTGTGTTAGACGTTTAACCCAACCGGAAGTTGGGTTTGGCGTCACTTCCGGTTGGGTTAGACGTCACTTCCGGTTGGGTTAGACGTCTAACCCAACCGGAAGTGACGTCGAGTGAGGGCCGGTTGAAAAATTAACTTTACGAGGGCCGGTTCAAAGATCTACCTTACGAGGGCCGGTTGAAAAATTGACTTTACGAGGGCCGGTTGAAAAATTGACTTTACGAGGGCCGATTGAAAAATCGACCTTACGAGGGCCGGTTGAAAAATTAACTTTGCGAGGGCCGGTTGAAAAATTGACTTTACGAGGGCCGGTTGAAAAATTGACTTTACGAGGGCCGGTTGAAAAATTGACTTTACGAGGGCCGGTTGAAAAATTGACTTTACGAGGGCCGGTTCAAAAATTGACTTTACGAGGGCCGGTTGAAAAATCTACCTTACGAGGGCCGGTTGAAAAATTAACTTTACGAGGGCCGGTTGAAAAATTGACTTTACGAGGGCCGGTTGAAAAATTGACTTTACGAGGGCCGGTTGAAAAATTGACTTTACGAGGGCCGGTTGAAAAATTGACTTTACGAGGGCCGGTTGAAAAATTGACTTTACGAGGGCCGGTTGAAAAATTGACTTTACGAGGGCCGGTTGAAAAATTAACTTTACGAGGGCCGGTTGAAAAATCTACCTTACGAGGGCCGGTTGAAAAATTAACTTTACGAGGGTCTAACCCAACCGGAAGTTGGGTTAGACGTCACTTCCGGTTGGGTTAGACGTCTAACCCAACCGGAAGTTGGGTTAGACGTCACTTCCGGTTGTGTTAGACGTCTAACCCAACCGGAAGTTGGGTTAGACGTCACTTCCGGTTGTGTTAGACGTTTAACCCAACCGGAAGTTGGGTTTGGCGTCACTTCCGGTTGGGTTAGACGTCACTTCCGGTTGGGTTAGACGTCACTTCCGGTTGGGTTAGACGTCACTTCCGGTTGGGTTAGACGTCTAACCCAACCGGAAGTGACGTCGAGTGAGGGCCGGTTGAAAATTTAACTTTACGAGGGCCGGTTCAAAGATCTACCTTACGAGGGCCGGTTGAAAAATTAACTTTACGAGGGCCGGTTGAAAAATTGACTTTACGAGGGCCGGTTGAAAAATTGACTTTACGAGGGCCGGTTGAAAAACTGACTTTACGAGGGCCGGTTGAAAAATTGACTTTACGAGGGCCGGTTGAAAAATTGACTTTACGAGGGCCGGTTGAGAAATTGACTTTACGAGGGCCGGTCGAAAAATTAACTTTACGAGGGCCGGTTGAAAAATCTACCTTACGAGGGCCGGTTGAAAAATCTACCTTACGAGGGCCGGTTGAAAAATTGACTTTACGAGGGCCGGTTGAAAAATTGACTTTACGAGGGCCGGTTGAAAAATTGACTTTACGAGGGCCGGTTGAGAAATTGACTTTACGAGGGCCGGTTGAAAAATTGACTTTACGAGGGCCGGTTGAAAAATTGACTTTACGAGGGCCGGTTGAAAAATTAACTTTACGAGGGCCGGTTGAAAAATCTACCTTACGAGGGCCGGTTGAAAAATTAACTTTACGAGGGTCTAACCCAACCGGAAGTTGGGTTAGACGTCACTTCCGGTTGTGTTAGACGTCTAACCCAACCGGAAGTTGGGTTAGACGTCACTTCCGGTTGGGTTAGACGTCTAACCCAACCGGAAGTTGGGTTAGACGTCACTTCCGGTTGTGTTAGACGTCTAACCCAACCGGAAGTTGGGTTAGACGTCACTTCCGGTTGTGTTAGACGCCTAACCCAACCGGAAGTTGGGTTAGACGTCACTTCCGGTTGTGTTAGACGTTTAACCCAACCGGAAGTTGGGTTTGGCGTCACTTCCGGTTGGGTTAGACGTCACTTCCGGTTGGGTTAGACGTCTAACCCAACCGGAAGTGACGTCGAGTGAGGGCCGGTTGAAAAATTAACTTTACGAGGGCCGGTTCAAAGATCTACCTTACGAGGGCCGGTTGAAAAATTAACTTTACGAGGGCCGGTTGAAAAATTGACTTTACGAGGGCCGGTTGAAAAACTGACTTTACGAGGGCCGGTTGAAAAATTGACTTTACGAGGGCCGGTTGAAAAATTGACTTTACGAGGGCCGGTTGAGAAATTGACTTTACGAGGGCCGGTCGAAAAATTAACTTTACGAGGGCCGGTTGAAAAATCTACCTTACGAGGGCCGGTTGAAAAATCTACCTTACGAGGGCCGGTTGAAAAATTGACTTTACGAGATGTCGAACCCAACCGGAAGTTGGGTTAGACGTCACTTCCGGTTGGTTAGACGTCACTTCCGGTTGGGTTAGACGTCTAACTCAACCGGAAGTTGGGTTAGACGTCACTTCCGGTTGGGTTAGACGTCTAACCCAACCGGAAGTTAGGTTAGACGTCACTTCCGGTTGTGTTAGACGTCTAACCCAACCGGAAGTTGGGTTAGACGTCACTTCCGGTTGTGTTAGACGCCTAACCCAACCGGAAGTTGGGTTAGACGTCACTTCCGGTTGTGTTAGACGTTTAACCCAACCGGAAGTTGGGTTTGGCGTCACTTCCGGTTGGGTTAGACGTCACTTCCGGTTGGGTTAGACGTCTAACCCAACCGGAAGTGACGTCGAGTGAGGGCCGGTTGAAAAATTAACTTTACGAGGGCCGGTTCAAAGATCTACCTTACGAGGGCCGGTTGAAAAATTAACTTTACGAGGGCCGGTTGAAAAATTGACTTTACGAGGGCCGGTTGAAAAATTGACTTTACGAGGGCCGGTTGAAAAACTGACTTTACGAGGGCCGGTTGAAAAATTGACTTTACGAGGGCCGGTTGAAAAATTGACTTTACGAGGGCCGGTTGAGAAATTGACTTTACGAGGGCCGGTCGAAAAATTAACTTTACGAGGGCCGGCTGAAAAATCTACCTTACGAGGGCCGGTTGAAAAATTAACTTTGCGAGGGCCGGTTGAAAAATTGACTTTACGAGGGCCGGTTGAAAAATTGACTTTACGAGGGCCGGTTGAAAAATTGACTTTACGAGGGCCGGTTGAAAAATTAACTTTACGAGGGCCGGTTGAAAAATCTACCTTACGAGGGCCGGTTGAAAAATTAACTTTATGAGGGTCTAACCCAACCGGAAGTTGGGTTAGACGTCACTTCCGGTTGTGTTAGACGTCTAACCCAACCGGAAGTTGGGTTAGACGTCACTTCCGGTTGGTTAGACGTCACTTCCGGTTGGGTTAGACGTCTAACCCAACCGGAAGTTGGGTTAGACGTCACTTCCGGTTGTGTTAGACGTCTAACCCAACCGGAAGTTGGGTTAGACGTCACTTCCGGTTGTGTTAGACGTCTAACCCAACCGGAAGTTGGGTTAGACGTCACTTCCGGTTGGGTTAGACGTCTAACCCAACCGGAAGTTGGGTTAGACGTCACTTCCGGTTGTGTTAGACGTTTAACCCAACCGGAAGTTGGGTTTGGCGTCACTTCCGGTTGGGTTAGACGTCACTTCCGGTTGGGTTAGACGTCTAACCCAACCGGAAGTGACGCCAAACCCAACTTCCGGTTGACTTTACGAGGGCCGGTTGAAAAATCTACCTTACGAGGGCCGGTTGAAAAATTAACTTTACGAGGGCCGGTTGAAAAATTGACTTTACGAGGGCCGGTTGAAAAATTCACTTTACGAGGGCCGTTTGAGAAATTGACTTTACGAGGGCCGGTTGAAAAATTGACTTTACGAGGGCCGGTTGAAAAATTGACTTTACGAGGGCCGGTTGAAAAATTGACTTTACGAGGGCCGGTTGAAAAATCTACCTTACGAGGGCCGGTTGAAAAATTGACTTTACGAGGGCCGGTTGAAAAATTGACTTTACGATGGCCGGTTGAAAAATTGACTTTACGAGGGCCGTTTGAGAAATTGACTTTACGAGGGCCGGTTGAAAAATTGACTTTACGAGGGCCGGTTGAAAAATTGACTTTACGAGGGCCGGTTGAAAAATTGACTTTACGAGGGCCGGTTGAAAAATCTACCTTACGAGGGCCGGTTGAAAAATTGACTTTACGAGGGCCGGTTGAAAAATTGACTTTACGAGGGCCGGTTGAAAAACTGACTTTACGAGGGCCGGTTGAGAAATTGACTTTACGAGGGCCGGTTGAAAAATTGACTACGAGGGCCGGTTGAAAAATTGACTTTACGAGGGCCGGTTGAAAAATTGACTTTACGAGGGCCGGTTGAAAAATTGACTTTACGAGGGCCGGTTGAAAAATTGACTTTACGAGGGCCGGTTGAAAAATTAACTTTACGAGGGCCGGTTGAAAAATCTACCTTACGAGGGCCGGTTGAAAAATTAACTTTACGAGGGTCTAACCCAACCGGAAGTTGGGTTAGACGTCACTTCCGGTTGTGTCAGACGTCTAACCCAACCGGAAGTTGGGTTAGACGTCACTTCCGGTTGGGTTAGACGTCTAACCCAACCGGAAGTTGGGTTAGACGTCACTTCCGGTTGTGTTAGACGTCTAACCCAACCGGAAGTTGGGTTAGACGTCACTTCCGGTTGTGTTAGACGTCTAACCCAACCGGAAGTTGGGTTAGACGTCACTTCCGGTTGGGTAAGACGTCTAACCCAACCGGAAAATGGGTTAGACGTCACTTCCGGTTGTGTTAGACGTCTAACCCAACCGGAAGTTGGGTTAGACGTCACTTCCGGTTGTGTTAGACGTCTAACCCAACCGGAAGTTGGGTTAGACGTCACTTCCGGTTGTGTTAGACGTTTAACCCAACCGGAAGTTGGGTTTGGCGTCACTTCCGGTTGGGTTAGACGTCACTTCCGGTTGGGTTAGACGTCTAACCCAACCGGAAGTGACGTCGAGTGAGGGCCGGTTGAAAAATTAACTTTACGAGGGCCGGTTCAAAGATCTACCTTACGAGGGCCGGTTGAAAAATTGACTTTACGAGGGCCGGTTGAAAAATTGACTTTACGAGGGCCGGTTGAAAAATCGACCTTACGAGGGCCGGTTGAAAAATTAACTTTGCGAGGGCCGGTTGAAAAATTGACTTTACGAGGGCCGGTTGAAAAATTGACTTTACGAGGGCCGGTTGAAAAATTGACTTTACGAGGGCCGGTTGAAAAATTGACTTTACGAGGGCCGGTTGAAAAATTGACTTTACGAGGGCCGGTTGAAAAATCTACCTTACGAGGGCCGGTTGAAAAATTAACTTTACGAGGGCCGGTTGAAAAATTGACTTTACGAGGGCCGGTTGAAAAATTGACTTTACGAGGGCCGGTTGAAAAATTGACTTTACGAGGGCCGGTTGAAAAATCTACCTTACGAGGGCCGGTTGAAAAATTAACTTTACGAGGGCCGGTTGAAAAATTGACTTTACGAGGGCCGGTTGAAAAATTGACTTTACGAGGGCCGGTTGAAAAATTGACTTTACGAGGGCCGGTTGAAAAATTGACTTTACGAGGGCCGGTTGAAAAATTGACTTTACGAGGGCCGGTTGAGAAATTGACTTTACGAGGGCCGGTTGAAAAATTGACTTTACGAGGGCCGGTTGAAAAATTGACTTTACGAGGGCCGGTTGAAAAATTAACTTTACGAGGGCCGGTTGAAAAATCTACCTTACGAGGGCCGGTTGAAAAATTAACTTTACGAGGGTCTAACCCAACCGGAAGTTGGGTTAGACGTCACTTCCGGTTGGGTTAGACGTCTAACCCAACCGGAAGTTGGGTTAGACGTCACTTCCGGTTGTGTTAGACGTCTAACCCAACCGGAAGTTGGGTTAGACGTCACTTCCGGTTGTGTTAGACGTTTAACCCAACCGGAAGTTGGGTTTGGCGTCACTTCCGGTTGGGTTAGACGTCACTTCCGGTTGGGTTAGACGTCTAACCCAACCGGAAGTGACGTCGAGTGAGGGCCGGTTGAAAATTTAACTTTACGAGGGCCGGTTCAAAGATCTACCTTACGAGGGCCGGTTGAAAAATTAACTTTACGAGGGCCGGTTGAAAAATTGACTTTACGAGGGCCGGTTGAAAAATTGACTTTACGAGGGCCGGTTGAAAAACTGACTTTACGAGGGCCGGTTGAAAAATTGACTTTACGAGGGCCGGTTGAAAAATTGACTTTACGAGGGCCGGTTGAGAAATTGACTTTACGAGGGCCGGTCGAAAAATTAACTTTACGAGGGCCGGTTGAAAAATCTACCTTACGAGGGCCGGTTGAAAAATCTACCTTACGAGGGCCGGTTGAAAAATTGACTTTACGAGATGTCGAACCCAACCGGAAGTTGGGTTAGACGTCACTTCCGGTTGGTTAGACGTCACTTCCGGTTGGGTTAGACGTCTAACTCAACCGGAAGTTGGGTTAGACGTCACTTCCGGTTGGGTTAGACGTCTAACCCAACCGGAAGTTAGGTTAGACGTCACTTCCGGTTGTGTTAGACGTCTAACCCAACCGGAAGTTGGGTTAGACGTCACTTCCGGTTGTGTTAGACGTCTAACCCAACCGGAAGTTGGGTTAGACGTCACTTCCGGTTGTGTTAGACGCCTAACCCAACCGGAAGTTGGGTTAGACGTCACTTCCGGTTGTGTTAGACGTTTAACCCAACCGGAAGTTGGGTTTGGCGTCACTTCCGGTTGGGTTAGACGTCACTTCCGGTTGGGTTAGACGTCTAACCCAACCGGAAGTGACGTCGAGTGAGGGCCGGTTGAAAAATTAACTTTACGAGGGCCGGTTCAAAGATCTACCTTACGAGGGCCGGTTGAAAAATTAACTTTACGAGGGCCGGTTGAAAAATTGACTTTACGAGGGCCGGTTGAAAAATTGACTTTACGAGGGCCGGTTGAAAAACTGACTTTACGAGGGCCGGTTGAAAAATTGACTTTACGAGGGCCGGTTGAAAAATTGACTTTACGAGGGCCGGTTGAGAAATTGACTTTACGAGGGCCGGTCGAAAAATTAACTTTACGAGGGCCGGTTGAAAAATCTACCTTACGAGGGCCGGTTGAAAAATCTACCTTACGAGGGCCGGTTGAAAAATTGACTTTACGAGATGTCGAACCCAACCGGAAGTTGGGTTAGACGTCACTTCCGGTTGGTTAGACGTCACTTCCGGTTGGGTTAGACGTCTAACCCAACCGGAAGTTGGGTTAGACGTCACTTCCGGTTGTGTTAGACGTTTAACCCAACCGGAAGTTGGGTTTGGCGTCACTTCCGGTTGGGTTAGACGTCACTTCCGGTTGGGTTAGACGTCTAACCCAACCGGAAGTGACGTCGAGTGAGGGCCGGTTGAAAAATTAACTTTACGAGGGCCGGTTCAAAGATCTACCTTACGAGGGCCGGTTGAAAAATTAACTTTACGAGGGCCGGTTGAAAAATTGACTTTACGAGGGCCGGTTGAAAAATTGACTTTACGAGGGCCGGTTGAAAAACTGACTTTACGAGGGCCGGTTGAAAAATTGACTTTACGAGGGCCGGTTGAAAAATTGACTTTACGAGGGCCGGTTGAGAAATTGACTTTACGAGGGCCGGTCGAAAAATTAACTTTACGAGGGCCGGTTGAAAAATCTACCTTACGAGGGCCGGTTGAAAAATTAACTTTACGAGGGCCGGTTGAAAAATTGACTTTACGAGGGCCGGTTGAAAAATTGACTTTACGAGGGCCGGTTGAAAAATTGACTTTACGAGGGCCGGTTGAAAAATTGACTTTACGAGGGCCGGTTGAAAAATTGACTTTACGAGGGCCGGTTGAGAAATTGACTTTACGAGGGCCGGTTGAAAAATTGACTTTACGAGGGCCGGTTGAAAAATTGACTTTACGAGGGCCGGTTGAAAAATTAACTTTACGAGGGCCGGTTGAAAAATCTACCTTACGAGGGCCGGTTGAAAAATTAACTTTACGAGGGTCTAACCCAACCGGAAGTTGGGTTAGACGTCACTTCCGGTTGGGTTAGACGTCTAACCCAACCGGAAGTTAGGTTAGACGTCACTTCCGGTTGTGTTAGACGTCTAACCCAACCGGAAGTTGGGTTAGACGTCACTTCCGGTTGTGTTAGACGCCTAACCCAACCGGAAGTTGGGTTAGACGTCACTTCCGGTTGTGTTAGACGTTTAACCCAACCGGAAGTTGGGTTTGGCGTCACTTCCGGATGGGTTAGACGTCACTTCCGGTTGGGTTAGACGTCTAACCCAACCGGAAGTGACGTCGAGTGAGGGCCGGTTGAAAAATTAACTTTACGAGGGCCGGTTCAAAGATCTACCTTACGAGGGCCGGTTGAAAAATTAACTTTACGAGGGCCGGTTGAAAAATTGACTTTACGAGGGCCGGTTGAAAAATTGACTTTACGAGGGCCGGTTGAAAAACTGACTTTACGAGGGCCGGTTGAAAAATTGACTTTACGAGGGCCGGTTGAGAAATTGACTTTACGAGGGCCGGTCGAAAAATTAACTTTACGAGGGCCGGTTGAAAAATCTACCTTACGAGGGCCGGTTGAAAAATCTACCTTACGAGGGCCGGTTGAAAAATTGACTTTACGAGATGTCGAACCCAACCGGAAGTTGGGTTAGACGTCACTTCCGGTTGGTTAGACGTCACTTCCGGTTGGGTTAGACGTCTAACCCAACCGGAAGTTGGGTTAGACGTCACTTCCGGTTGGGTTAGACGTCTAACCCAACCGGAAGTTAGGTTAGACGTCACTTCCGGTTGTGTTAGACGTCTAACCCAACCGGAAGTTGGGTTAGACGTCACTTCCGGTTGTGTTAGACGTCTAACCCAACCGGAAGTTGGGTTAGACGTCACTTCCGGTTGTGTTAGACGCCTAACCCAACCGGAAGTTGGGTTAGACGTCACTTCCGGTTGTGTTAGACGTTTAACCCAACCGGAAGTTGGGTTTGGCGTCACTTCCGGTTGGGTTAGACGTCACTTCCGGTTGGGTTAGACGTCTAACCCAACCGGAAGTGACGTCGAGTGAGGGCCGGTTGAAAAATTAACTTTACGAGGGCCGGTTCAAAGATCTACCTTACGAGGGCCGGTTGAAAAATTAACTTTACGAGGGCCGGTTGAAAAATTGACTTTACGAGGGCCGGTTGAAAAATTGACTTTACGAGGGCCGGTTGAAAAACTGACTTTACGAGGGCCGGTTGAAAAATTGACTTTACGAGGGCCGGTTGAAAAATTGACTTTACGAGGGCCGGTTGAGAAATTGACTTTACGAGGGCCGGTCGAAAAATTAACTTTACGAGGGCCGGTTGAAAAATCTACCTTACGAGGGCCGGTTGAAAAATTAACTTTACGAGGGCCGGTTGAAAAATTGACTTTACGAGGGCCGGTTGAAAAATTGACTTTACGAGGGCCGGTTGAAAAATTGACTTTACGAGGGCCGGTTGAAAAATTGACTTTACGAGGGCCGGTTGAAAAATTGACTTTACGAGGGCCGGTTGAGAAATTGACTTTACGAGGGCCGGTTGAAAAATTGACTTTACGAGGGCCGGTTGAAAAATTGACTTTACGAGGGCCGGTTGAAAAATTAACTTTACGAGGGCCGGTTGAAAAATCTACCTTACGAGGGCCGGTTGAAAAATTAACTTTACGAGGGTCTAACCCAACCGGAAGTTGGGTTAGACGTCACTTCCGGTTGTGTTAGACGTCTAACCCAACCGGAAGTTGGGTTAGACGTCACTTCCGGTTGGGTTAGACGTCTAACCCAACCGGAAGTTGGGTTAGACGTCACTTCCGGTTGTGTTAGACGTCTAACCCAACCGGAAGTTGGGTTAGACGTCACTTCCGGTTGTGTTAGACGCCTAACCCAACCGGAAGTTGGGTTAGACGTCACTTCCGGTTGTGTTAGACGTTTAACCCAACCGGAAGTTGGGTTTGGCGTCACTTCCGGTTGGGTTAGACGTCACTTCCGGTTGGGTTAGACGTCTAACCCAACCGGAAGTGACGTCGAGTGAGGGCCGGTTGAAAAATTAACTTTACGAGGGCCGGTTCAAAGATCTACCTTACGAGGGCCGGTTGAAAAATTAACTTTACGAGGGCCGGTTGAAAAATTGACTTTACGAGGGCCGGTTGAAAAACTGACTTTACGAGGGCCGGTTGAAAAATTGACTTTACGAGGGCCGGTTGAAAAATTGACTTTACGAGGGCCGGTTGAGAAATTGACTTTACGAGGGCCGGTCGAAAAATTAACTTTACGAGGGCCGGTTGAAAAATCTACCTTACGAGGGCCGGTTGAAAAATCTACCTTACGAGGGCCGGTTGAAAAATTGACTTTACGAGATGTCGAACCCAACCGGAAGTTGGGTTAGACGTCACTTCCGGTTGGTTAGACGTCACTTCCGGTTGGGTTAGACGTCTAACTCAACCGGAAGTTGGGTTAGACGTCACTTCCGGTTGGGTTAGACGTCTAACCCAACCGGAAGTTAGGTTAGACGTCACTTCCGGTTGTGTTAGACGTCTAACCCAACCGGAAGTTGGGTTAGACGTCACTTCCGGTTGTGTTAGACGCCTAACCCAACCGGAAGTTGGGTTAGACGTCACTTCCGGTTGTGTTAGACGTTTAACCCAACCGGAAGTTGGGTTTGGCGTCACTTCCGGTTGGGTTAGACGTCACTTCCGGTTGGGTTAGACGTCTAACCCAACCGGAAGTGACGTCGAGTGAGGGCCGGTTGAAAAATTAACTTTACGAGGGCCGGTTCAAAGATCTACCTTACGAGGGCCGGTTGAAAAATTAACTTTACGAGGGCCGGTTGAAAAATTGACTTTACGAGGGCCGGTTGAAAAATTGACTTTACGAGGGCCGGTTGAAAAACTGACTTTACGAGGGCCGGTTGAAAAATTGACTTTACGAGGGCCGGTTGAAAAATTGACTTTACGAGGGCCGGTTGAGAAATTGACTTTACGAGGGCCGGTCGAAAAATTAACTTTACGAGGGCCGGTTGAAAAATCTACCTTACGAGGGCCGGTTGAAAAATTAACTTTGCGAGGGCCGGTTGAAAAATTGACTTTACGAGGGCCGGTTGAAAAATTGACTTTACGAGGGCCGGTTGAAAAATTGACTTTACGAGGGCCGGTTGAAAAATTAACTTTACGAGGGCCGGTTGAAAAATCTACCTTACGAGGGCCGGTTGAAAAATTGACTTTACGAGATGTCGAACCCAACCGGAAGTTGGGTTAGACGTCACTTCCGGTTGGTTAGACGTCACTTCCGGTTGGGTTAGACGTCTAACTCAACCGGAAGTTGGGTTAGACGTCACTTCCGGTTGGGTTAGACGTCTAACCCAACCGGAAGTTAGGTTAGACGTCACTTCCGGTTGTGTTAGACGTCTAACCCAACCGGAAGTTGGGTTAGACGTCACTTCCGGTTGTGTTAGACGCCTAACCCAACCGGAAGTTGGGTTAGACGTCACTTCCGGTTGTGTTAGACGTTTAACCCAACCGGAAGTTGGGTTTGGCGTCACTTCCGGTTGGGTTAGACGTCACTTCCGGTTGGGTTAGACGTCTAACCCAACCGGAAGTGACGTCGAGTGAGGGCCGGTTGAAAAATTAACTTTACGAGGGCCGGTTCAAAGATCTACCTTACGAGGGCCGGTTGAAAAATTAACTTTACGAGGGCCGGTTGAAAAATTGACTTTACGAGGGCCGGTTGAAAAATTGACTTTACGAGGGCCGGTTGAAAAACTGACTTTACGAGGGCCGGTTGAAAAATTGACTTTACGAGGGCCGGTTGAAAAATTGACTTTACGAGGGCCGGTTGAGAAATTGACTTTACGAGGGCCGGTCGAAAAATTAACTTTACGAGGGCCGGCTGAAAAATCTACCTTACGAGGGCCGGTTGAAAAATTAACTTTGCGAGGGCCGGTTGAAAAATTGACTTTACGAGGGCCGGTTGAAAAATTGACTTTACGAGGGCCGGTTGAAAAATTGACTTTACGAGGGCCGGTTGAAAAATTAACTTTACGAGGGCCGGTTGAAAAATCTACCTTACGAGGGCCGGTTGAAAAATTAACTTTATGAGGGTCTAACCCAACCGGAAGTTGGGTTAGACGTCACTTCCGGTTGTGTTAGACGTCTAACCCAACCGGAAGTTGGGTTAGACGTCACTTCCGGTTGGTTAGACGTCACTTCCGGTTGGGTTAGACGTCTAACCCAACCGGAAGTTGGGTTAGACGTCACTTCCGGTTGTGTTAGACGTCTAACCCAACCGGAAGTTGGGTTAGACGTCACTTCCGGTTGTGTTAGACGTCTAACCCAACCGGAAGTTGGGTTAGACGTCACTTCCGGTTGGGTTAGACGTCTAACCCAACCGGAAGTTGGGTTAGACGTCACTTCCGGTTGTGTTAGACGTTTAACCCAACCGGAAGTTGGGTTTGGCGTCACTTCCGGTTGGGTTAGACGTCACTTCCGGTTGGGTTAGACGTCTAACCCAACCGGAAGTGACGCCAAACCCAACTTCCGGTTGACTTTACGAGGGCCGGTTGAAAAATCTACCTTACGAGGGCCGGTTGAAAAATTAACTTTACGAGGGCCGGTTGAAAAATTGACTTTACGAGGGCCGGTTGAAAAATTCACTTTACGAGGGCCGTTTGAGAAATTGACTTTACGAGGGCCGGTTGAAAAATTGACTTTACGAGGGCCGGTTGAAAAATTGACTTTACGAGGGCCGGTTGAAAAATTGACTTTACGAGGGCCGGTTGAAAAATCTACCTTACGAGGGCCGGTTGAAAAATTGACTTTACGAGGGCCGGTTGAAAAATTGACTTTACGATGGCCGGTTGAAAAATTGACTTTACGAGGGCCGTTTGAGAAATTGACTTTACGAGGGCCGGTTGAAAAATTGACTTTACGAGGGCCGGTTGAAAAATTGACTTTACGAGGGCCGGTTGAAAAATTGACTTTACGAGGGCCGGTTGAAAAATCTACCTTACGAGGGCCGGTTGAAAAATTGACTTTACGAGGGCCGGTTGAAAAATTGACTTTACGAGGGCCGGTTGAAAAACTGACTTTACGAGGGCCGGTTGAGAAATTGACTTTACGAGGGCCGGTTGAAAAATTGACTACGAGGGCCGGTTGAAAAATTGACTTTACGAGGGCCGGTTGAAAAATTGACTTTACGAGGGCCGGTTGAAAAATTGACTTTACGAGGGCCGGTTGAAAAATTGACTTTACGAGGGCCGGTTGAAAAATTAACTTTACGAGGGCCGGTTGAAAAATCTACCTTACGAGGGCCGGTTGAAAAATTAACTTTACGAGGGTCTAACCCAACCGGAAGTTGGGTTAGACGTCACTTCCGGTTGTGTCAGACGTCTAACCCAACCGGAAGTTGGGTTAGACGTCACTTCCGGTTGGGTTAGACGTCTAACCCAACCGGAAGTTGGGTTAGACGTCACTTCCGGTTGTGTTAGACGTCTAACCCAACCGGAAGTTGGGTTAGACGTCACTTCCGGTTGTGTTAGACGTCTAACCCAACCGGAAGTTGGGTTAGACGTCACTTCCGGTTGGGTAAGACGTCTAACCCAACCGGAAAATGGGTTAGACGTCACTTCCGGTTGTGTTAGACGTCTAACCCAACCGGAAGTTGGGTTAGACGTCACTTCCGGTTGTGTTAGACGTCTAACCCAACCGGAAGTTGGGTTAGACGTCACTTCCGGTTGTGTTAGACGTTTAACCCAACCGGAAGTTGGGTTTGGCGTCACTTCCGGTTGGGTTAGACGTCACTTCCGGTTGGGTTAGACGTCTAACCCAACCGGAAGTGACGTCGAGTGAGGGCCGGTTGAAAAATTAACTTTACGAGGGCCGGTTCAAAGATCTACCTTACGAGGGCCGGTTGAAAAATTGACTTTACGAGGGCCGGTTGAAAAATTGACTTTACGAGGGCCGGTTGAAAAATCGACCTTACGAGGGCCGGTTGAAAAATTAACTTTGCGAGGGCCGGTTGAAAAATTGACTTTACGAGGGCCGGTTGAAAAATTGACTTTACGAGGGCCGGTTGAAAAATTGACTTTACGAGGGCCGGTTGAAAAATTGACTTTACGAGGGCCGGTTGAAAAATTGACTTTACGAGGGCCGGTTGAAAAATCTACCTTACGAGGGCCGGTTGAAAAATTAACTTTACGAGGGCCGGTTGAAAAATTGACTTTACGAGGGCCGGTTGAAAAATTGACTTTACGAGGGCCGGTTGAAAAATTGACTTTACGAGGGCCGGTTGAAAAATCTACCTTACGAGGGCCGGTTGAAAAATTAACTTTACGAGGGCCGGTTGAAAAATTGACTTTACGAGGGCCGGTTGAAAAATTGACTTTACGAGGGCCGGTTGAAAAATTGACTTTACGAGGGCCGGTTGAAAAATTGACTTTACGAGGGCCGGTTGAAAAATTGACTTTACGAGGGCCGGTTGAGAAATTGACTTTACGAGGGCCGGTTGAAAAATTGACTTTACGAGGGCCGGTTGAAAAATTGACTTTACGAGGGCCGGTTGAAAAATTAACTTTACGAGGGCCGGTTGAAAAATCTACCTTACGAGGGCCGGTTGAAAAATTAACTTTACGAGGGTCTAACCCAACCGGAAGTTGGGTTAGACGTCACTTCCGGTTGGGTTAGACGTCTAACCCAACCGGAAGTTGGGTTAGACGTCACTTCCGGTTGTGTTAGACGTCTAACCCAACCGGAAGTTGGGTTAGACGTCACTTCCGGTTGTGTTAGACGTTTAACCCAACCGGAAGTTGGGTTTGGCGTCACTTCCGGTTGGGTTAGACGTCACTTCCGGTTGGGTTAGACGTCTAACCCAACCGGAAGTGACGTCGAGTGAGGGCCGGTTGAAAATTTAACTTTACGAGGGCCGGTTCAAAGATCTACCTTACGAGGGCCGGTTGAAAAATTAACTTTACGAGGGCCGGTTGAAAAATTGACTTTACGAGGGCCGGTTGAAAAATTGACTTTACGAGGGCCGGTTGAAAAACTGACTTTACGAGGGCCGGTTGAAAAATTGACTTTACGAGGGCCGGTTGAAAAATTGACTTTACGAGGGCCGGTTGAGAAATTGACTTTACGAGGGCCGGTCGAAAAATTAACTTTACGAGGGCCGGTTGAAAAATCTACCTTACGAGGGCCGGTTGAAAAATCTACCTTACGAGGGCCGGTTGAAAAATTGACTTTACGAGATGTCGAACCCAACCGGAAGTTGGGTTAGACGTCACTTCCGGTTGGTTAGACGTCACTTCCGGTTGGGTTAGACGTCTAACTCAACCGGAAGTTGGGTTAGACGTCACTTCCGGTTGGGTTAGACGTCTAACCCAACCGGAAGTTAGGTTAGACGTCACTTCCGGTTGTGTTAGACGTCTAACCCAACCGGAAGTTGGGTTAGACGTCACTTCCGGTTGTGTTAGACGTCTAACCCAACCGGAAGTTGGGTTAGACGTCACTTCCGGTTGTGTTAGACGCCTAACCCAACCGGAAGTTGGGTTAGACGTCACTTCCGGTTGTGTTAGACGTTTAACCCAACCGGAAGTTGGGTTTGGCGTCACTTCCGGTTGGGTTAGACGTCACTTCCGGTTGGGTTAGACGTCTAACCCAACCGGAAGTGACGTCGAGTGAGGGCCGGTTGAAAAATTAACTTTACGAGGGCCGGTTCAAAGATCTACCTTACGAGGGCCGGTTGAAAAATTAACTTTACGAGGGCCGGTTGAAAAATTGACTTTACGAGGGCCGGTTGAAAAATTGACTTTACGAGGGCCGGTTGAAAAACTGACTTTACGAGGGCCGGTTGAAAAATTGACTTTACGAGGGCCGGTTGAAAAATTGACTTTACGAGGGCCGGTTGAGAAATTGACTTTACGAGGGCCGGTCGAAAAATTAACTTTACGAGGGCCGGTTGAAAAATCTACCTTACGAGGGCCGGTTGAAAAATCTACCTTACGAGGGCCGGTTGAAAAATTGACTTTACGAGATGTCGAACCCAACCGGAAGTTGGGTTAGACGTCACTTCCGGTTGGTTAGACGTCACTTCCGGTTGGGTTAGACGTCTAACCCAACCGGAAGTTGGGTTAGACGTCACTTCCGGTTGTGTTAGACGTTTAACCCAACCGGAAGTTGGGTTTGGCGTCACTTCCGGTTGGGTTAGACGTCACTTCCGGTTGGGTTAGACGTCTAACCCAACCGGAAGTGACGTCGAGTGAGGGCCGGTTGAAAAATTAACTTTACGAGGGCCGGTTCAAAGATCTACCTTACGAGGGCCGGTTGAAAAATTAACTTTACGAGGGCCGGTTGAAAAATTGACTTTACGAGGGCCGGTTGAAAAATTGACTTTACGAGGGCCGGTTGAAAAACTGACTTTACGAGGGCCGGTTGAAAAATTGACTTTACGAGGGCCGGTTGAAAAATTGACTTTACGAGGGCCGGTTGAGAAATTGACTTTACGAGGGCCGGTCGAAAAATTAACTTTACGAGGGCCGGTTGAAAAATCTACCTTACGAGGGCCGGTTGAAAAATTAACTTTACGAGGGCCGGTTGAAAAATTGACTTTACGAGGGCCGGTTGAAAAATTGACTTTACGAGGGCCGGTTGAAAAATTGACTTTACGAGGGCCGGTTGAAAAATTGACTTTACGAGGGCCGGTTGAAAAATTGACTTTACGAGGGCCGGTTGAGAAATTGACTTTACGAGGGCCGGTTGAAAAATTGACTTTACGAGGGCCGGTTGAAAAATTGACTTTACGAGGGCCGGTTGAAAAATTAACTTTACGAGGGCCGGTTGAAAAATCTACCTTACGAGGGCCGGTTGAAAAATTAACTTTACGAGGGTCTAACCCAACCGGAAGTTGGGTTAGACGTCACTTCCGGTTGGGTTAGACGTCTAACCCAACCGGAAGTTAGGTTAGACGTCACTTCCGGTTGTGTTAGACGTCTAACCCAACCGGAAGTTGGGTTAGACGTCACTTCCGGTTGTGTTAGACGCCTAACCCAACCGGAAGTTGGGTTAGACGTCACTTCCGGTTGTGTTAGACGTTTAACCCAACCGGAAGTTGGGTTTGGCGTCACTTCCGGATGGGTTAGACGTCACTTCCGGTTGGGTTAGACGTCTAACCCAACCGGAAGTGACGTCGAGTGAGGGCCGGTTGAAAAATTAACTTTACGAGGGCCGGTTCAAAGATCTACCTTACGAGGGCCGGTTGAAAAATTAACTTTACGAGGGCCGGTTGAAAAATTGACTTTACGAGGGCCGGTTGAAAAATTGACTTTACGAGGGCCGGTTGAAAAACTGACTTTACGAGGGCCGGTTGAAAAATTGACTTTACGAGGGCCGGTTGAGAAATTGACTTTACGAGGGCCGGTCGAAAAATTAACTTTACGAGGGCCGGTTGAAAAATCTACCTTACGAGGGCCGGTTGAAAAATCTACCTTACGAGGGCCGGTTGAAAAATTGACTTTACGAGATGTCGAACCCAACCGGAAGTTGGGTTAGACGTCACTTCCGGTTGGTTAGACGTCACTTCCGGTTGGGTTAGACGTCTAACCCAACCGGAAGTTGGGTTAGACGTCACTTCCGGTTGGGTTAGACGTCTAACCCAACCGGAAGTTAGGTTAGACGTCACTTCCGGTTGTGTTAGACGTCTAACCCAACCGGAAGTTGGGTTAGACGTCACTTCCGGTTGTGTTAGACGTCTAACCCAACCGGAAGTTGGGTTAGACGTCACTTCCGGTTGTGTTAGACGCCTAACCCAACCGGAAGTTGGGTTAGACGTCACTTCCGGTTGTGTTAGACGTTTAACCCAACCGGAAGTTGGGTTTGGCGTCACTTCCGGTTGGGTTAGACGTCACTTCCGGTTGGGTTAGACGTCTAACCCAACCGGAAGTGACGTCGAGTGAGGGCCGGTTGAAAAATTAACTTTACGAGGGCCGGTTCAAAGATCTACCTTACGAGGGCCGGTTGAAAAATTAACTTTACGAGGGCCGGTTGAAAAATTGACTTTACGAGGGCCGGTTGAAAAATTGACTTTACGAGGGCCGGTTGAAAAACTGACTTTACGAGGGCCGGTTGAAAAATTGACTTTACGAGGGCCGGTTGAAAAATTGACTTTACGAGGGCCGGTTGAGAAATTGACTTTACGAGGGCCGGTCGAAAAATTAACTTTACGAGGGCCGGTTGAAAAATCTACCTTACGAGGGCCGGTTGAAAAATTAACTTTACGAGGGCCGGTTGAAAAATTGACTTTACGAGGGCCGGTTGAAAAATTGACTTTACGAGGGCCGGTTGAAAAATTGACTTTACGAGGGCCGGTTGAAAAATTGACTTTACGAGGGCCGGTTGAAAAATTGACTTTACGAGGGCCGGTTGAGAAATTGACTTTACGAGGGCCGGTTGAAAAATTGACTTTACGAGGGCCGGTTGAAAAATTGACTTTACGAGGGCCGGTTGAAAAATTAACTTTACGAGGGCCGGTTGAAAAATCTACCTTACGAGGGCCGGTTGAAAAATTAACTTTACGAGGGTCTAACCCAACCGGAAGTTGGGTTAGACGTCACTTCCGGTTGTGTTAGACGTCTAACCCAACCGGAAGTTGGGTTAGACGTCACTTCCGGTTGGGTTAGACGTCTAACCCAACCGGAAGTTGGGTTAGACGTCACTTCCGGTTGTGTTAGACGTCTAACCCAACCGGAAGTTGGGTTAGACGTCACTTCCGGTTGTGTTAGACGCCTAACCCAACCGGAAGTTGGGTTAGACGTCACTTCCGGTTGTGTTAGACGTTTAACCCAACCGGAAGTTGGGTTTGGCGTCACTTCCGGTTGGGTTAGACGTCACTTCCGGTTGGGTTAGACGTCTAACCCAACCGGAAGTGACGTCGAGTGAGGGCCGGTTGAAAAATTAACTTTACGAGGGCCGGTTCAAAGATCTACCTTACGAGGGCCGGTTGAAAAATTAACTTTACGAGGGCCGGTTGAAAAATTGACTTTACGAGGGCCGGTTGAAAAACTGACTTTACGAGGGCCGGTTGAAAAATTGACTTTACGAGGGCCGGTTGAAAAATTGACTTTACGAGGGCCGGTTGAGAAATTGACTTTACGAGGGCCGGTCGAAAAATTAACTTTACGAGGGCCGGTTGAAAAATCTACCTTACGAGGGCCGGTTGAAAAATCTACCTTACGAGGGCCGGTTGAAAAATTGACTTTACGAGATGTCGAACCCAACCGGAAGTTGGGTTAGACGTCACTTCCGGTTGGTTAGACGTCACTTCCGGTTGGGTTAGACGTCTAACTCAACCGGAAGTTGGGTTAGACGTCACTTCCGGTTGGGTTAGACGTCTAACCCAACCGGAAGTTAGGTTAGACGTCACTTCCGGTTGTGTTAGACGTCTAACCCAACCGGAAGTTGGGTTAGACGTCACTTCCGGTTGTGTTAGACGCCTAACCCAACCGGAAGTTGGGTTAGACGTCACTTCCGGTTGTGTTAGACGTTTAACCCAACCGGAAGTTGGGTTTGGCGTCACTTCCGGTTGGGTTAGACGTCACTTCCGGTTGGGTTAGACGTCTAACCCAACCGGAAGTGACGTCGAGTGAGGGCCGGTTGAAAAATTAACTTTACGAGGGCCGGTTCAAAGATCTACCTTACGAGGGCCGGTTGAAAAATTAACTTTACGAGGGCCGGTTGAAAAATTGACTTTACGAGGGCCGGTTGAAAAATTGACTTTACGAGGGCCGGTTGAAAAACTGACTTTACGAGGGCCGGTTGAAAAATTGACTTTACGAGGGCCGGTTGAAAAATTGACTTTACGAGGGCCGGTTGAGAAATTGACTTTACGAGGGCCGGTCGAAAAATTAACTTTACGAGGGCCGGTTGAAAAATCTACCTTACGAGGGCCGGTTGAAAAATTAACTTTGCGAGGGCCGGTTGAAAAATTGACTTTACGAGGGCCGGTTGAAAAATTGACTTTACGAGGGCCGGTTGAAAAATTGACTTTACGAGGGCCGGTTGAAAAATTAACTTTACGAGGGCCGGTTGAAAAATCTACCTTACGAGGGCCGGTTGAAAAATTGACTTTACGAGGGCCGGTTGAAAAATTAACTTTACGAGGGCCGGTTGAAAAATCTACCTTACGAGGGCCGGTTGAAAAATTAACTTTACGAGGGCCGGTTGAAAAATTGACTTTACGAGGGCCGGTTGAAAAATTGACTTTACGAGGGCCGGTTGAAAAATAGACTTTACGAGGGCCGGTTGAAAAATTGACTTTACGAGGGCCGGTTCAAAAATCTACCTTACGAGGGCCGGTTGAAAAATTGACTTTACGAGACGTCGAACCCAACCGGAAGTTGGGTTAGACGTCACTTCCGGTTGGTTAGACGTCACTTCCGGTTGGGTTAGACGTCACTTCCGGTTGTGTTAGACGTCTAACCCAACCGGAAGTTGGGTTAGACGTCATTTCCGGTTGGGTTAGACGTCTAACCCAACCGGAAGTTGGGTTAGACGTCACTTCCGGTTGTGTTAGACGTTTAACCCAACCGGAAGGTGGGTTTGGCGTCACTTCCGGTTGGGTTAGACGTCACTTCCGGTTGGGTTAGACGTCTAACCCAACCGGAAGTGACGTCGAGTGAGGGCCGGTTGAAAAATTAACTTTACGAAGGCCGGTTCAAAGATCTACCTTACGAGGGCCGGTTGAAAAATTGACTTTACGAGGGCCGGTTGAAAAATTGACTTTACGAGGGCCGGTTGAAAAATCTACCTTACGAGGGCCGGTTGAAAAATTAACTTTACGAGGGCCGGTTGAAAAATTGATTTTACGAGGGCCGGTTGAAAAATTCACTTTACGAGGGCCGGTTGAAAAACTGACTTTACGAGGGCCGGTTGAGAAATTGACTTTACGAGGGCCGGTTGAAAAATTGACTACGAGGGCCGGTTGAAAAATTGACTTTACGAGGGCCGGTTGAAAAATTGACTTTACGAGGGCCGGTTCAAAAATCTACCTTACGAGGGCCGGTTCAAAAATTTACTTAAAGAGGGCCGGTTGAAAAATAGCTACTCAAAGAGGGCCGGTTGAAAAATCTACTGTACGGGGGCCGGTTGAAAAATCTACTTTACGAAGGCCGGTTGATAAATCTACTTTACAAGGGGCGGTTGAAAAATTTACTTTGCGAGGGCAGATTGGAAAAATACTACACGAGAGCCGAAAAATTTGCCAAAGTCGCTCGCCCAATTCGAAAAATCTTGAAAAAATATTTTGTTTAATGCCAGCTGAACGCATCCAGCGACATTTTAAAGCTTAAACTCTTGGGATCAAAAGAAAAAATCCGCTATCTCTCAAGGGGGCATATTCCCCCCCTATATACATATTTATTTCTGGGAAGTGAGAAACATAGTGAAGAAAGACAAAAGTCGAACATTGCTAATGGTTTGTCTGTCGCATCGCCGATGGCGTATAGTGCCATCTAACGGTTCCGCGCGCCGCCCGGATGGTAATTCGTTGCGCGTACCCTGTTCATTACTATGCCGACGCCATCGGAGTTCGCCAAAACCTTTCACATCCTTTTAAAGAGCAAAAAAAATCATTATAAGATTACGTTTTCTGTCTATTCATATTTTAGTCCCTTCAAGATTAAATCTTGGCTTCGATGAGGGTCGCAGATCTTGATACCAAACGAATGGGATAAAATTTCCCTTCGTCAATCTGCGAAAGTCTGGCAAATGTCATTCGTCGGAACTATAAATCGCTTAATCTCTCTCCAGGGAGAGAGAGAAAGAGAGACCGAGAGAGAGAGAGAGAGAGAGAGAGAGAGAGAGAGAGAGAGAGAGAGAGAGAGAGAGAGAGAGAGAGAGAGAGCGAGAGAGAGAGAGAGGGAGAGAGAGAGAGCGAGAGAGAGAGAGAGAGAGAGAGCGAGAGAAAGATCCTATATAGTCTCAGCACGCGCCTCGAAAGACTTTCAATGCCGTTGATGCTGCCATGCTCTCTCGTGAAAGATTGAAAGTGTAATTTCCGGGGGAAGGGATGCCTCGGTCTTTGCGAGATTTCAGCACCATCTTTGATTTATGTATACTTTGCCCCTTCCTTTTAGAGCGTTATCGCAACGATACGGATATATATATATATAAATACAAGTTTGCGTGTATCTCGCGTGGCTTTGACTCATAACAAAAGAACACAAAATCATTGAATGTATTCGGCGTGTGTGCAAAATCGTCGAATTCACACAAAATATCGTTAGATCTCGTAGTGTGCTGGTCGCGCTTTGTCATATCGGGGTCACGTCGATATTGCGTTGAACACGAGAGAAAGAGAGAGAGAGACGATGAGGCAAAAGAGCGGTCGACAATTTTATGCCAACGTCGACGAGAGCAGAGGGTGAATATATATATATATATATACATACACATATATATATATATATATATATGTCCGTATATATATATATATATATATATATATATATATGTACGTGTATATATATTTTTAGCATCAATGCTTTTCATCGTCGCATCGATAACACCTCCTGTGCCCATTTTTTCCATTCTCGTCAATGTAATCATCGCTATGTATAAAGCTGGACAATATGGACCAACGAAATAATCTCTCTCTCTCTCTCTCTCTCTCTCTCCTTCTCTTTCTTTCTTTCTCTCCTGACAGACGCAGTTTGCAAATCATCTGTTCTCGCATCATCCGCTCATCCGCTGAATTAACGCGAATGGTCTGACTTGTTTTTTTTTTATCACCAGTTTTAATTGCGGTGGTTTCACGTTCATTCCACGTGGGATTTGCGCGGTAGACGAGGAAGAGAGAGAGAGAGACGCAGAGGGCATTAGGGTCGCTCAGTCGATTAGCCAATCCAAAGGTGGCGGTCATAATGTATTATGAACAAAAAAGTATGAAAAAAAATTACCAACCAGAGAAACACACTGGGAAATCATACATTTACGAATCTAAAAAACAGTGAAAAAGATTTTATCAATTAATCAAATTGTTACTCTTACCTTCCTTTGTGTTTCTACATTTTGAACAATATTTAAGTATTTGGTTTACATATAATTTTTATTTATTTTTATTTGTGACCCTTGACCTCTATTGATCGAGGTATGAATATTTCGTGACATATCATAATTGCGATAGGTCAATAATAAATTTTATAAAATCTCACTTTTTCGACTTTCTGTGTGTAAACTTTTTTCTACTTTTCCATCGTCATTGTATGTAGTTCCGCTGTGTCCGTTCAGACACAATTCTATTTAAGAATTGTTTGCTTGCGTGTCGTGTGTGTTGCCGCTCTGCCTCACTTGCCAAATCTACTAGCAAACGTCCAAGTCTCGGCTTTGACAGAGCAACAGTGTCAGGAATGGCCGAGTCTACTCGACCTGTGCAGCATCGTGAACAACGATTAATCGTATATATATATATAGACAACTGACAGTACTAGAATTTTAACGCCGGAACTCACCGCGTCTGATCTAATCTGGGCATTACTACTTCAACATTCCGCCAGTCAAGCGCGAAATCGATACGATTTTTCGTAAATTAGAGATTCCCAGTCAGTGATAAATTTGTCGTCCACACAATAGTGATTCTTCAAATCGAACAAAATTGGTCAGCATGAATAATCATGTCAATTGGCAAAAGTTCAAGCTGGGTCATAAATTTGACTGAATTCGGTTCCATTTTATTCGACTGTTTGCTCTCAATAAATTTAATTCAATTTGATAAATGCTCGAGGCTTATCAATAATGTTAGTTTCGGCTACAATTAATTATGTACAAGACGAAATGCGTTATGCATTATTTATAGTATTCCATTTATATTAGATAATTTTTTGATGCTGAAACAGCAGTTTCATTCTAAGCTCATCGTTATCGCACTTTGTTTTTCTGTGTTTTTTCCATCTTATCTCTTTTTTGTGAGACAGAAAAGTGGATAATGATGGCATAGGGTAAGTTCACGTGCCTTGATGCTCTATTATTCCCGTAATCATGAACGAAATTACTACGACGATGATGGCAGGAGAGTAGATATATACAACACGGTATTCAACTCCATCGTTTATTCTCAAACTCTCTATGCTGGAGAGCGAGTGAGGAAAACAGAGCTGAGGTCATGAGTAAGGAGAAGAGACCAAACGTTTTTATACGCGTCTCGAAGGAAAAGCTCGTTCTACATCAGAGCCGATTGTGGCCAACTTATTCTATACAGTAATGTTATATTTTGTTATATATATATATATATATATATACACAATGTTATATTATATATGTATATGAGAAGCTCATTTCACGCGTCATGATTTCCCACGTGAGGGCATCCTTGCTACCTGTCCATTTTTATCCGCTAGATATACATATGTGTATTCACATACATTCATATACCATATACATAGGAGACTAACGAGATTCTATGTTATCATTATCTATATATCCGTGACTAACTAGATCTAACCGAGAGACGAACGGATACGAAAATTTCTTCTCACCTTTTCTCATGGTGAAAATTACATCCCAAATTAAATTTTCCACTAAATAAATTAGAAGCTTTTATTGAGTTACCAACTTCCTGGAAACAGGTAATCTGTTTAATTCTCGATGAATTTTACGGTAAATTCGTTTAAATCTAAATCAAAGAAGTAATGAAATTCAAGGATTTCGATCGATCGATTATTTTATATACGACAGTGAGATTGATATTTATAAAAAATTATACGAGTAATATGCGTAACGATTATAATTTGTATCTGTATCATTATTCTTGCCCTACATTTGTATAAAAGCTGCAATGTTTTTTGTTTGTGAAACTCACGAGGTTTTCGCACCCCCATATTTCTCTTATCTCATCCTCACGTATACTCTTCTGGTACATCGAACCGGAGATGAACAACGAGAAGGATTGAGGGTATTCGAAAAAGAAAAATGAAGTAACACTTTGAAGAGAAAGAGTCTCGCTTCGTTGTTGCGTGAGCGGCTCATTGAGGGGTTGAGTCGACGTCGCCGAAACGGCGGTGACGTCGAATGGTCGAGAGGGGGTGGACAAAAGGAGAGAAATAAAAATACGAGACGAGGGGTCATGTATACAGATATACTCATGCAATATAAATACGGTGTCTCGCATGCCTACCCCTAACAATTTCATGTTCGTTATTCTCTTTTCTTCCATTGCTGTCTCCTTTCAACCCCCTTCTCAGCCATTGCTCTTTTCCATTCCTCGACTCTTTTTTCCCTTCTCGCTCGTACACCCGCCTACAACTCGTATAAAAATTATTCCTTATCTCCAGTCTCTCGCCGCATCTCACCTCGACATTCGCATTTATCAAACATTTCCTCAGCAGAGTTGCACCCCCTCGCTGGCATGCCCACTCAAACCCTAAAATGAATTCTTCCTCCCTCATCTCGTTTTCTCTCATTTCGCTCTCTCGTTTTAATTTTGCGCGAATCATTGTGTCCTTCATCCCTCCGTGTCTTCTCGCTCACAACCCCTTCCCCTTCACAAATTCTTCGCCGCTCTTTTACCATCTCCACCCTTTGAATTTGTCTCTTCTTCGTCGCTCGATTTTCCCATTTCTCTCTCTCTCTCTCTCTCTCTCATTGTCCTTTCAGACTGTAAAAAATATTCTATACCCTCCCATTTTTCTACCCTCATTCGCCGTTTCTTTTCAACCCCTGAGTTTTTCTCCTTCACATCTTACATCCCTTAGTTACGCTGTACATTTATATATTTCTCGCTCGCTCTATCGTCCACGTTGCTTTCTCTCACATGCACCCTTCTTCCTTGGCTGCTACCCCTCTTTTGCAAACGAGCGCTACGTCCCGTCGCTATACCGCCACCACCCCCGACAATCGACGTTCGCCGTTTGCGTTTATCGAACGATTGCGCGCGCACTCAATCCTACACGGGGCGTACAAAATTCGTAATACACATACATGTTATATGTGATACATGGGCATCTTGGCTGGTTTGCCGTGAGGGCGACCACACTGGCAACGAGGTTGCGACGAGAGTTGGCAGCTCTCCTGCTCGCGTCCTGTGGCTCAACACGAGAGAGTATCAACACGCCACGACCAAGCGCGAACGAGGGTCGAGTGCGCGCGAGGGTGTGTGACGAGAGAGAGAAAGAAAGATAGAAAGCGAGAGAGAGAGAGAAAGAGAGTGTGTGTGTGTGTGTGTGTGTGTGTGTGTGAGAGAGAGAGAGAGAGAGAGAGAAAGAAAGATGGAGACAGTGTGTGTATGAGAGTCCGAGGGAAGATAATGATAGACGTGATAGTGCGGCAAGACTAATAAGCGAGCATTGTAGTCTCACAAAATCCAACAATTTAAAGCTTCGGCTAGTTTCTTTTATTTTGAAAAAAAAACAAAAGCTTTGAGATCCTCCGGAATTAGATGAACGGAAAAATGGTATCTTGCTACCAGAGCGTATAAATAAAATAATTAAAAAATCAATCCGTGAGTTACGACGAAATTGGTGAAATAATTTGTGATAAAGAGGTGAAAATTTTTCATAAAAAATATATTTAAAAAATTTTCACACAGCCGTAAATCGTATGGACTGCGTAAGCGTTATTTACCTAGTATCGTTATTGAATAAATCATAATCACGCAGAATAAATAAGGGATGAAAGTTTACTCCCAGATGGGTCGTACGTGAGTGAAGAGTTTGCTACAGGAATAATCGTCGGCGAAATTGCATCACTGTGAATTTTCTTGGAGATTGGAATTGGTACCAGCGCGAGAGAAGAATAAAAAGAAACATAAGTGCTTTTTGCTTGTTCTCGTTGAGCTCTGGTGGCCTCTCGGGGAGGTTAGACCGCGTGACGAAACATAAGCCAATTGTATGCAAAAAAAGTGCATCGTAGAGTCGCATTAAGATCGTAAAAATATTCGTACGTATACGAGTGGACGAGGAAAAGGAGAGAGAGAGAGAGAGAGAGGGGGAGAGAGAGAGAGAGAGAGAGAGAGAGAGAGAGAGAGAGAGAGAGAGAGAGAGAGAGAGAGAGAGAGAGAGAGAGAGAGAGAGCGATCGATCGCGTTCGCCATTTTGCCCGTTAGCCGACATCCCGCGCGGCATAGCTTCGCCTCGACGTCCATCTTCTTCGGGAGAGGGCGCTCGCGCAGCATTGGACGACAGTGGGGGATTTCCCACAGAATCTCGTGCATCCCTCAAGATCCACGATCAAGAGAGAGGGCTGTAACAGCGAAAATACACAAGTTCTCTCTCTCTCTCCCCATCATTGTCCACATTCATCCCTCGATGTACGCCTGAAGCCTTCATTCTTCATCCACCCTCGATCGCGAGGAGATTGATAAAAATACGCCTTATAGCCGAAGCGCGCGCGCGCGCGCGAGAGTGTGAGAGAGAGAGAGAGAGAGAGAGAGAGAGAGCGAGAAAAAAGAAAACGCTCGAGTTTGGAATTGGCGCGTCAACGTTTAGCGGTGTTATTGATCGAGGCGCCATACTCCAGCTACGGTGCTCCCTCGGCCGTGAGAGGGTGCGTGAGTGCCGTGGTAAGAAGTAGTTTTGTGTAGCAGTAGATAAGTGTAAAGAGGCCGAACAAGACGTCTGGAGCGTGGATAAATATCAAGAAGAAGAAGAAGAAGAAGAAGAAGAAGAAGAGGAGAGGAGGAGGAACAAGTAGAAGTGAACAAGTATTACGAGAGGAAGAGAAAGGTGGACAAAGTGTGCGTGTGTGTGAGTGTGTGTGTGTGTGTGGGTGCGTGTGCGTGTAGGTGAGAGAGAGAGAGAGAGAGAGAGAGGTATCTGATTGCACCGAGGGAATAAGGCAGCAGGCTGGGAGGTCGGCTGAGCGAGGTTGTGGGTCCCGTCGTGGAGGAGGCCATAGAGCCAGGGGATGCAACCCCGCTGACGGGACCCTCGAGGGAGGCCTCGATACCTTGGGCACCTCCGCCACCACCGCGAATCACAACGCCGAGTCCCCCTCGGCCGCCACCTCCACCTCCACCACCTCAAAATTCCCAAAAACAACATAAACAACAACAACAACAACAACAAGAAAATCAACCTCAGCAGCAACAACAATCACAACACCATTTACAGCCTCAGTCGCAGCGTGATCAACAGCCACAGCTGACAAAGAGTCACAGTCAAAGTCAAATACACTCGTTACAGCCAAGTCTGAGTCAGCATCAATTGCACCATCAGATCAGCGAGCCTGGTAACAATCAATCGGGAAACATGGGCACCGTACTATCGTTCAGCCCTCGTGATCGTCGTGGCTCGGCTTATCCCCCAACAACCGGTCATCATCAACACACGACCGATTTTACCCTAAATAATTTCAATTACGAGCAACTAAACAACGCAAAGAATCGCGAAAACAAAAGCGTCGCTGCTGTAGCACCAGCGCCACCTACAACCAACAATCATCCACCAACGAATAATAATTCGCTGCAAAACAATAATATAAATCTTAACAATAACGATAATGCACGTATTATATCGGAGAAAAATGCACTCGAGAAAAATCTGAAGAAACACTCGTTGTTCATTAATGCACTATCGTGGAAACGATTTAGTACCGCGAACAACAACAAAAAGAAGCTCGATAACAAAAATAAAAACATCACATTTCGTCAGCCTCTCGACAATATTCCAATTGTCGACAAGAACAAGAATATACAGACACCCCAGGTGAGCTTTTTGATTTATGCGATGGAGGCCGAGAGGCCTCATTATTTTATTGCATAGTTTTTTATGGAAAAAGTCTCTTGCGTAAGGCTCGTGTGACGATGTCTTGTAAAATTACTTATTTTTCTACCAAGCTGAATAATTTATAAAGACATAAATACATAAATATATTTAACGATAGATTCGTCGCACATTCGTTCAAACGTTTCTTGAATAGTATTTAAATCATACATGTTCAATATTAATGAAGAATATTTTCCCCCACACGATTCGAATCTATGTCTACACACTATCAACGAAGATCGAGGTCCAATCTTCGTTGACACTGTCGATTAAAGTCAATATCTATATAACAACAGAATTCCAAGGAGAAAATTTATCGTAAATAGCCATTTCTGTCACGTACGAATATCGTTTATGTGTTTAGTGTCGCGGCACAGCTGAACGATCATCGCGAATTATTTTAGCTGATCAGTATACCGTCTACCGGACGATTTATAGTGTCTTTGTATCGCAATTTTTAATTTATTATTTATCGTGTTTAATAATTATTAATAAATAATGAAAGGCAATAATTAAGTTACTCAAATATATTTATAAAGCGCGTGGTATATCGGAATTATTGGCAAAACGAAAAATTTAATTAGTCCGATTAATTTATAAATCAACTAATTAATTAAAAGCATGCGTGCACTTGTCATTGTTCAATCACGTGGCGATTAATCATGTTTTTCATTCTCTTCTTCCATTCTCGATGACGATTTTAATGTATACCTGATGCCGTTAAAGTCCACGCGTCGTCAACGCAGCACGCGCGTGTTTCTGTGTGTGTTAGTGTGCGGGACTTTGACCCCAAGAACGATCGAACTTTTCGTCGACACGAGTCGGCTCCAAGTGTATTTTGTTACGGCGTGCCATTTAATTTGCTTACACGCAATATCCCACCCGTAATGTTTAATAAACGCACACAGTCAAGCGTCACGCGTTCTGATTTTCCCAACGATGTGACAATAAAATGTATTCTAACCTTTATGTTGCTTCTATGATCGTCTATGACCTTCCCACGCGCCGTGCAAATCAATTCACATACGTGCATGCACTACTAAAACGAATTGACGTTTTTTTTGTTTTTTAATCTCATTCATAATGGTACAACACGCTGGATCGAGAGCTTATATCTATCTCGATAGAATATTGTAGAATGTGGGCAAAATAGAATCTGTATTAGTATTTTCTCACTGTATACATATATAGCTACGTCATATCGTTAGAGCTAATCTACGTTCATTTTCACGTTCTCTAAGTCTGCAGTATGCGTGATATAGGATTTTAAAAGTAAAACTTCCATTATGTAACGTTAAGTATTTATTATCTCATACTTTGCCCGCATTCAGAAAAAATATCTTTGTGACTGTCACTCACGTACATCTGTATATATATATACATATATATATATATATCCCTCTCGACCCAACGTGGCTTCTTTTTTGTTTCGTTTTTTTAGCGATGTATTATTATCATTACGACACAGAGAATTGCAAATTTATTTGCGAATAAAGTACTTCCTCACTATCATTAAATGTTTCGTGCGCGTGCGAGAAGCTCGCGATTGATTCTCGTCGAGCTCCTCGCATCTCATTTATTTTTCAACTCTCGTAAAAATCACACACGCGTCACATTTCGATAAGACGAACCATAATGTGTCACATTTGATGCAGACCAAACCACCGTTATCGAACAACAATCACACGACGCATAATCCAACTTGCGATAAACTCGTGCAGAAGCCCGCGCCACCGGGCCCCAGGAAAACTGTGATTCAAGCATCGACCTCGGAATTGCTCAAGTGCCTCGGCGTTTATCTACACGGAAAGTGCACGCGACTGCGAGATTTTCAGGCTGGCGACGCCGTTATGTGGCTGAGAACGGTAGACAGGAGTTTGCTACTTCAAGGATGGCAGGTCAGTTATATAACCTAATAAAATAATTACCACGAGTAGTTTATATTAGATTCTATAATATTTTAATAATAAAATGGAACGAGAATAGGTGGAACAATTCTTTAACTCTTTTATTTGCATAAAGCTCGGAAATATACAAATTTTAAAATCGTTGTTAAAAAAAAATGGAATTCGAGAAACGTTTTATTTATATTTTAAGCGGTCACTGTTGACTAATTGTTCTATTTTTATCAACACATCTGGATTTTTGTAACAAGCTCCATGCAATGGATCGAAACTTAAGCAAACAAATGAGTGTCGGCTTAAAGACGGCAATAAAATAATTAACTTTACTGATAAATTAACGCTTCTCTTAGTAAATCACGTAATTGAATATATTAATTAATGCACGCGAAAACTCCGCAAGAATTCTCTCATCAGTGCAAATATGTCTGTGTCAGTTTCGATTTTTTTAACGTCGGCTATATGGCCACTTTATGATGGACAGTCGTGTGACCCGATAGCTGACATCGTTGAGTGTACATACTCTGCCATAATAACAGTGATAACAATAATCATAATAATAATAATAATAGTAATAATAATAATAGTAATAGTGATAATGGTATTGACCTATAGCTGATTTGCTTCATCTCATTCGGGGTGATTGCGTAGTCCGGAAAGTTCTATGTTCCCCGATTCAAATACATCGCTAATCGAAATAAGATGTATATAAGGCTATATAGATATAGGTAAATATAATTGTACTTAAACGGTAAATAGGAAACATGAACAGGAGAAATCCGTCGACGATCTTTTTCCTCAAGTGTATTATCATGTCATAAACTGGAGTTATCGTATTCCTATCATATACTATATATACACACACACCGCGTGAAGAGCAGATATTGATTGAAACTTCGTACAACAGTTCTGAAACGACATAGAGATATAAAAGGTCTACATACCCGCATGGAATTTTCATACATACATCGAAGTTTGAGCAAACTGTCGAGAAAATTAGGATACCTATAACACGATCGCGTGGAGGGAAAATTTATTCCTGAGGAAGTTGGAGCGTTTTAAAATACAAGCTGTAGAAAAAATCATAACACAAAGGGGTCACGAGCGTTCCAGTCACAATATGTCATGGAGGAGAATTTGTCGAAGGGGGCTTTTTGCGTCGTATATGCCCACCAGCCTGGAAACGATACTTTCTGTTTAGACACGCCACGTATCACTTTTTCATCAAGTGAGAAAAGAAGGAAGAAGAAATCGTTAACAATTTTTTAAATCCTATTGCGAAAATTCATTATTGCTGAAACGCATTATTTTTGTGACAGATAGTAGAGTCATGAAAATAAATATTAGGATGGATGCAGCAATAAATGACTGACCATATATATAAGTGAATAGCCATTTTCATGAAAAATATTGATAATTTATAGAGACTCTTCGCTACCCTCTCGGTAAAAATAACATTCAAAATATATATACATATATTAAAAATATGTAATCAGATAAATGAATAGAGGGTACCATTCTAAAAACAGAGGGGATGCTTTATATATATTTTTACACACAGATAAAATAGTTGAAATCTTGCCGATTGCCTTGGATGAATAGCTGAGGAACTAGGACATATAGGGATTATATGAAATCTTTATTCGAAGTGTACGACGTAATTGGGTTCTTCTGGGCTGATAATGCTATACCTGAGACTCTCGAAATATCTATATAAACATCGCGCACCCTTCAATCTTTTGACACACACCAGTTGAATAACCGTGCTAAAAATATCTCTTCTTACGTAGACCCTCATTCGTATCTCGTTAGGATCTAAGAACGTCAAATTGATTGAAAGGGTCTATTTGAGTCTGTCCGCTTGTATTGCGAATATATTTTTTCTTGCTGGGCCTTTTCATTCCTTTCGTTTTAGTGCATTAGCTACTGGAATTATTTTCTTTAAACAATTTTTCGTAAGCTAGAAGAGTTTGTTTAATTATGATATTGAAAAGGTGCCAAAACTGAAATTTTAGTAGATGAAATTTTTTAAAATGCTCAAACCTGGCGCAACAGCAGTGCAGTTACTACCAAGATAGACATAGCAGACCACTCGCGGTGGTTTCGTTGCAGTAGTAACAGTGCTCGAGGGCTTGTCTCGTTCGGCAGCCACTGCCCAGCTTCCCTCCTAGCCCCAAATCCCCAAACTCTCGCTAAGGTCAAAGCAAGCTTCGTCAGGCGTCTGCGGTCATTGACCACGAATTTTCAGACTCTGTCGCTTCTCTTCCACTTACATACTAATAAGTGTACATACATACATACATATATATCATGAACTTAACCAGATCACAAAATTCCTCGTCAAAATCGAAAAATAAAACACGAGTTGTTCCCTGTTGTAAATTTTTGAGCAGCATATTCAAGTATTAGGGCCACCAAGCCCACCAAGAGGGTCAACAATTGGGGGCGTCAGAGAAACCCTTTTCTTCTTTTGTCCTTATATATATATGTGTATATATATGTAGCAGATAAATGTAGCAGAATATACGAACTTGTGTCAACGATCCGATAGATCCACTATTCTATTGTCCACAGTTCTCATATATTGTACGTAGTGCTTGGAGATTTCGTTGAAAGGCCAAGAGAGGGCTGGCTGGGCCTTTAGCTCGTCGTTGGGGGTGACTGATGTGCACGATAGACGAAAGGAATTTCTTTGTGGATATGCGCGATTGTCAGTGTGCTGGAATTCCAGGGCGGGGCGTGCTATCCAAGGGGCGAAGGGTGCAGGGGGGTGCGTGTGCAATCTGGTGAACACGCAGAGAAAAAGAGCGATATCGCCACAGAGAATAAAACGGCAACGTCGCAAAACCACCCCCTGTACGTGTATTTTTTTTTTTCATTCTTTTATAATAAAAAGATAAAAAATCGGGGGCGAAAAAGTAGAAGCTAGTATTAATCGCTGCTTGTATTTCAGCTTATTCGATAAGCGTTGGCCTTCAACGTCGATGGCATACCAAATGTGAATCGTCAACGGCTCATTACATTTAAACATATATATATATATCACGTGACGTGCTTGATAAGGGTTATCAATGAATTGAAAAAAAATATGAACAATTGTACAATATTGGCGTCAATGAGTGCTGATCGTGGAATGAGCCATGAACGATACTGAGAGATAATCTTTGACACATGGTAATAGTGACATTGTTAATAGTGACTTTGACACTTTTCCACTTAAGTTAAATAATTCCGTTGAATTTTTTGACAAAATACATATCATCAAATATAAAAATTAATACTAACGAAAGCAAGAAAAAGCTCTTACTACGTACGTAAATAATTATATGCGAGTCAGCGATCGATTGTGCAAATATATCGTGGCAATAGATATATGCATATAATGTGCCACGTCGCACAAATCTAATCATTCACGACTGACACGACGTACCATGGAAATGGACACTCTGATACATCGACTCGATTCGAGTGCTTGTATATAGATTCGTATAGAATGAAATTCCAAGTCCTTTTCTCAATATTTCAGCGTCGATGGAATAAAGAAAAAAAAAAAAATTATATACCATCGCAACGTTTTTATGTCTCTCAGAATTCTTAAAGCTCGCGTTCTTCTCGAATCCTCCAAAGACATTATTTTTTTTACGATTCTCACCAGCCTCGGTTGTTTCTGAGGATATTTTCAGTGGACTATAAATATTTATTTGTGATCAACGGGCTCATGGATATATATATATACATATACGTACACGGCATACGCTATTTCATACGTATGGCGTACTTCACCTTTTACGAGTCCCATCCCTTTTATTCCATTTGCCCCTCCCCCCCACCGAAATGCGTCCGCAGCGGATTACTGTATCGCATTTGAACGTGGGCGTATGGAAACTGCGAAAAGGGTTTGTCGATACAATCGGCCCTTTTTTGACAAAGACGTTCCTGCAAGGAATCATCAGACTCTGGAAAGATGATCTCTCGCTCAGCGGTTTAATGTTCCAGCCAGCGGGCGATTAAGTGGATCGATCCAAGTATTACTTGACCGCGCCCAATGCAGCAAAACGTTAATAATCAGCAGGGCAGTTCACCGATCGCTGTCCCTGTCTCTTGGCCATGTAAAAATGATGATGGAAGAATTGATATTGTGTGGGAGCTTCAATCGTTCATGACACGAAACTGCTATTCGCGTACTTGAATTGCGATATGAAAATATAATATATATATATGTCATGACGCAGATCATAAGTCGACGGATTCTCGCTATTTGACGATGAATATATAGATGGATCTCTGTTATCGTTGATAGGATTCCCACGTAAAATTGTGACGTAACAATGACATAATGGAAACGCTCACGTCGTATATGTAAAAATGGAGCATTTATTTTTCAATAAAAATTCGTAGCTGTGGCAATGTATGTGGTTGGACGATTATCGGATTAGAGTTTCTCGTCTATCGACAATCTGTCGTGACATTGTTCTTTTAATTTTTCGTTTTTTTTTTCGTAACAATGAATGCAGAATGTTTATCCTATAAATGAGTGGATTTTGATCGAAGTCTTTCATTGAAAATAGATGGCTGATTGGACATAAAATGGTATATATTATATACATATATATATATATATGTGTATATATTCGGTAAATTCACCTTGCATTCTCGATACAAAAGTCACGAGCCTTGGCTCAACGTACATGCGTCATCGAGACCTCTGTAATCTCATTACAGTTACCTGCATGTTGGCTTTTTTTTTTGCTATATATACGCGATCTTCGACATTTATCACGTGGGACATTATCACGTGTCACACACATTCTCATGTACACATACATCCCTTATATTAAGTTAGTAGTTGTGAACTTTGGTGATGAATAAAATCTGATTTATCGGTGTCTGACAACACGCACAATACACTGCTACGCTTATAATATTACGTCGGCTCAGAGAAGAAATTGTGTAATTGAATCAGAAAGTATTTGGAAGTTGACAATACGTGAGAGGGCATTTCGAATTTATTTCGAAACGCAGATAAGTTTTCATCGGAGATCTTTATTTATCATGAAAATAATATTAGTAATTTGTATGAGAATTTATAGCTCGTTTATCATGACAGTATCATCTGGTAATGTTAAATATAAATTTAAATATGACTCTTGACTCATTACCCAAATTTCGAATAGTCAGAATCTCTATATATTTTTTTTAGTATTTCCTGTAGCTTATTGCTTTATATTTACTATACGGCTACACTCAAAATTATTTTATTGTGGTAGTTTCGAATTAAAAGAAAAAAATTAATCCAAAATTATCTTGAGCCTGATATTTATTGCCATTCCATACTCGTTCCGAGTCTTTATTTCAATGTTTCTCCAACTGTTAAAGATTTAGGGCTTTCTGTTGGTAAAATAATATACATCCGGTCATCGCACTAGAATGTATAAAGGAAAAGTAGTATTTTATATACCGAGTTTGTGGTTTACTGCTTCGCAGCTCCTCGACGCCTAAGTATATATCTACGCCCCGATGGAGCGAGGATAGCTAATTGAATTAAAAAATTACCCGAGATCGGGAAAAATTACTGCTAGAGAACAGTGGTGGCCGTATAACACATAGTCGGGGCAGAACAGGGCGCTCACCCCTGTGAATATCGACCGGACCACAGCAACCCCGCATCGTCACCGGTTACGACGAATCCGACGACACCAACCCCACTACTTCGTGGTACTATATATATACACATACACACACATATGTATATATATATATACACATGTTCTCTCTTGGCGTCTTTTCACCCTTTGCATTTTCTCTCTCATCGACTTTCCGCATCCCAGCTCCGCTCTCATCATCCCTTGCCCACTTGAGACCATATCGCACCAATGTACAGCACTCGAGAAAATGATGCAAATTCATTCAGTGCACGAGCCAGTTTTTCGCACGGAAATGGATATTCAAATCCATCAAGGGATAAAAAAACATAAAAATTTGTTATTTCGTTTTCAATTTAATAAAAAATATTTACGCCTTGTGCCAGGAGGCATTAAACGATCTGTGTGGATCGAGGTGTCAGGAGGCGTTTGGGGGAGGGGATTTGTACGCATTTTCCACCCGTACGCTCGTGTATCACGTAAATGAGCATCCATCTAAAATGAATGCGGGCATTTTGGACTTGGTTTATCGTTAAAAAATGGGTTCAATAAACGCTCCTGTATACAAGCTGCGTGCTACATGCTTTGGTGAGTTTCGTCTACCACGAATGTATAGTATTCAAAGCCCTCATCAGTCACTGATACGATAAAACAAAATGGAAATGATTTTATTGAAAGAATAAAAATAATACACGTTTATCCAAGTCCTCATTTCAAGTCGATTACATCACGAAAACGGAAGTAAGATTATAGTGTCAAAGAGTCAAGTAATGATATTAAACAACTCAGTGGCCTGGCATAAATATCCGTATCTTATCCATTCCTTGTTTGGCCGGCTCATTATGTCCCGTTTTTCAACTATTAACGAACCCTTCCGGAAATAAAGGGATCATGACCTGCTCGTACTAATTTTTACGTTGGCGACACGAGCAGTAAATTGTCCATCGCATTACAGCAAAAGCACTTACCGCTCGACCATCGCCCGGTATAGTAATTCAATAATAAGTGTATACGTTGTCATGGAACGAAGGAATTTGCTTCAGCGAGTACACTTTAGTACCAGCAGAGACTTCTCTGTGTTCTCATTGTTCCTCTCATCGCAAGCTCACATGCTCTTTGCAACGACACACGGTTTTCCCTCGGAGAGCTTGAGTCCTTTGAGGCGAGAACCATGTTTATATTGCCGTGGAAAGCTTCGTCTTGTCGCGCCGGAAGAGAGAGAGGGAGAGAGAGAGAGAGAGAGAGAGAGAGAGAGAGAGAGAGAGAGAGAGAGAAAGGTCCGTGGACCGATAAAATGCGCTTCTAGAACGGTTAAACGTGGCGTATGCACAAACTGTGGGGAGCCATGGGGCGTGGACGATGCTCCGATGCTGGGAAACCGGGGACAGAACGAAGCTGCAAGCGCTTCGTGTTGCAACGCCGCTGCAACGAGGGCGGTTTAGCAACAGTGTGTGCAGGGGTAGTTTGCGCGCGCGTCCATTATATCAGCAGAGCAGCAACAGCAGGTTGCTGGTGATGCAGTTTACCGAAGGCAATATATATAGATATGAGAGAAGACGATTGTATCGAGGGCATCGATCCTGCCGGGTCACTGCGAGGCCTCACCGTTTTATTCCTTCACGTGCACACACCATCGACGCCCGTTGTTGCAAGATACCCCATGTACGACGTGTATGCCAACCCAAGCCAGCCAATGCACCTTGATAGGTCGCCTATATAGCCAAATAGCCATACTGTACCGCCTCGAGTAATACTATAACTTAATCGGGCGGTGAGCCGCACACGTTCCAATTCGCTAATGACTCGAAGGACCCGATCACATAGCTTTTCTGATGACGATGATGATGATGATGATGGTGTTATGAGAGCGAGAGCTCCGTTAACGTTATATGTCCAACCACTCCCATCACATACCTGGTTTGCTGTAAAATGTCCCTCAGAGCTTGCACGCGATCAAGAAGGGTGTGAATAATATTTGAGTGATATTTCCAGAGGTATCTTTGAAATCCTGGAGGAGATCTTCAAAATACTAATGATCTTTCATTTGGATTGTCAAGATATAAAGTTTATGGATCTTACGAGTTCAATTCAGCCCAGGGTTAAATTTTTCCAGGGATATTTTTGTCATCTAACGAAATTATGCACAGAACGAAAGTATTTCTGATGGTATATTTTTATATGTCTGCATACATAACGGCAAAAGCTCCCATATCTCATATATCTCGAATATATCCGCATTAGTTATGCGTATCCTAGATTTTATATATTTTATATATATTTTGCCGCAAAAAGTTCTATATCCGTTATATACTTTGGCCCATATTATTTTCATGGTGGGTTGACTTGAAATATTGTAGAAAGTCTGACGTAATGCAATGTTATCCGCGTAAAATATCCATCCTGTTTCGTGATACCGCATCGTAGTCCAAGGATCACTCTTATGCAATTTGTATAATTTCCATATTATCGATCCAACGATGAATAAATTGCCCACGAATGTTAAACAGTAGAGTGATGTAGTTGCCCTGGAGAAAAATACGAGGCGGCAGGATCGATAAGTCTCGTCGGGTCTCTTCATGTGAACCACCCCACGCGATAGTCCCGAATCTAATTTGTTAACGCGTCTTTGTCTCGGTTGTACTGAAAGTCAATAAGTACGTGACATGAATCATCATCGTAATAGGGGATCCGAAATTTCAACGCGATATAACATTTTCTCGTAAAAATACGCTGGGAAGCGCGCAAAAGTTACCACGGAATCAAACGTATCCGTTAGAGACAGTACAGCCAATAATCGTTAAAATATTTGATTCGTCGAAATTTTCGAAATAGAAAATTAAAAAAATATAGATGTTAGGATAAAATACAGTAAACTTTTTACAAAGTTGACCACCACCACATGGAAATAAAAATATCGATCTATCTTTGTTACAGGACGTTCCGTTTATAAATCCTGCCAACGTCGTGTTCGTGTACATGCTAGTGAGAGAACTGGTCGACGGAGAGGAGGCTTCGGAGCGAGAGCTTCAGGCAACTGTCCTGACGTGCCTCTACCTGAGCTACAGTTACATGGGCAACGAGATAAGCTATCCACTGAAGCCATTCCTCGTTGAGGACAGCAAGGACAAATTTTGGGACCGTTGCCTCCTAATCGTGAATCGTCTGAGCTCCAAGATGTTGCGAATCAACAGCGAGCCCGGATTCTTCACGGAAATCTTCACCGAGCTCAAGGTATATGAGACCCCGTGGAGTCGGCCGTGGGCGAACGAGGTCCTATAAAATCCGAAGGGTCTGTACGTAACAACGCGCGTATCTTGACATTCGTAAATGACTAATGGTTTGCCTGTTTCTTCGTTTCTTTGTCTTCCCTCGTTTTGGTTATCGTCTCTCCTTTTTTTTGTTTGGCTTTATTCCTCCTCTATCACCACGGCAATTGTGTCGTACAGGGATGCGGTGCCGGCGAACGTGGCACCCTTACTGGAAGCGGCCTCGACCGAAGCCTCGTTGTCTCCGGAGTCGCGGTTCCCACCAAGGCGGCTTGACGGAGCTACACACATCTGTTCGTGCGCATCGCCAAGCACGGCTGCGACGTCACAACCCTCTGACGAAACGAGGCATCAGGAGGCACGGCCAACGCAGCATGACACAACGGCGCCGTCTACCTCGAGCACGCATCAGGAGCTCTCTCAGCAACAACATCAACATCATCAGCAGCACCACCAACAACAGTTCCAGCAGCAGCAGCAGCAGCAGCAGCAGCAAGATCAGCAGGTGCAGGCTAGTAGTCATCAACATGTCGGCGGCGAGCCGGGTCGTTGCCTCGATTGTGGCAATATGCGCAAGATTGTCATATCCTATACGATCGAGGATTTGGACACGATCGAGACAGCTCCACTGGAGAGCAGACTTCCAGCACGAGCCTGCAGCTGCGAAGCTTTGAGTTCAGCCTTTGCGAGCGAAGCCGCAGGTTCCAGTGGCAATGAGCAACAACAGCAACATCAACAGCAAAGACCCGATCTCCGAAAGTACCAAAGCGTCGAGCCAAGATGGGCGAATACGAGTTTCTTGTCGCCCGAGGATGCTCTCGCTGCCGATCTCGCTGCCAAGCAATCGATGGACGCAAACGAGTATCGCTGGGAGCTTCACACATCCAAAACTGACGTTGATCTGACGCGCAGGGTCAAGTGCAGCTGTCATAATCTCACGCCCGAAGAGAAGAAGCCCCACGAGCGTGGCGATCTTAGAAAGCATCACAGTGCCGAGACCGACAAGTGGTCGATTCGTCCGGATCACTTGTTAACGCCACCGCACGATTTGCGAAAACACCTCAGTGATGACTCAAGAATGGCAGCGCGTGGTGAAGTTGGCGGTTGGACGCTTCAAGTTCCCGAGGTTATGCCCAATCCTAATCCCCGCTGTACGTGCCCAAAACCAACGACTATTTCACCCTCACCTCTCGAGGACAAGAAGCTCCGATTTAAGGATCCAGACAGAAGAATACTGTATGCAAAATCTCTGACACCCGATGAGCCAAGAACGAGCATCACAACGGGCGAGAGAGGTGAATTGAAGAAACACGCGAGCGAGGATCCTCGTTCTGTCGGTAAGGAAGAGGGACGTGTGAAAGAACGCGGCAAACTTGTGCAACAAAAAGCCATTGTCATAAGTACTGGTGCATCGAAAAAATGGGACGTCAAGGAACGTCCAAGTGCTCTGATCAGTCCGGAGGATGAGATCCGAACAAAAGCTCAACGTTCGAGATGGGCAGGCATGCCACATTTTTCGTTACCGGTCGAGCGCAAAGACACGAAATGGCGGAAGGGACAAGACTCATTTGGAGATGGTGCAAAGAGCAAGAGCCTGAAAGAGAGACCAAAGTACAGCGTGCGAAGAAGCATGTCACCGGAACCCGATCCCAGAGGTATGCTCAAACTGGATAATCGTATTGTAAAGAGACTGATATCGCCGGAAATCATGATAACCGATGCAAAATGGGCGCCTTACGAGGGTTATTCCCCACTGCCGACAATTGGAATCAAGAAACGTGAATCAAAGCACATCAGCGATGTTAAATGGACTCCCTATGATGGTTCACCGTCGGACGAGAGCTTTGGCCATCTTCCACCACCGGAAGATCCAAATCGTTCGCCACTTGAACATCCAACACCGTGTTTTCCACCGCCACTTGCGACACCAAATCGCGTCGAGGACGACGATGAAAAGGAACGCTGGCGATTTCTCAATGTCATATCACCATTTCCGCTGTATCAGGGAGCGTGGAAGGACGAGTCACCGGAGAAGACACCGCCAAAGAGATACTCATCGCCGGAAGATCTTTCGCCGCCTGTATGGTCTCCACAGGAGCCGGCCAGTCCAGTCAAACGGCCAAAGCCACCGTCGCCAAAGAGAGCCACTGTGAAGAGTCATGGAGCTTCGAGAAAACGCGGTATGCGCGGTAGATCCGAGAGCAAGCATCATCCAGGAACGGACAAATTACAATTGCCAACGACAATATTGACGCGTGCTTCGAGCGAAGAGCCAAAGTCTCGCATGAGACCGCAACTGTTGCGTTCCAAGGCGCTTCTTGAGGTGCCCAGTGGTGGTGCTATCAGCGCCGCTAAACGCTCACAGAGCGAAGAAGTGCCGCGTTATCGTTCTTCCGAGGGTTGGCGTGGTCCGAGCAGAGCCAAGAGCGAAGAAGCCTCGAGATTCGGTGATCCATGGTTTTCGAGCATTGACTCCGAGTCACCCGAGGTCCGACAGTACGTCACGACTGTATGAATTTCAACGAGCTTTTTAGAACGTTTCTTTCTCGCATGATATATTAAATCTGACGAGTGTTGACGTATGAGCGCGTATCGTGTGTATCTGTGTGCGTGTTCAATTCCTTCTTCTATGAGGAGGAATCTTGTTACTAATGACGGCAGGGATCCTCGTTTGTACGCGAAAAAAAAATAATGTGCACAAGAACACGAGGTCGAGTAAAATTTCGCAAATGTTGCGTCGCAGTGGTATCGAAGCCTGGGGCCAAGACGTCACGTGTTCATCGCCTCGAGAAAATATACTCGAGAGAAAAATAAAACGGGAGGCACCGTCGCTCGTAAATACACGAGTCCGATTAATGACGAGACAGAATTACAAAGAGTCTGGTCAATTTTTACGCGCGCGAAATTTGGTTCTAATCGTCGTCGAAAAAATTCTTATCCCAATTTGTATGGGTGTGTATATATTTTTTTTATCTTTAGAACCAACAGATTCATCTGATATTCGTTCTATTGTCGTTTCGGATTAAAGTTGGAGAATTGTATTACATTTTCTGGCTTTTGACGTCGCAATAAGGTATCGAGTCTATCTGGTGGTTCTAATGTTGAAACGATTAAATGTAGTTGGGGCTGTGATTTGCTTTAATTTAAATATTTGGTCATTATTAACGTTATTCGGAGGTTCTGCGCGCGTAAAAAAAAAAATATAGCCAAAAAGTCCCATCGAGATCGAATGTTGCTTTGAAAATACGACTGTTCAATGATTCTCAAGATGAAGATTCGTTTCTTAACGATAATCGTAATTAATATTCGTGTGAATAGGTTCGAATTTTCAAGAAATCGTCGAAACGTTATAAATGCCTTAAAAAATGAAAAAAAAATTGAGGCGTTGCGATGACGCACAACACGTGGCCCTCGGGAAATTGTAAAGGAAAAAAAACGAAAATCAATGTACACGTGTCGATCAGATGGAAAAATATCTGCGGCCGAGGTTTGAGATCGCGAATTCTCGTTCCTTTTGTTACAACGGCCGTTCTAATATGTAAAAAAAAGCATAAAAAAAAAAAAACAAATCACAATGACGTTGACGTTTGCCGGCCTACGCGGAAAGAGATCGCTGAAAAACTATGGGGGCAAGGCTCGCAGGGCTCGAGGGGTAAAAATATGAGTGATCGTTAAAATTCCGAGTCAGGCTCGAAGATGAATGAACAAAAAATATATTTGAAGACGTGCTGCTGGACATAGCTGGCTTGAATTTTGTGAGGGGCGGGTTGAATTATTGATATTATACATTTGTAAGTTTGTTATCGGGAGAAGCAGGGCGATTAGAAAATCGTGAAAATCCGAGAAAAAACATAAAAAATGTGGGGTTGGACATGACGAAGATTATTTTCGCCGTAAAAGTCATTGCTATGTATCAATGACGAGTGTGAGGGAATTGTACTTTCGTCACAATGCAAACCTTTTCGATGAAACAAAACGCATCGCCCGTAATCGCAATACGGCCGAATACATCGTGGAATTTGTAAAAGTATGTGAAAAGAAAAAGGCTGGCGACATTCTAGTTCGTATTTAAAATGGAGAGAACGTTGTGAGGAGACAGTCAACGAGATATTGGATAACATGACGCTAGACTTAAACAATTTGGGTATAACGATTATAATTAAACGTCTAGGATCTAAGTAGCCGTGAACGCCATAATGGGGTGAGACAGAATCGTACTTTACGTTGTACTTATATATATATATATATATATACATATATATATATATATATATATACATATATAGGTAAAATAATACGTCGCTCAGATATCGAAAAAAAAATAAGAAGGATGTAAATGAAACAAAAAGGGAAGACAAAAAAAGGGAGAGAGAGAGAAAGTGGCAAACAAATTAAACAATCCAGGTGCATCGTGCGTGGGTGTGGATGTCACATCCTCGTTGCAGAGAATTATTGTCTCTCCAGGGCGCTGGGTTGACTCGCTCGACGTATAGTAATTTATTATACGTGCGATATATATATATTTATATATATATATATTGGTAGTATAAACTGCGTTATTAAACCTTTAAAAAAGGAAAGAAAAAAAAAAGGAAAAAAATCCCAAAGTTTCGCGAGCGATTCGCAAAAAGAGAGTCCATTCGGTTGTACGATGCGACCGCGTCTAATCGCTCGCGAGAATGGACGTAGTTGTAATTTATTTTTTCTTCTTTCCGAAATTCTCGTCTGTCATTAATTTTGATGGGTGATTGAAACATAGCGTCGTGGGATGCTTGGAAAACCCTCGCCGGGGCGTGCAATATTGAAATAGACTTATTGATAACGAAAGAAAACTCGATTTAGTCACATAAGTGAGGTATCAAAGGGTAAGCCATATATTCTCCGTTTACGTAGGCTATACTTATTGATTAGCATTTAATGATTATCCATTGTGTACCGCAGTATTTTTTTTATTTGTTCTGCATTATTTTACCCCGAATATTCGTTGGATCGTTATCGCAGATTTTTCAACTATTATTATTATTATTATCATTATTATTATTATCACTCTCTGATTTACTTTGTCTGTGATGAATGCGTTCTTCTCTCTTCTTTGAACGATTTCACGATAGAATATTTATACAGGCTATCAAGAATTAGATTAAGAGCCTCGTCGCCATTATATGAAATATATGTATATGAAGTAAAGAAATCAACGACGAGAGAGAGAGAGAGAGAGGGAGAGAGAGAGCGAGAGCGCGGAACGAATCGAGCGAGGAGCTTTTTTATCCTTTGTAACACGATAATTTTCGTGGGATCTCGATTTTTTAATTTCTCGATCAATCTGATTTTTCCACGATTTATGCTCTGCTGTGCATAGGAATCGTCGACAGAAATCAGAATGGTCAATAAAACAATAGAAGATTCGCGATCTCGTTCTTACGGATATAAATTTATTGATATTATTGCCATCGATGTATGTATATATACATTAATACATATATGTATATATATACATCTGTATAAATCATTTTTAGCGAAAGTCATTCACCCTAGATATCAATGGGGGATGTCTGATTATGATTAAGCGATTAAGCCTTGATAACGAGCGCATATATATACATATATATATAGCGATAAAGTCAAACATAAACACGCGTAATGATCACACGAAAGTGCACTTCGCTGCTTCATTGAAAAATAATATAATATATCATTTAACAATCGCGACATTCGCAATTGTTATCTCTTTCGCGCCCCCCTCATTCCCATTTACTTCTCATGTTATATATTAAAAAAAAAAAAAACACTCAACCATACTATTGTATTAAATCTCCCGTTGCTCTGTACACTTGTCGATCAGAAATGGACAAAAACAATGTTTTTTTTATTTTACATTAAAAACAATAAAAGAAAAGAACTGCAATTGCAGTTTTTCGACGATTCGATTGCTTAATTTTCTAACTGATTGAAGATCAAATTATATATCGAGAATGAATTCCCGTACGATGTAGTAATTGTAATCGTACTTTTTAATCGAATTGGCTACACGAACAATTCAATTGAATCGGGAATTAGTTTTTGTCCGTTTCTAGTATCTTAATTGATTAAGGGAGGAGAATGAACGATGGGTTTTGGGAGGAGGGATAGAAACACAAATGATAATGATAAAAACGAAAAATACGAATGGCAGATGGTCCAGTGATCGAATAAGTTCGAAAATCAAGTGTACCGCACTTTCGATTCGTTCCAATTTTCAACTATATAACACATATAAGTATACATACATATGTGCTTATACATATGTATTTATGTGTAAAAAATAATATGTATACGCATATATTTATATATTATACATATATTGCCACTGGTGATTCGTTGACATATTCCCGTCCCACAGCTATAAAATATCATGTGCTGTGATTGACTCAACAAAATTAAAAAAAAAAAATTAAAAAAAAAAAAATATGTTTCCGCATCGCCAGTGTACACGTTGTGTATAAAATAATACATACGTACTGCACACGATGTGGCATCTCTCGGTGCGTCAAATCCACTCTCGTCTCTCCCTCGGAGCGCTTTTGCATTATATATACACTGTACATTGAGGGAGATTCGGATAAAAAGGATAATCCGAAGAAAAAAAATATTTAAAAAAGAAAAAAAAAAAAACATGCGCTCAATGATTCTCCGAGAGTCTGAGGATCTGTAGATTTCAAATTCAACTCGAACACTATTTCTAAGTCAGGGAAGATTTAAGGAACACAAAAAAAAAAAAAGAAAAAAATCAATGCTACAGTACAGTGTATCCGTGCTGCCACTAGCATAAACAAAGACAGCTGAAGCCAAAGTAGTTAATGAGGAACTCGCATACCCGACATATATATATATACATATATATATATATATATATATGTGTGTGTGTGTGTGTGTGTGTGTGTGTGTGTTGTGTGCGTGCGTGCTTGTGTGCGTGTGCATGTGTGTGTGTGAGTGTGTGTGTGTGCGAGCATAAATTTGAATCTTACAATTGGTTTGCAGTCAGAGACTTGTTTAGAATTTCTCGTGTTGAATTTAGCAATTTCATCCGTGTAATCGAACGATTAAGATTGGGCCAAGTGACACATTCGACGTTATATTACATATAATAGAGATAGAGATTAAAATGAAACAGAAGAAAGAATGAAAATGAAAAAACAGAAAGCTATGGATTTAGTAGCCATGTATACTTCAATCGTGATTCATTCGTTATAAATTATTCGTTACGTTGCTTCTTATATACACATTATTATAAGACGAAGCTCATATTTCTAGTCTGATTGTCCTTCTAGTCTTTTTTTTTTAGTTTATTATTATTTCTAACGACTAATGACCCAGCCCCTTAAATCCTCCCCACTGCGCCCTGCCCGTACCCCGAATGATTTGTCGTGATATGATCCCCGCAACAACAATAATAACAACAAGAACAAAAAGAAACAGCAACAACAACAACAAAACAATGATGGCGTGTGTTACAGGACTATTAACCCTGTGTGTAGAGCGATGCATTACCTGTGCAACAATACAATATACAGCCCGTAGTATGAGGTCAATGTTGATTTGTTTAAATAAATGTAAGTTCAAAAATCCAAACGTGAGAAATTCTATGGTGCAGATTTTTTTTTTCCCATTTTTACCGCTCCTTCATCCAGTGAGATGCGACGTCAGGACTATCGATGTTTTTCGTTTTGAAGTTATCCAGCGACTACCTCGTAAGGTAGATGTTTCAACCGGCCCTCGTAAAGTAGATTTTTCAACCGGCCCTCGTAAGGTAGATTTTTCAACCGACCCTCGTAAAGTAGATTTTTCAACCGGCCCTCGTAAAGTAAATTTTTGAACCGGCCCTCGTAAAGTAAATTTTTGAACCGGCCCTCGTAAGGTAAATTTTTGAAGCGGCCCTCGTAAAGTAGATTTTTCAACCGGCCCTCGTAAAGTAAATTTTTCAACCGGCCCTCGTAAAGTAAATTTTTGAACCGGCCCTCGTAAAGTAAATTTTTGAACCGGCCCTCGTAAAGTAGATTTTTCAACCGGCCCTCGTAAAGTAAATTTTTGAACCGGCCCTCGTAAAGTAGATTTTGCAACCGGCCCTTGTAAAGTAGATTTTTCAACCGGCCCTCGTAAAGTAGATTTTTGAACCGGTCACATGCTCTTAAGTATGAAAAATTGGTCAAATTGTGATCTCCATGAGTTATTGAAAATCTTTGATAATCCGAACGGATTGCGAGTTCGTGAGATAACAATAAACTTTTACCACACGATGGTGGCGTTGATTCTTTGACATATGATATGATGATTTGAGCAACTTTACCGCGAGCTCCATCTCTATTCAGTTCTCAACTAAACCGGTAGATGACGGTACTCGATCGCGGGACTTTCGTACAGAAAATATATCCGCGCGTTGTCTTATGAAATCAAAAGTCACTATGAACCAGACAATACGGTGGCTTGGGCGGGGACGTTAGTTTTGCTTTTGTTGCTACAATGGACAACTTCTTTTTTTTTTTTTTTCATCTTCTTGCGCCGCTTTCTAAACAGCTGTAATGGATTCTCCGAAACTGAGTCACCGTTACGTTTGACCAGGCCGCTCGAGTTGGGGAGGGACACGAGAGTAATGCCTCTCATTTGCCTCATAGCACGCTTGAAGCATTTATACGACGTCGACGACGACGACGACGATGATTATGACGACTGGGGTATCTCTCGGTCTTGCCGAAATCTGTACTCAAGCATTTTACTGCCTATTTACCCGTATTGCTTCAATTGGGTCAAGCAATCAATCGTTAGAATATCGAATGTACACTCTTTCTCAGTCAGAGAAACGAAATAAGATTGAAACAAAAAAAAAAATCTAATAAAAAACGAGAGAAAAAAAAAAAGATTGAAAAGGAACGGCCACCGTTGTTGATCTATATATGGCATGTGCCAACTGTCGTAACTGGCCAGACCAAGAGAGCGTTATTTTTTCCGTTAATCGAGATTTCAATGATACGGGTATATCTCTGAAGAGCCCCAACGATCATTGTAACAATCTCTGAAGCGCGAACAACGATAGAAAGGGGCGGGCGGGGGGGAGGCTCCTCTTTATGCCGGAGATCGATCTCTCGAATAGCCTACTCATAGCATGTACATATCGCTCAGAGCCACTGGACTAATCCGACGATGAGGCAATACTCTACGCGCGAACGAGCATTATTGCCAACGTACATGGCTCTATGGAGTCTCTGCTCGCGCCATGACAGAGAAATGAGAGAAAAAAAATAAATTAAAAAAAAAAAAAAAGAAAAAGAAACGCGATTGCTGGAGCAGTCAATCACGAAATTGTACTGTATCACCGGAGTTTGGAGAGTCCGGTCGTTCGTTCAGAGAACTTAGAAAGTGGAAAAAATATAATTGTTAACGCGAAGAAGAAAAAAAATCGTTAATCATTCGAAAGAGAGCCAAGAATTCTTTATTAAAAAAAATAATAATAATCATTTACTGATCTATGTAATCATCTAATTACAAATGAAATATTATTCCAATAGTTAGTAAATTTTTAATAATTTTTAGAACGATGATGAAAACATATATCTATAATCGCTTTTCATTTAATACGTACGGATTCTACATGTGTTAAAAAAATCTTTTATTGGCATATATACGACAATCTTCCACGAAGTACGAGCAAGTCTCAAATCGAAACTAAAAGTGAGGCGGAAAAAGATTATTTGGCTAATAGGTCGGTGAATCCCAATCGGGTTGTCTGCTCTCGTTTGACTTTATCTTACGGTCTACCAGGAAATTAGATGGCCGGACCGGATTTACCTGCTACCATACGACGACCCGCTGGTCGACGGAGAGTCTCAATCTAGCGAGGCGAGTCTACTCTGAATCTTGCAATCAAAGTCCGTCCTGTCTACTTTTCTCTGTCTATGCGTCTCAGCAACGATAAGACATGTATATATATATATATATATATATATATATATATATATATATATATATATATATATATATATTCGTTAGCGAGCTCTCCATTTAGGATAAAACAGCTCGTGGACCGAGGCAAAACCCGTAACACAGTGTGTGTGTGTGTGTGTGTGTGAGATGGTGTGTCGTTTTGCCCCAGCGCGTCCCGTTCGTCTTGTTCCTCGCTCTCGTCGTATTTCAATTTTTTCACAAAGTCGCGTCTCCTTTCATTTACAACGCATGGCCGCACACCCGTATCTTTCATTCGAGAAAGAGAGCGAGAGAGAGAGCGCGAGAGAGAGGGAGAGAGAGAGAGAGAGAGAGAGAGAGAGAGAGAGAGAGAGAGAGAGAGAGAGAGAGAGAGAGAGAGAGAGAGAGAGAGAGAGAGAGAGAGAGAGAGAGAGAGAGAGCGAGAGAGAGAGAGAGAGAGAGAGAGAGCCCGATAAACACCGGTGCAACACACCCACTAATCTCTCTAATCCGTTAGTATCTTTGCGCTCGCTTTGCACACACATGCGCAGCTTCTGTGGCTGTTGCAATGCGTGAGGCTATTGCATACCGTAGAAAAGCGAGTATAAGTTAGATAGTGGTAGTACTCGCGATACATACAGGAAGAGAGGGAGAGAGAGAGAGAAATAGAAAGGGTACGAGAGTTGGTGGATTGAATAGCGAGATATATACGGAAAAAAAGAGGAATAACCAACTCTCCGTAGATCAATGTAATGGACGATCGCACGCGCAAGAGCGAACGAGCGATCGTTGCTGCTTCGCGAACTCTCGTAAATAAGCAAAAAGGAATTCCGCCGGGTTTGCGGAATAAACACATAATTATGTCCATTTTCCCGTGGACGGTCGTCTACTATGTATATACGCAGTTGGGTTCCAGCACCCTTCCCTCGGGACACCTCTACGTATACTACTTTTACTACATATATGTATACACATATACATACATACATACATACATATATATATATATTTATTTATCCCTGTTTTGCCGATGATATTTTGACGAAATTATATCGCATTTCTGAACGCATGATTTTTCATATAATATTTATGACCCCATGCTGAGTGAACATTTTGTAGCTCGCGGGCACATTCTGCGAGCCATTTACTGTGAAAAATAAACTTTCCTTCGATCTTATGTGTCCGCGGGAATTATATTATACGTTACGAGCGTTTTATTGTAGCCCACAACGAAAAAAGTATAAATTTTATGCGTCCTTATTTTGTGTCTTTTCTTGTAATTTTATATTTTGCAAAAAAAAAAAAAGAGTTTGCGTCACTCGTAATTGGGGAGAAACTTTCAATTGGCTAGAATGTTGAAATGCAGAAAAAGGTGTATAAAAATTTGGCCAATTTACGTTTTTAAAAACTGTGTAGAAGACTCGGAGAATGCCATTCGGATACCTTAATGTTTGTGGACGTTAGGACAGTTTGAGTAAAAATCCAACAAATTTGAAAAAAAAACAGCCTATTGAACATCGGAGCATTGAAAATCTTGAGTGGTTACGTGTAAAAAAATGTGAGCAGACTTGAGTGGCAACAAGTTTGTCAAGAAGTCAAAGGGTCAGGGTCAGGGTTGAGTGTCAAAGGGTGGATAAATTTTGGATTCGCCAAAATTTGGTTTATATATCAATGTATTATTTTTCAGCGAACCGTGTGCCGATGTCATCCATTTTCTCAAAAACTCAAAAAGATCCATGAAAATCCTCCATCGTTAAATAAATCTGGATTAATTGAATTGAAACGTCGAACGATAGATTTCTCTTAAATGTTGCTGGACACTCTCCCACGTACAAAATGTCCATAGTTCTCCTTTCATCAACGATGAAAGGAGGCATTGAAAATCGTAAGTGGTTACGTGTAAAAAAATGTGAGCAGACTTGATTGGCAACAAGTTTGTCAAGAAACAAAGTTGCAGATATAGCAGCAGCAGGCCAACGTACTCGAGGTCAAAGGGTGGATAAATTTTAGATTCGCCAAAATTTGGTTTATATATCAATGTATTATTTTTCAGCGAACCGTGTACCGATGTCATCCATTTTCTCAAAAACTCAAAAAGATCCATGAAAATCCTCCATCGTTAAATAAATCTGGATTAATTGAATTGAAACGTCGAACGATAGATTTCTCTTAAATGTTGCTGGACACTCTCCCACGTACAAAATGTCCATAGTTCTCCTTTCATCAACGATGAAAGGAGGCATTGAAAATCGTAAGTGGTTACGTGTAAAAAAATGTGAGCAGACTTGATTGGCAACAAGTTTGTCAAGAAACAAAGTTGCAGATATAGCAGCAGCAGGCCAACGTACTCGAGGTCAAAGGGTGGATAAATTTTAGATTCGCCAAAATTTGGTTTATATATCAATGTATTATTTTTCAGCGAACCGTGTACCGATGTCATCCATTTTCTCAAAAACTCAAAAAGATCCATGAAAATCCTCCATCGTTAAATAAATCTGGATTAATTGAATTGAAACGTCGAACGATGGATTTCTCTTAAATGCAGCTGGACACTCTCCCACGTACAAAATGTCCTTTCATCAACGTCACGTGCTTCCGGATATTTCAACGGACGTCTGCGAGATAGATAGATCACCTCCGATCTTTACCCAAGATCTCTACTCAATGGATCCATTTGCGTAATATGCTTTTTGTCGAGCAATTGCAGCAGCAGCAACAACTCTGGGCGTCTCCCTCGCCTTCAGCTGGGGCACACACACACACACACACACACCTACATTCCGGTCCCTAGAATTTTTCTTGGTCGATTGTGCAGTATTATTTCCAAAGTCTTTCGCTTTTATTTCATTGTGACTTTTTCCCTCCCACCTCTTATTGCAAACCGAAAATATTCGCGCAAACTACTGTTGGCTCGATTTGGTAGCCAAGACGATTTCTTAGACCAACAAGCAGAGACGAACCCGAGACGAAATTTTCAACATCATTCTGTAACCTCCATCTCTCTCTGATTTCTTTATCGTTCGTTTCGTAATGTAGCGTCGAATGGCGCAGTAAAAAAAAAAAAAAAGAGATTACAGCAGAGATCGTGAAGTTAGGTGACTCGTCATTGATCGCGAAAACCGAGCAAAAAACAAAAGAGGAAAAAAAAATATTTGCACGGACGACTTAACGTCGATAATTTATATCATCGGATGTAACTCTGTTGTGCACGATCGGGCAACGAGTGTCAGATAATGATAATTGTATGCAGAAAAAAAAAAAGATTTATGCAAAAAGACAATTTTTTTTTTCTTCAATCGAATAAATGGCAGAGCTACCGGACCTTAAAGTCATTGAATAAACGTTCCACCGTTTGATATTCTTCAAGATATATCGCGAATCAGGCGTACAAAGGACACAATGCCACAAGCTATCTACCATAAACCAACAACTGCTTCTCGACAATACTCGTTTAATCTATATATATATATGCACGTTTACATTAAAAGAGCTGGGGCTTCCGCGGGGACGTTTGAAAATTCCCACGATTTTTCTCCATCTATCAACATCCAGGCATCACAATCGAGAGCCACCGCCTCTAATATCCCGCACGATTACATCAATTAATGCCCCAGTTACAATGGGCTCTCGATTCTATCATACACATGTGCACGATTCACGAGTGAGGTGAGGGACAACGTCAACGACAGATGTCGATTAGCATATTCCTTCGATGCCGCTCCCTCGTCGTAAATTCTTTCTCATATCCAAGGAAGATCCTTTAAGAAAAAAGGAATAAATTTGTTCAATAGACGTCTCTACGCAGGTAAGTCCCAAGCGGAAATTACGAGCGCAATTAAAAAAAATAATTTATACGATTACCGAGCATTCCTCAGGATATAATTATTAATTTTAGAATCCTGCAACGGACCGATTTACAATTTGCAAAAAATACTCCAGAGTTATTTAGGGCCACACCGAGTCCTGTATAAAATCTTGACGAGCTCTTGCTCAACGTGAAAAGAAATAAAGGGCCCTGCAGACATTAGTGGGATTTCGTCTATATGGAGCCTCTTATAAATTCAATTTATATATATATATATATATATATAGCGTTCATCACGAAACAATAACAATGATGATTATATGATAAATGCACAGTGCCCGGAGGAGGTTGTTGTTGAGGGGGCTGAATCGATAGAGGGAAGGCAGAGTGGTATCACATAGTCGCGGTATATCTTAAAGTAAGAGTAACGAGCAGGCAAATGTCAAGGGATCGCCCGGTCGATCAGCCTCGGGCTTAGCGAGATAATCGAAGCGCGGGAGTCGTGGTCGCTATCGGTATAATATATATATATATATATATATATATATATATATATATATATATATATATATATGTGTGTGTGTGTGTGTGTGTGTACGTTATTGTAGGTATGAACCTATAGAATTGAGACAACGCGACGACGGAATATATATATATATATAGAATACATAACGCTACAGGAGGACCGAGAGAAACGTACACCCGAGCAAACGGTTGCTGTTTCTGTCGTTACTTTTGCTGCTCTAAGAGTGACGAAAAAACGTGTACTGGCTTACATAAAACCGCGACCACGCCCTGGCTCTCGGCCATCCGTCCGTAACGTGCACGTTCTCTGCACGCTGGTACATACCGTAGTATGTACACACACATATATAAAAAGTTACTTCTTCTATATGTGTGTATGTGCCTGCTCTGGATCATTTATATACCTATATACACGTATTCGTTTCTCGAGATCATTTGGATATCTGAAAACGTATGTGTGCCAGGGAGGGAGACTTGGATCGGTTCACTCTCGGTGCCATACCGAATCGACGTTTTCCTCGATAGTAAAATACACGTATATATATATATATGTGTGTGTGTAGGATGGAGGTCCCGCGTGCAGGATACGTGCGATCGTGAGTACGCTCGATTGTGTACAGAATTATATAGAAGTATATACATGTACATATGCGAGTACATATACATACAAATTTTTCTGCGACCTACGAGTCACGTGGAGATTCGATAGCCGAGTGTCCCATTCGAGAGATCGGGTCTCAGCTACAGGCCCAAGAGTGAGCAAAAACGCGTGGGTGTCATCGCACAGGACACCGTGTCTATGAGTTCGTACGAGTGCTCGAATGGATCAGGAAGCGCAGACTCCTCGTTCGCATCAGGACAGAAAAAAAATAATGAAAAATAAAAATGATCACATTGGTTATTGCACAACCAATCGAGCTATTTCTGGCTATATTCTGTGTTGCAGGATAGAGAGACACACACACGAGGGGAATTTGTTTGAATGTGTATATAGAATTGTTGATAATCTATATACATGAAATTGCACACAATATCGATGAACGATTATCTCAACTGAGAGAATCAAACAATGATTATACCGTGTATGAGAAGGAGAGGGTGAGCATGGATAAATATTAACTATCAAGACACACGGTCTCGGTATATTAAATATGAATTATGACATGTGGCAGTCCGGGAGCAAGCGGTCAACGTGTGCAAGGACTTTGCTACGAAAAAAAAAATAATAAAAAATCGAAGATTACTCATACAATCGTTATTGAGATGATTTATAGATCAATGGAAATCGGTACGGTGCGAATGTCGAGATTTTGATGAGTGACTTGAATCGAGCCGAGAGCCCCTCCCGTAAAATCCGAAGGTAGATTTAGAGATTAAAAGATTACTGTTGTTGTTGTTTTTTTTTTTTTGTTTTTTTTTTTAATCATTGATGTAATGGCAGAAAGCTGAGCATTGCGAGCGTGTTCGTTTTTCGTGACTGAATGCCGAACGAGAACATGTAATACGGTCTATAAACGATTTGGGAAGGAATTTATATACATTCCGCGCTCTCCCTCGCGGTATAAATATATATATATGCATACAGCGAGAGAGAGAGAGAGAGAGAGCACGCATACAACCGGACTTGCAACGCAGCAAAAACCTCCTCCACATTCAATGCGGTGGAAATGAGATCGAGAGTTTGTACATAGATTTTGTTCCATCGATGATTAATAACGAGATAGCAACTCTCTGGTAAAAGATCGACTGTATATATAGAGACGTGTACCGGTGTCAAATTAAACACGTATGTGATGCAAATGCTGACACTGTCGGAAATTTCCTTTGAAGTATGCTGGGTGTATAAAAACCGTATGTCATGTATGTGAAAATATTACTGACACAAATTTTCGTTGAAATACTAAAAAAAATTTTTTTGTCTGTCCAAGAAAATATTAGACAGCGCTGGGGTAGCCCTAAATGTCTTTGAGGGTCAATCCGTGCTTGTAAACGAAAATTCGATCGAAAAAATTGCTACGGTTAAATTTTTTCAAAGTTTTAACCTCATCGATCGTTCATCAAGGCACGAGAGATTTTAGTAAGAAAAATAGCTTGACTTGGCTTGCTTTGAAAAACCAAAAGCTTTTTCGGTCAAAGGGATATTATTGCATGTAGCAAAAAAATTTGCAAATCATTGTCTGCAGAAGGAATGTATCGATAATTTTGTACATCGACATTTGGCAACACATAAAAAATCTGGTTTGATGTTATAATGATGCCATTAAAATCGTGCAATACTGAGACAAAATATAGAATAGTTTTTCCCCAAATATCTTTGAGGGTCAATCCCTGCCTGTAAACGTCTGGAAAAAATATTACTTAAAGTCTCGTCCCTGGGGGAATACCTTGAAGAGGAATTATCGGTTTCAGGGTAATCGTCAACGCGTGTGTAGTCGCAGAGGGAAAGGCTGCGTTGTACTGTGAAGATCTTGATGGACCACCCGTTGCCGCTCGTTATCTGGAGTATCTGGATCGTTGGCGCTCACGCATATGCACACATGCACATAATCCGAAAGTACGGGAACGTCCAGCATAAGTATTTTCCAATCGGCGCGGGGGGTCTCCTCAAAACTAAAATTAAAGCTAGAGAGTCCAAGAGGCAATCGGATCTATGGGAGCTTTATTTTATCCCCCATATAACGTATATTTTTCCTCCTCTCGATATATAAACCGTCGAAAATCTCTTTCTCTCGCACGCACGCACGAATATCCAAAAATTCCTACGTCTTTCGACGAAATCCATTGAGCACGATCCCCAATAAAAATGCCCGAGGATCCAAAAATCTTCGTCATATTCTGTATATATATATATATGTATAATAATGAAAATTCATTTTATATGTACACGAGCTTGGTAATTTACATTAAAACAATTATCGACTCTCACAGCATGGGCGATCTGCATTTAGATTGCTGTCACATCCGTCGTGTATATATATATAAGCGTAAGTATGTCGACTGTCTGACAAACGCGCACGTAAAATACACGGCGATCTCGTTCTTCCTGGGCAGTAAGATGCTGTTGTTGATGTCTGTCTTCCTCTCTCTAGGACAGCCCAAGACTCTTCCTCATGTGCCACGATGTGTGTGACATGCTCTTCGCCGAGCGGTCAGTTAATTATAGCCTTCCGTCATTAAAAACCGACGTCAGCTCGAGCATGTCAATTTCTATATGTATGAAACATCGAATAACTTATGAGATGAGACTGCGCGTATCCCAAACTAGCGAGAGAGAGAGAGAGAGAGGGAGAGAGAGAAGTTTGATATATTTCCAGGTTAAAAGGCGTGCGAAAAGATTCATCTGCCAAAACGCTCAGGTACATGAATTGTGCAAGACACAGACAGGCAGACAATAAGCTATATATATATATATATCTATATATATATATATATCCTCATGACTTTGTGGCGGTTAAATCTTCCTTTCTCCCGTCACGCATCTCTCGGGCAAGTACGTTCTTTCATTTAAAATAAAAACCGGGCCCGCCCGAGAGCGAGCAAAGAAAAAGAACGAGCTAAAGAAAGAGACCTTAATGTGCCCTCAATATATATATACAGACAGATATATATATATATGTATATACAATTTCGTCTTCTTTTTTAATCGCGAGCCAAGAGTCTTCGGAAAGCAAAAGTAACTGCCCTTGACCAGTGTATTGTCAGTATATACACACACACACGTATATATATATATATATATATATATATATATATATATATATATATATTGAAGGAACGACGTCGACGACAACGTAGAGACGAAGACGCGAACGTTAAGTGCACCTTCTCTCGTTGCAATTGCGCAAGGTAGAGAGGGCCCCGCCATTGCTGACGTGAGATGTGGAGTACAACACACGTCAGATTGCACGTTAAATACGAATCTGAGAGACGGGCGCGGTGCATCAATTACCCCGATCCACTTCTCGCGCGTATTATGTGAGAGCACAAAAAAAAAAAAAAATACGAGACGCCAGAAAAGATACACATCGCGACTTTGTTTCTATACTTATAAGATCCACGAATGCATCCGCAAGATACGTAAAATTTTGCAATGCAAGTTTGGGATTTTTTTAATTTTTCTTTCTTTCAAGAATCATCTCATTTTATTGATCCACGATTCTTCATTTAACGAATGTAATGAAAAATGAAAAAAAAAAAAAAGTGTGCCACTAAAACCGCTTAAACTTCTGTGATTTTATAAAATCATAGAAGTTTAAGCGGTTTTAGTGGCACACTTTTTTTTCATTTTTCATTCTTAATTCTATTTTACTTCCATTCAATTCATTTTTAATTCTATTTCACTTTAGAATTGTAGACATGATCGGCTGTCTCAAAAAAATGATAAATGTACAGTATGAATTATTAACGTAAAAAAAAAAAAAATACTTCGTCGTCTGATCGGCAGACTCAACCAAGAAATTAATCTAAAAATTTACGAACTCATAAAAATCATTATTTTTTTTAAACATACGTGTTTTTTTTTTATAAGAGAAATTTATATTTGACTAATTTTTCATCAAGACGGAAGTGAACGAGACCAACATGTGTGTCCATGTATCGAAACACCTGGGCGTACGTGGACCCTGGCGCGAAAAATATATACATATATATATATATATATATATATATACGTAGCTATGCGTGCATTTACCGTTTGTTCACTCACTGCTCACCTCTTCTCGCATGTGCACAAACTTCCAATACGTTCATCCAATATAAATCTATTTACCTTATGCACATGTGTGTGCTATATCTGCACACATGCATTTACATAATCAGCCGGGACACGTATCGCGAAGAAACGCTGCTGTCGTCGTCATGGTGTATGAGAGCACAGAGAGAGCAAGCCGGTATGATTCTCCTTTGTACGTTACAATATAGATGAACATATATATATATATATATATATATTATGCTCATGTGTGTATCAACTCTACAATAACGGGTGGAGTCACGCGCCTATAGCTATATATATATATATATATATTGCAGTATCTATTTTATGCACAGAGTCGTGGCCAATACAGCCATGTGTGTACACACACACGGTACATTAGAACCTTCCTGGCGTGTCCGTTTAATGCGCCGTACACACTCGGAATTGCACAACCTTCCACGATTTAGTGCATCCAATTTTTTTTTTTTTTTTTTTTTTTTGCATCTTTCTCGCGCGCCATGCTGAGCCCAGTCTCTCACCCACAAGTGCAGCAAGAACGTGTCCTGGGCAACACACACACACACACACACACACACACACACACACACATACAAACACATAGACAAAACATCATATACGTGCATAGAGGAATTACACACGAGGGCTACGAGTGGAAGACTTTACACACACACACACACACACACACACAAGGAGCACACAGGCACGTGTGTCCATATATATGGACTTTTAAAAGTCAGAAGGGCTCATATTGCGTCATTTCATATGTTGCATGATCTTGGATACGCTCTTTTGACTTTTCGCAGTCAACACGTACATATATATATATATATATATATATATATATCCATGTATGTGTGTTCAAGCATGAACTGAAGAAACTTGAGAAAAAAAGCTCCCGGAGGCGCACAGGGGCCACGCCGATGACTTTGCCGAGATCGCAATGAGCCACAAAGAGAGGCCTCTCTCTCTCTCTCTCTCTCTCTCTCTCTCTCTCTCTCTCTCTCTCTCGCTATTATATCTCTCGGTTTGCTCTCTGACTGTCTGATGTGCGCCTCCGTTCACGAGCGATATGCTATCCCCTTCGGTACAAGTAGTGCATTTGCCTATATGTGTGTGTGTGTGTGTGTGTGTGTGTGTGTGTGTGTGTTGGTCGGGCGTGGTCCCGGTGGCCATGGAATGCGCTCACTTTCACCGTGCGCGCTCTCGAGAGATCCGAGCGCACCGACAGCGCGCTCGGTAAGCAGCAGCAGCAGCAGCAGCAGCAGCAGCCACGAAGTACCAGAGATGTATGTATGTATGCAATGCATGTATATGTGTGCAAGAGCGCGCGAGTGTGTGTGTCAGTTGCGGAGAGAGGATCGAGGCGCTCTGCGCAAAGCGAGATGGCGAGATGAGCGAGAAAAGCGAGCGGTACTTATTTGTATGTATATATATATATATATATATATATATGTACCGCTGCCTATGTACTGGACCGAGGGGGCTGCGAGAGACCAAGTCCATCGATAGCAGCAAGGGGAAACGCGACCGCGATGACAACGACCACGCACACATCTTTCATTTCCTCGGCTTTAACAGATCCTGCTTTATATATGAGACTCCATTTATACCACATTTATGTACGTAAAATCAATGATATGCGCACATATGGATGAACTATTATTTACGTACGTTAGTTATGATTTATATATATATATGAAATTCCCAATGTACATTCGCAATCTTAATCGTGAATGATCTTACGTTTTAGTTACTTTTCATTGTATATTCTTTCCTTGGCTGTAATATTAAAAATACGATAGACGTTAATAAATATTTTTGCAAAAATTTAGAAAAAGTTTCGCTATATTTATTTATTTTTAGTGCTGCTGGTAATTTTAAAACAAAAGTGGTTGACAACACAAATACCTTTTGAACTTTCGGGTTTATTAATAATTTTTTTATGATTTAACAAATTTTTTTATCCTAATAGGAAGTTGCACAAGTTTATGTGAAATGATTTCTCATTGCGCCTTTAATCTCTGTATGTGTTACGATAGGCAGCCTTGCCCTCGAATGATTTATGACATTTCTTTGTAAGAATATTCAATTGGAAAGGAATCATCATCGTTGCTAACAAGATTTTCAATGATAGGGGAGAAAAGTTTCGAAATCAATATTTTAATTAATTACGTATTTGAGATGCACGAGTTTAATGATCGAATAAAAAATGGAGTGGATAATTATGACAACACGTTGAAGTTTTACGTATCAAAGTTTGTATAGATCAATAAAAAATATCCACGAGTATATTCGTACGAGTATAACAAGGCCCAATTATGTATCGGAATTCTTCGTTAAATAAATTTCCAGGGCAGGACTGACAATGAGAAAATGAACTGCGTAATAAAAATGCGTACGCGCCTATATTGCGGAGACGATCGCTGTTATTTCGCGATGGAATAAAAGGAAGGCAACTGACTATGTGAAAAATGCTCGCTCGCGATTCTGGATATTCTCGGAGAGAAAAAAAAAAAAACCACTTTGGCTTACGTAAATCAAGTGTGTTACAAAGGAGAAACAGTGTGTGTGCAATGTACAGTGTACGCGTGTATATCGTTGGCATAAATGCTTGCACGGACAAAAGTCAAACGACTGGAAAAGATTCACTTCGGGTGGGGCTCTCTCGTCGTTCTTACCACTGGAATATATTCGTATATATATATATACGAATTGGCATACTCTTTTGGGCTCGAGAATGCGAGGAATTAACGAACGAAGAGAAAACTCGAAATCATCAGTTATGTATAAAAATTATATAATATTATATAATATATATATGTATATATAAATCAACGAATTTATTGTCAAATTTTTTAGTTTAGCCTTTTAAGAATGCTCATTCTGACTGTAAGTTTAGTGTATTTGAGACGAGAATGATCCAGTGCTACGTAATTTCGTATCACTAAGTTTATATCTCAAAAATGTTGAGTCAATGAGTGAGATAATGTAATTCGGTTCACGTAGTAGTTTCATTCTAGAATAATGCGAAGTAAAAACGTGGATATTTAGCAAAATGTCGATCTGCTGCAATTTTATCCATGATATCCGAAATTTAAATTATATATAGGACTATAATAAAAAATATGAGAAACCAGCTGCAGCGACGATGCTGCCCTGCACATAACCGTGGCCTTCCTCAACACTCTCCCGAGTGCTCGGAACTCTCCTTGCACTTTCGCGCGACCACACCGAGTCGACGACAGCGGCTGCTCGGATATACATTTACGATGTATCATGTCCCTCTTCGTTTCTTTCTGCGTATGAGCTAATTAAATTCACGGTAGTTTAACCATCGTCTGAAGGAGTCTAGGTCACATACTCCATGGTCATCCATGCGACATACGATAATTTATTATTCCCTCTGTGATCGTCCGAGATTCGCGAAAAAATAAAACAAGTTTATGATATTATTCACGAAAGGGGATCGATATACGATTGGCCCCGTGTCTTCTCGTCACGGTCTTGCAATAAAATAATCTCATTCTCCGAGAGTATTTGAGAGAGACAGAGAGAGAGAGAGAGAGAGAGAGAGAGATGGAGAGAGGAGAGAGAGAGAGAGAGATCAGCGCTGAATCCAAAGATCTCACTCACGCCCGACGAGAGATCTTCTCTCCTCATCCACGTATATGATAAATATATATATACATACATATATATGTGTCTATGAAGTTAGATCCGTACAAGAAGAGCCTCTCCTTTCTATCGATCGCTATCTGAATTCTGTAATGACGAGGGAAAGAGAGACCGCGCTCGAACGAACGACTAGCCGACTTCGACTTCATGGTAAAAGAGGGCGTGCAAGGAATATTGTACACACACACACACACACATATATCTATGTATATATATATATAATAACTACAATCATATTATATATTATAACCGTGCACGATTCGACCTAAACACAACGAGACTATTATATGTATACGTATAAGACTTCGGATAATAATTATAATTGCAAAATATATAGCTGAGCACAGATATCCGGATAATTGAATTCGATCTATGATCTTGCGCGATCGTTTCATCGCGATATGTCGATTCTTTTTCTTCAGGACAATTAAAAAAAAAAAAAATAGCGAAAAGAGCAGTAACGTTTTGTCCCCCAGTGTCTTTAGCATAAGCCATGCTGATGGGAAAGTGGTCCCATTAGTATATATATATATATATATATATATATATGTGTATGTGTATATGAATAAATATATAGGAGCTTTTTACTTTGCTTCTTTAATGCTACTGCTTCTGCGGTAATGGTAAGTGTTGGTGATGATGGGAAGATTTAACAATGGTTACTGGACCGGTTCGATTCTTAATAATCACCCAGTATAACATTCTTACTATCAATAGCGCACTTGTGGCTCTATAAGGCGAGTTGATGCTGTACCGTTATGATTGCGGGGATCGTGTATTTATATATATAGAAGAGGAGGACGCCACACCACATGCAGTTCATAGTTGCCACTGTACTATGCTATATATATATATATATATATATATATATATGTATCTAATGCAAACTCCATTTATGCCACACTAGGCGGCCTACTGTTATAACATTGGAGGTAGGAAGAGAGATAAGGAACCCGAAGAGGAAACCCACGTGATCACGGAGGGAAGCTACATAAATATATGTATAAATCAGAGGATTGTTCCTTTTTTTAGTTGGATTCTTCACTGAATTCCTCATGCCACGAATATATATGATTCGAGGCCTATTATATGCTTATCAGTCCAAAACAATGTGCAATATCCTTACGCTGTACTTCGATAAATATATATATATATATATATAGCGATACAGCATGGGATTTTCATTCTGTCATGATCGTAAAGTTCGATTGAACGATCCGTGTAGGCGAGATCGTGGCATATGCAGTTATTTAAACGCCGGAGAAATTTCATTTGGTAATCAACGTGATAAAGAAAAAAAAAAATTACGAAAATTTATGACGTGACCAAGAAACAAAAAGTAAGATACTTTAGTCGTATTTGTTGATGGAGTATTTAACGAGAGTGTGTGTGTGTGTATTTGCCGACAAAAGAACAAGCTCAATGGACACGAGAGACTGTCGGACGAGTGTAAACAGCGATTAATTAACGTGCGCTCCCATTATGTGAGATGAATATAATGAATCACGACGATCGTGACTATCCTGTGTTCGATGTCTGTACCACAGCTTTTTTATAAAGTCTATTTTAGTTCCTTCCACATGTTACAAATGTTGCTCTGGTCGCTGCTTTACCGGTCTCCGATCCTCGCTATAAGAGAGACCACTCGCACTATATTTCATCTCTTCGTTCAACTCCATTGTACACAAGAATCCACCTGTGTGTATGTATACGTGAAATATATAATCCGTGTGTGTTCCGTGTGTGCCGAATACGCCTAGACCGGTCGCTCGACTAATATGGGATCGTGCGAGCAAAGCGAGAGCCTCGCTGGGGGATCGCGAGAAGCCCCAACTGGATCAGAAAAGACTCGTAAAGAGTCTCGCAGCTATTCGCCTCGGTGAGAACGATGGATTCCTGCTACGAATTCTTCACTACTGGCCAATAACTGTACCGATCTCAAACCGATCTAATATCCTCATTGATACCACAGCTCCGCACCTCGCACTAGTTTAGATTCACCGAGAGATTTCCTTCTCGATCGAGGAAATGGACAGGAGCAATACGTCCCCCCCCCCCCCCCCCCCCAGGAATCGATAAATCGATCGGCTCGAACGTCCCGATGCTTCCGCGTGAAAATGAATCGATTTTTTGTCTTGATTCAGTCCCATTTATTACTTGTCGGAATCGTCAGTACGACATGGTTTAGTGTATGAAATTGGTGCCTATCGTGAAATGGAAACTCCTGAGGAAATATAATTTATCAATGGGTGAATGGAAAAATTAGGTTGAGATCTTGTTTAAGTTATTTTTAATGTTTCTAATCGCTAAAAATAGGCTGACTTTGGAAAAAATAGGAATGAAAAAATGAGCTTCTTCTTGTTTTGGGTAGTGACTGTTATTCTGATCATTATTAAAATTCTATAATGTCAGCATGTAACAAAGTGATGTCAGCTTTTCAACATGTACATGTTTTTGATAATTTAATTCAGTCGTCATAATAGTGATGAGTTAATTGAAACAAAAATATATTTGTCAGGCTTAAAAATACACGATAAAATTCCTTCCTTGACTGACTTACTGGAAGGTTGGGCTCCATGGAAGAACGAATTGCAAAATCTGTGCTGACTAACCAGATTGCCAAAGATAGTCATATGGCTGGAACCCTGAGCCAAAGAAACTCAGAGTTGTAAGAAATGAAAGGAAGAAGATTGTGCAGGCTGGCAAGAAAAAAAAAAAAATTACAATCAAAATTTGTTGTGGGCGTAAATCAGAGGAGAAAGAGGCACAAGCCAAATTGCATTTTTATATGCAGTACCTTTAAGACTTCCCGCGATCTCTCTCGGAATTGCGTTACGGTAGCACACAATGATCTTGTCTTGGGAACATGAGAATATTCGAATGGGCGCATCTCCCGCGGCGTTACGTTAAACGAAGAAAAGAAATCGGCGTGTATGCGCGTATCCGAGGAGTCAGCGATAAAACACGATGCCAAAATTGGCGAGCGTTAAAGCCGCCAAAAAGGTCAGACCGCTCGTAAAGATTTTAGCGAGAGAATAAAACTTGACGATCGGTAAAAAAATCGGGCGTGTACCTCTTGCAATCTTTACAGAGTGGCTCTTCTTGACCGCTCGTTTATTTCTCGAGCGTTTTGCCCCGAGGACCCAATAGACCACATAGTCTATAACTATGCCTATTGCTTAACTATATACATGTATACGGAATAGTTATATATATAACTGAATCTTCCAGATTTTTAATTCTTTTATCACCGTCCACATCGATTTTTCATTAGTCTGATAGCAAAGCGACCATGCAAACTTTCCCAAGAGGTAACTCCTGATATCAGTATGTACGCTACCCCCCGTTTGGGGGTGCTACGAATCCAGGGTAGCGTTATCCAATTATTCGAATAATTCGTAAACATGATCGCGATTACGTTTTCATCATATTTTCAATTTTTCGACTCATCTGAACGAGCCTTACGAGTTTTGGGGTTGTATATCTATATTTTTTATTGAAAGTCCATTGCCCTTTAGATTTTTATTTCACTGTAAGAATTGGATTTATGTTGATTTACTGATACGGTTAATCGTAAACTCGATTCATCCGAATCACTTGCAATGGGCAAACGTAAGATGAATACAGTTAATTATCTAATAAACTGTATTCATCTTACGTTTGCCCATTGATAATTGCTCAATTTGTAACTTGGCATAATAAATTTTACTATTTCAATGAGATAAATTTATTTTTCCAAGTGTCATTATTTCCATCATTCACTTTTGTACATACAAGTAGCTTTTTTTTAGCGATTGCGTGTGCGAGCGATCAGTTCGAGCCAATTACTTAGTGCTAGAAACGTTAAGAGAACATATGTGCGGTATATACCTACTCAGGAATATATATATATATATATATATATATATGTATATATATATATATGGGAACGCCTCTTCTGCCATTTCTGGAGGACTGCACTGAGAGAAGCTATGCAAGATCGTTAGTGGTCTATATGTACACAGCTGAGTCGTGGCTGTTGGTCACCCGATGTTCCAGGAAGAGTCCTGTATATGCGAGACGCGCGCGAGCAGCCTCACCCGCCGTTAACTTAGCCGGTGCGCGCGGCTCTCGCGCTTTAAACTTAGAAAGCGGTCATCTAACGAGATCTCTTTTCTGAATCGTGAATTCGATACCCATATATATATATATATATGCTATGTTATATACTACGTATATAGATTTGCTATCTATATAGATATACATAAGTGTCGCCATCCGTCATCCAACGCTTTGATTTACATCCCTCGATCTGTATTGCATTGCTCGATCGCTTTTGCAGTACGTCAGCAAAAGTGTATATAAGACTGCACATGAATCTGGATCTCCGATACTATCCATACGTATTTATGTTTATGTATTCTGCTCTTGATGGAAAGTGTGATTACCGGGCGCCTGAACAACGTCCGAATGCAAAACTTTCCCCAAATAGTGCAAAAGGCAATACAAATTCGACATCAGCTTTTCCATATACTACGAGAATGCGAGCTAATAAAATAGGCGACGAGCTTCAGAAAGATCCGAAAAAAAATTGATCAGCCATCAAATTGAAATACATACTCTTCTAAAATTTATCGATATTTTTTTCATGCCAAAAAATCATTCGCTAATTCGTCGACATATTCAGTAATATTTTAACGACGTTCTGAAAAAAATTTTAAACTTTTTTTTTAAGCACTAATTCGCCTATAGATTGCTACTCGCCATATTCTCCTTAAATGGTAGGCGCGATTTCTACTATTTGTTTTTTTCTTTTCTCGCAGAGTCTTCCAGTGGCGAGATGCTGGCTCTCGATGTTCGAGGGGGATATCGCTCGAAGCATAATTTCTGGTAGTTACAGCTTTGCATTCATATGGTATATATATATATATATATATATATATATACAATACAGAGCAGCTATAGACATGTGTATAGATATAAATGTTACAGAGTGCGAGTGTCCGAGCAGCGCGTGCGAGACGCTCGACGTCGAAGATGGATGGTGCCCGGGACCCAAGTCCGCTCACTACACGACTCGTACTACTTCCGTGCAATATACGTAGGTACACACATATATATATATATATATAGCTGGGTATGTTTACCCCACGCTCGAAGCTTGGAAAGCAACGCACGAGACACACACACACGCATACACAAACATCTATGCCACAGCCCCGGAAGCTCGCAGCTGCATTGGTCACCAGATTTCCTCTCCTATGGTAGATGAATGTATGATTCTGATAGGTTTACCGCTTACTATACATAGGATAAAAGTACGAAACATGATAAACAGGATTACTGGCTTTGCATAAAAATGGGTTATGAAAAAATATTAGACGTTAGGCATGCCAAATTTTTTCATTATCATAACATGTCAGGTGTTAAAAATTGACCACTCTCACTATTTGAAGTTGAGCGTCAATTTTCCCATAAGTTGGCAATTTTCGTCAAAATTTAGTTACCGAAATGGCCCTATTTTTCAACATGAATTATTTGCTCGGGATACCCACTGATTTTACTGTGAGAATGTTTCTCTAAAAATTGGTTGGGCCCAATCATGGTACTTGCAGTAGTCAATTGACAACAGCCTGGGACCAGATTAATATTTGGCACCAATAAAATGCCAATAATAATTTGGATTCCGCAGGGTTTGGGTTTAAGCAGTCTAGTTTGGAGTTCTAGGGTTTGGGTCTAGGCAAAAATATTTTTGTACTCGATATTTGCCAACTTTACGACCCCATGTACATGCACTGACCGCCTGCGTAGACTGGATTTACAGATGAGAAAACTGGAGAACGAGGCTATGGTGAACGAGCACGTGTCGCACGAGTTCTAATCCTCCCTCGGGCTCTCCCGCTTCGAATAAATGAGAGTGCAAATGAACACGTGCTGCTTCAATCGCTCGTTGCTCGGTTATCACTCCATGACTCCTAAATTATACGAATATACCCGCCGGACGATAGTGGATTGGAATCGAGAATGCACTTCGCGAGAGAGTGTAAAATTACCTTTAACGAATATAATCGTAAATTTCCATTTATTTTCGAACTATCTCTCGATCCTCGAGCGTCCTCATATACCTACAAGCGAATTAATAAACTACACATGGCGTGCAAAGATACTTTGTTCTTCCTCTTTTGCAGTCCTCACTCATTGTGCACACACTCCTTTGGGAAGATGAATCATGAGTAGGCTTGCTTTTTTTTTTTTTTTTTTTTTATATACATTCGAAAATAGATTCACATACCCTTTAGCAACGGCAATCAAGTCGGAGCTCGGGGCAATGTTCTCAATATGATTGTATTGATTGGCTACGAGGGTTAACGCTCGTTATTTTTTTTTATTACGAGATCGAGCTGTTGGGTAGCTTAGGTTGAGAATTTGCTAAATCATTATGGAAAATTTCTTCAATGGTTTTTAACGATAAATTGATTAATTTTTTATCAGTAACAATTGATTGAATTGTATGGAATAAATTAAGGGATGATTTCACAACTCATGAGAGCTTGTGTGAAATAAACAAAATAATAGCTAAGATAAAATTTGTAAGATTGTTTTTTCAATACGATGATATAAATTAATGAAGATCGGAAACTTTTATTATGCTCAATGATTGGTTTATATTTTCTCTCATTAACCTCACATCTCATATCCTCCCATATATATATATATATATATATATCCATATCCGACATACAAAAAAATCAAATTGATAGGAAGAGATCGCGCGTAAAATCCAGATCCTCATCTCGTCCAATGCTATAAAATTCCCGCACGTTTCTTCAATTTCCTTCCGTCTGGCCAGTGAAGCGTTGAAAGCGAAATGCGTCAAAGAAAATAGAGAGCATATTTATTTTAAATATCCGAAAGACTCTCAAGACTTTCATTCTATGCGAGGCGAGAGTGCTTGATCGTCCGATACGTATATATTAATGTGCTGTCAGAAAAAAAAAAAACGAAGAGGAAAAGAAAGACGTAAGAAAATTCGTGCCTACATAGAGCTCGAGTTGTGAACCAATTAAAACGCCTACGATAAATAATACATGTGGATATCGGCTTCTGTGTACATGTATGTCTGAATTCTCTATATGGATCACGAGAGAGCTGCAGTAGCAGCACACAAGCTACACATATATTGGCCATTCCATGCCAAGTTGGACAATTTTTGTCAATGATGATTAAAATCTTCATCCTTTTTGTTTGTTAATTCCGTTGGGAAATAATTCCACCAAACAATCGACAAATCACGATGAGTACTACAATTTTTTAATATATAATGATTTTGCAAAAATATTTTTCCAGAACAAAAAGAAAATTATCACAATGGGTCATTCCATTTTAGTGTTAAAAAAAATCGCTAAAATACAGGAACAAAGTATGAATTTTTTTCAATGAGCTAAACAGTAGAAGGCAATGTTTGATTTGGCCTTGAATTTCCCATACATATTCGTAGCTCTCTGAGTATCATTTTTTTATCATTTCCATGCAGCTTCATACCGATACACCTAGAAGATATCTATGTATACATATATATATATATATATATATCTATATCGCAGCATAGTGCGGAGAATCCAAGGCGAGAATCTATAAAGACCTAATAGAGGCCAATCACCAAAGCAGACGAGAAAATTTTTCTCCCGTTTTGCGTCTCTGGAAGATGAAGAAAGAAAGAAAGAAGCTCGCTCGCGTATTTTACTTCCGTGAATTTCGTGGTAGAGCGTAAGAATATATAGTAGCCCCGGAAGTTTCCGATTTCTCCAGAACGCAGAGAGTGCAGAGCTTGGTGGTCGCGTGTCTCATCTCGATACTCTTGATGGTCGCGTCGTTTAGCTTTTCTCGAGCATCACGGGTGGATGCTCGAGCTGGTAGGTAGAGCGAATTCTCGACTCGAGCGTTATGGCTCGTCTTTGGTTCAGCAGGATCGATCGAAAGGCGAGAGTAAAATGGGAGTATAGCGTCACGTATACAGGAGACGATCAGATAAGTTAAAATTCAAAAATACCATCCCGAAAAGTAAAGATCCTCTTTTACATCCTCGTCATCCTCGTCCTTGTATATTTTCGTTCGAGATAAGCAGAAATAAATTCTACGATAAACTAGGTGCCCATTGGGGTGGTATTGGGGTGGTAGTCGACGAATTAACGTTTTGTCGATAAATTGATAGAGATGAGATTCCCTTGGTAGTTTCCCTTAAAAATCAAACAGAAGAAATATTCTTCCTCTTTCTGACATCCCTCTTAAAATTATGTAAAATAAATTGATAGAGATGAGATTCCCTTGGTAGTTTTAGCCTACTAAAACTTAACTCTGACCAAATCTGGTCCCAATTTCAATAACTTAACAGAACATATACTGTATATTTCGATTCGATGCAACTCTTCCTGGCTCACGGAGAGCGAACGTGTTAATTTAATACAGAGACAAGACGCGTTTGTCCGCGTGCATTAGATGCGTGTGCAGGAGCCGGCGGAAAGGAAAATGGAGCAGAGCACTGAACTATACGATGCATATATAGATATATATATAGATATATATATGTATATACAGGTGTGTATAGGAGAAACCGCGCGTGCTCACCGCCCCGACATCAGAGGCGTAATCCGAGGCGTAGATGCACCGAGATAGCCAACGGCCGGCTCACGCACACACGTTCAATAAAATCGAGTTTACGAGTCTCTCTGAATCTGGTGCAGACTTTATGCACGCATATACGGGTGGACAGTAGAGATAGCAAAGACGAGTGGTAAATCTCGAATAGAGTTTATTCGCGATGTTTCTAGGTACATTATATATATATGTATATATGTATACACGCATATGTGTATTACTTATGAGGGTGTAAGTAAACGAGAGGAGAATGCATGGACAACCACGACGACGACGACCAGGACAGAGACGTACAAAAATCACCGAGGAAGTGGACCGTAGTCTAAAGCGAACGAGCGAGTTCGAGCAAACTCGTACAAGTATCATAAGGGAGAGAAAGAGAGAGAGAAATGTATATATATATATATAGAGGTTCACAATTTCTATATCGGGCGTCTCCTCAGAGACTTTCTCGCTCTTTGCATACATATATATGTACATCGCGCGATGTCGGATTCTATCTCACATATTCGTGACGTGAAAAGTGGATGGACGATGATCTCGTTAGAAAAAAAAAGATTAAAATTTACATTAGCATTTATGTATATTATATTTGCCGTAACTAGCAGGTTGTCATGGCTCCAGGGCCTCCTATGTCTAAATATCTGTTGCGGGCATCACGAAACATTATAAGTTTGGGGACTTTCGATTTCTATCAATCAAAATGACATTTCTCATTGCTCTTCTTTTTTCATTAGCATATTTTTAAAAATTTTCAATATTGATTGATTTAATAAAAATGGTTATATATAGTGATATATTGAGAAGGCTGCGTGATGATTTTTTTCATATTTTTACAAGGAGATATAGTCAGATTTAAAAAATATTTAGAAGAAAAAATTGATTTGCATGATGATATATGAGACGGTAAGGGATTTAAAGGCGGGGTTACGTTGAGAACCACTGAGGAGAGCAGAGGGAGCGTACTTTCCGCCCGATGCTGGGAGCACTTTATCTCCTGGGAGTCCGGGATGTGGGTCGCGGACTGCCGCCCGCCACGCGGCCACACTCGCCTCTGTCTCTCTATTTGTGTGAGTATATTAAGGCCTCGTCCACACCTGCGATATTTTCCGCATGTATATTATCGTTTGCTTCCGCGATGCGAAAATCTGCGAGATTATAATTACTCGTCATTATCGATATTTCGTTTGCCCGAGAGAGAGAGAGAGAGAGAGCAAGTCTATGGAAAAGGAGAATGCGAAAAAAAAAATGGTAAAACCTCTCTTGCACATGTCCATTAGTACCTCTTTCTATTACGTTCAAACGACCACTTTATATATATATATATAAATATATACGATATATATATATATATATATATATATATATATATCGTACATGTGTGCGGCTACGGTGAAGCACGAGGGTATTAATCTCGAGTATACCTACTTCACTCTCGATACTTTCGAGGTCGATGTTTCCGCGCCCATATGCACTTATCCACCCATATATACTTACAATTAGCTTTTTTGTCCCTCGAGCTGCACGAGCTTCCTCGGCAGGACGCAGATAAAGAGACGCTCTCCAGTCTCTTCACTTTCATCTTACGCTCCGAATGCATTCCACTCGTACTTCATTTTTAAGCCAAATCTTGGCATGTGCACGTAATAAGCGACAAGAACGAACATTAGAAAATCTTTATAGATTTGCTGGAAAAAATGCTCCTAAAATTTTTCGATAGCGATTCACATCGATTTTCAATTTGACAGAAACAATCGTCAAAGAAAAATAAGGTGACCTTTTTTAACGCGAGCACGTCACGATATAAAGAGACGAGAGTCGAGCAATTGACCCCGGTGACCTTTCGTTATCGTGGCTGTATAATCAACAGCTAACAAAATGGTCAACGAATAATTATATATAATCGCCGGCAAATCTTGCTGCTGCTGTCAAAACTTTCACCAGAATAGTCGTACAAAATTCGAGATATGGGGCCTTATCAGTGGGTGTCGAAAAAGGGTGAATAGTTTTCATATATGCAATCGAGATAACGATTGATATGCAGGAACGACAGGGCCTACTTGGCGAACTTTCAACATTTTATTAATTTTTTCTCGAAAAACGATAAACCGGTTTGCCCTTTAGTGAACTTTAACTTATTGAAGCCAACGATTTGTGAAAATATATTTATAAAAAGGGCACTCGTTTTTTCAGCAGAAACAATTATATAAAAAGTCATCGAAGAAATTACAAAGGAGGTTCAGGTGGTCCTATTAGGGTGGATTGATCAATTGAATAAATCAATATTTTTTAATATACACATCAAGTTGAACCTGATGGTACTCTGCAATTTTTGTTATTTCACCTACCCATGTGTAATCATCACGAATAGTAATTATATATTCCCCACAGATTGGAGTTTTATTGGGCATACCCGATAATTAAACATACATAGTACATATGGTGCTCTAAATTATTTATATTCATAATGATATTTAGTGACGATGTTGGGTCCTTATCGAAGGCCATGTCGCTGGTTCGCTAAGAACGTTTCTTTTCTGGATCCTATTCCTTGTAGAATATAAGATCGAACTTTTTGCTGGCGAATGCCGGGGTCAAGTATATTATATAGGTATATGCATATTATGTACATAAGAGGGATCGTGTCCCGCGGGTCCTGTAAGTATAAGGAAAAAAATGGCACACGCCTCGCAGTGGCATGAGGCGAGAATGTGTTTCAGGACAAAATGAAGCAAAGCGTGTGGCGAGCTCTTGCGCTGTACACTCGATTTCAAGCGAACGTCGAGGCTTTCTCTGGACCACCCCGCCCACTAGATCCCCGCTAGACGAGTCGAGCACCGCACGATTTTAGCCTCCGTATATGTAGCTTTTCTACATGCCTGTGATAGCAGATCTTTGGAGTATCCATTAGACGAAGTCTCCTTAACTTTTCGATAATTCTCGAAGTTTTTTTTTTAACGCTATTAAGCTCTCATATCTCGTCGCTACTGGACGCTTTTTCCGCGGAGTTCTACATAAGATCTCACAATTTTAAAATGGAGCATACAACAATACAATAGAGAAATTTCGACACAGATTTACTTTTTATTCCTAAAATGAGATTGCATCAATAAATATTCAATGCCGTGCACGTTTAAAAAATTAATTACAGCTAGCATCAAATTTTACCACACAATATATATATATATATAATAAAAGTGCCAACTAACGATCCGAATCATCAATTAAGCAACGTTTGGTCAAACACTTTTTTTTTTCATCGATCTATAAATCAATACAAAGAAAAAACACGTCCCACATTCATCGACTTTTCTCCAAGAGAATTGAGAAAATGGTCACACGCCTTTGACACTTCTATGTCCAGAATACACGAAGGACCCAAAGACGCACGTACTTTTTCGTACTGTGAGCGTTACACGAGGAGAGCAGCGAGAAAAATATAAATGGGACCGGCGGGAGGGAATATCGTCTCGTCAGAAAATTCATGAGCAGGCCACACCGGTAGAGTTTCGTTCTCGTGATGAAAGCCTTGTTCCACATGACTTTATATAGTAAAACTTGTACCATTTCGGTTTATAATACTACCCTGTTTATATAGCACATACATACTCGCAGAAATCGCCAGAGAGAGAGAGAGTAAAAGCAGAGTCTGATTAAAGAGCAAAATTCTATAAAGTCAGGCGGGTCTGTAAAAGTCTCTCCTTTGCAGAGAGTACATAACTATGCTCTCTGTGGCCTGTGGGGGCCTTCATGTAAGGCATACAAAATTCATTTTCCAGCTGGAACGCGCTAACGATGTAATCGATCTCTTCGAATGGTGAGGCCACCGTATTGGACAGTAGTGGATATATAGGTACTATATATATACAGGACATACACAATATATAAAATACACAATATATGTCTATATACCATAACGATCTTCAGGAGATTAATTTTCTCACTTTCTCGCTCTCGGCTCGTAACTGTATACAAAAGTATCGTTACAATAAATATACGAGAGACTATATATAGAGCATTATGTGTGTTATATCAATATTTCATACCTATGAAAAAAAAAAAAAAAATGTTATTATTTTACGAAACTGGAGCATCATCGAGAAGCGTGTATAGCAGACCGAGTGACCGGCACCAAGAGAAATATTTCTGTTATCTCTTTTGTCGTTGCGTTCATTGTGCGTGAGATCGCTCAAGATGGAAAGTCCAAACAGAAGTTAAAATGAATTAAGTGATCAACGCGTCAGCGTTCTGTAGGAGTTGGACAGCCTAAGACGGCGGCTGGACACACGCGAGATTGTTGCAACATCAAGAATCATGTGTGTTTCGAGGAGTTACGCCAAATTTAATTGAGTGTTGAGGTTCTACCGTATGTTTTTCTTATTTCATTCATTATTTATGTTTATTCATATATATATATATATATATACTTTTTTTTAATCCCACCGCGATATAAGTTAGTCGAGGATTTTTTGTAAAAACAGAGAGAGGTTGCGCTTAGCCACTACTTGTATATATCGATCGATAGATCGATGCATCGATCTTTCGTGTCTAAAAATGTCGAAGAAGGTGAAATCGTCGAGTAGACCAGAGAGAAAAAAAAAAGTCGTAATATAAGAGGAGAATGAGAGCTGATCGAATGTGAACACGGACAGAGAACGAAGGCCGGTCGTGAGCTCTCTGCGCGTTTAAACGGCAACGGCGAGGCGAGATGTGTCCGCACGGCCAAGATATACAACTCTCGATGACCAAAACTAGAGCACTTTTCAGGTTGCCGCCACCAAGCAGTGGCTGGAGCGCGACCACGCCAAGGCGGAGACAGGAGCGTTCAGAAGCTCTCGTTTCTCTCTGAATATTTTTCCTCTCTCTCTCTCTCTCTCTCTCTCTCTCCCTCCCTCTCTCTCTCTCTCTCTGCTGGATGCTGGGGCGATGCCCGGCGAACAGCACTGGAGAGAAGGGACCGCTCGTCTTTCGCGGCGTTCACACCGCTGCCTCACGTGCGGAATTCTCGAATCTCGATGACTAACGAGAATTAATTATTTATTAATTGATCATAATTTAAATGGAAATAAAAATTCATACAATTTCAGTACGTAAATTCTTTAGGGGCGGAAAAATCTGAGCTATGGAATGATAATTATAAATTTTCGGACTTTCGATCTTTCTATCAAAACTCATTAATGATAATAACTGTACAAACAATTATACTGACTTTTCCAAAAAATTAATTATATATATATATATGTTTAGTCCTTGGAAGTGATAATTCACAATTATTTTACCATTAATTATAGACGTAGATTTTTGGACTTTCGATCTTTCTATCAAACCTCATTGGGTGGAACCAGCTAAAGGGTTATTAAAAATGATGCAAATCATTCAATCAATAACACTGACAAAATAATTATTCAAAAATAATAATGATAATAACTGTACCAACAATTATACTGACTTTTCCAAAAAATTAATTGTATATATATATATATGTTTAGTCCTTGAAGGTGATAATTCACAATTATTTTACCATTAATTATAGACGTAGATTTTTGGACTTTCGATCTTTCTATCAAAACTCATTGGGTGGAACAAGCTAAAGGGGTATTAAAAATTATGCAAATCATTCAATCAATAACACTGACAAAATAATTATTAAAAAATAATAATGATAATAACTGTACCAACAATTATACTGACTTTTCCAAAAAATTAATTATATATATATGTTTAGTCCTTGGAGGTGATAGTTCACAATTATTTTACCATTAATTATAGACGTAGATTTTTGGACTTTCGATCTTTCTATCAAAACTCATTGGGTGGAACAAGCTAAAGGGGTATTAAAAATTATGCAAATCATTCAATCAATAACACTGACAAAATAATTATTCAAAAATAATAATGATAATAACTGTACCAACAATTATACTGACTTTTCCAAAAAATTAATTGTATATATATATATATGTTTAGTCCTTGAAGGTGATAATTCACAATTATTTTACCATTAATTATAGACGTAGATTTTTGGACTTTCGATCTTTCTATCAAAACTCATTGGGTGGAACAAGCTAAAGGGGTATTAAAAATTATGCAAATCATTCAATCAATAACACTGACAAAATAATTATTAAAAAATAATAATGATAATAACTGTACCAACAATTCTACTGACTTTTCCAAAAAATTAATTATATATATATGTTTAGTCCTTGGAAGTGAAAATTCACAATTATTTTGCCACGTTAAATGTCATTCGAATGGCGTGAATTACTGACATGTAAAGAAGACGATCGGAATCAATGAAATAATCCGATAAAAAAATTTCCTAAGCTTTAGTCCTGTTTTTCATTATAGACGTGAGTGAGAGAGAAAAAAAAAATTGTTTAAAAAATAAAAGCTGACAGGATATAAGCCACGAGAGCGAGAGGAGTTGGGGAAGGCGTGAGCGGGGGCGCAGTAGCAGGGCGGTTAACACACACACACACACACAAATATATTTATGTACAAGTAGAGGTAACAGCGACGATGCGGCTGCTGCTACGAGTGAAAGTAAATGCTGTTGCTGCCGGCCGGCCACGCGCCCTGTAACGCGCATGTGTACTCGATCATGGAGACAACATGTACCGCTACACCCATGTATTACATAGGCACTGATACACGCATAAAATCGTCGACGACGAAGAGGAGGACACGACCAAGGAATAACCATTAGAGAGGACTGTGGTCAACACTTTGCGGGGAGGTGTCGTTAGAACTGTAGCACAAACACACACACACACACACACACATACCATACCATATTAACGACGTTAATATATCCAGACACGAAATTGCACGTGTAAAAAGAGCGACGAGGCAATCGCAAACCGGCTATAATGTCCGGAGAGGAGAAAAATAAAACGCGATTTGAACGGGAAAGACGAGGATAGTGCGCTTATCGGTGGACGTTGGTATCTGCTTATACGATACGGTTGACTCTCTCGTTGCGAAACTCGCACGAGACTGGTCGTCCACCCGAGAAAAGTCGAGCAAAGATCCATCAGTTATGCGGCACGTTACTTGAGGATTGTCACTCGACGATCGTGGGGGCTTAAACGCACGGAATTATCGACAGATTTATCCACTTTCCACTCGTCCTGGTATATAATATTAAAAAGTATATATATTATGTATAGTAAATACGGTAGCTGCTGCATATATAAATACATTCAGTGGTATTATAGAATATGTACTATGACGATTCGTACACAGTTAAAAATAATCTTAATTGTCATAATAAACTATATTGTCCTAGACGATAGGACAATTTATTGTTTAATTTGAAAAAAAATATTTGCTAAAGTCACAAATCATTTTACTTCTTATGGAGATTTTCCTTTTTACATCAAGAAACAAATTTACAGAAATTCGAGCTCATATCAAAGTAAAAGAAAAAATATTTCACAAATTTCTTTTAGTGCCCTTTTAGTGTTACCATTTTTATGAGTAAAAAAATTCTATAAGAAAGCTCGAAAAAGCTCTCTTTTTTGTTGTTGTTGATTTGTTTGATATTTGATGAGGAATCGATAAAAAGTTGGCGCGTTTTGTCTTAGATTGTCGATGAGCTGCATCATGTCTCAAGGAAGGGCAGGGCGCCAATTGAGCCACCCCAAAATCGTTAACTTTACTCCCTCAAAATAGAAGCCAACATAACTCAAGGGTGACTCTGTCTCTGCCATTAATTCGCCAATCACAGTATCGCAGTCCCGTCTCGCAGATGATCAAAGTTTAAGTTAAGTTTATTTTGCATGCTCGATCTCGATATAATTTTATTTTAACTTTATCATGAGCGGGGTATGTAACCGAGATCGAGAGAAGGACCGATCTAGCAAAGGGGCTTTGTAGCAAAGCAGGGAGCAGCATCGTGATCTCGCGAAAGAACGAACGGGTTGCGCTGCTGCGTCCGGTCCAGCAGCGGGGTGGAAGAGAGGAGGAGGAGGAATAGCCGATCGTCACGGCTCAAAGACCCCGGCGCGGAGATATTGGGTGGTACCGCGACGATCGGAAGGCCGTTAGACATGATATTGCGCTGAGAGTATTTTGCCACCACCACACTGTAGCTGCTGCTGCTGCTGTTGCACCGTTACTGATGCTGCACGGCTCTAATCGAGTTATAGAAGGAAGCCGTTTGGCCGGTCGCGCGACCGATCGACCGATCGACTCAACGACGTCCTGCGTATATTTCTCTGCGGAAAATTCGCTACGGATCAATCGACTCTCCACTGTTGCTTTGGTAGAAAATTTATCCATTCCATAAAATTAAAAGGGCACATCGAGCGTGTATAAGGGATGCTGAAATAGGCCTTTCTGCCATTAAGCCATAGATATATATAGCGATAGTACGAAAGAGAATAATTCATGCGATGATAAAAAACTACAGTTAAAAGGTAAAAGAAATCTCGGAGAGAATCAGAGAGAGAGAGAGAGAGAGAGAGAGAGAGAAAGACAGACTCAATATCTTTTCGTCATCTGACTTCAACTCGACGAGTTGCGTTTCTATATTTCAGTCTCCGCGCTCGTTTCGCAAAACTACGGCGATAAGTACCGGAAGAAGCTGTGGATAGGCTTCTCTTGCTCTCGCAGTAGAAGCAATTTGTACGGCAATTTCACGAGTGGACCCTGTTCGCGTGCGACGGTCCATATAGATATACATAATATCGTGTATATCTATATATAACTATATATTTTGTATTGTCTGCAGTTTGAAACATGAGATTCTCTTTCTTAGATGTATTATTCGCAATTCTCTCCTGCTGACTTCTCGTAATAAAGCGGTTTGCGTTTTACGGATTTTAGTGTGTATCCCAGATTTTTTTATTGACCAGATTCTAGCAACTTGGTATCGGAATCTTGAAGTTTCCCTCTCGCTCTCTCTCTCTGTGTCTAGAGATTTTATAACGCTTCGAAGCGGTAGCGGTATAAGTACAGAAAGAGAGAGAGAGAGAGAAAAACTCTTTGGTTCACGATCGAATGACTTCCCTGTTGCGTCCAAATCTCGTTTATTCTGTTTTCATAATAAAGATGATAACGGAATATTTTGGTGAAACCCGGAATTGTAGATCATATTTTTCCAAGACTTTCGACAGAGTTTTATTATATACAATAAAATGAGATATTATTGATTGAACGGCGAAATCGATACGCAGAATTTGCAAATTCTCGAAGAAAATATCGATGAGGAATTTATGACTTAACACCCGATAAATCGACATTTTTTTCAAGCAAACAAATTGCATTGGCAGCTTTTTTTTTGCATAAAAATAATGAACGTCACCGTATAATTCATTACACCAAAATTTTTTTTAGTTAATTACACACGAGGGATTCAATTGATGCGGTAAAATTCTAAAATATCCATCCAAAGAAATTAAAATTAATTTGTTTCAATGTCTTAATATTTGGTTGAATGAAATATTTCACTGATTACATCGACAATGAGGCATTCAAAAAATTCAGAAACCTCCATACAAGAATTTCAAGAATCAATACATCACTGTAAAGTTTTGGAAAAATAAGTATCGTTTTTTTTTTTCACAGATTTATATTTCTTCGCACAGAGATATAGATAATTTATTTCTATATGTCAAAAAATACGTCTATATAGATATATAAACGATATTAGCATAGCGGACCACCCATGACTCGACCCTATATGCCAAAGCCCCGACCAGTTTATAAAACGTAACTAAATATATATATATATACTCAGACTCACAGTCCTTCAACCTTATAATAAGCCGTGGCGCACACTGCTCATGTCGTTTGCCCTATGTACATGTACCGCTCGTGTACCACCCATCCATAGATCTCGATTTATAACGATATCGATGATTTTCCATATTGGCGTCGATATACATTCCTTTGCCGGGCCTATACACCACATTGACGATAAGCAGGAAGAAGAAAAGGAAGAGACGAGCGTCATCATTCATATATATATATATTATACATATTCATATTTTAGTGTCCGCATTTGAATTAAATTTCTTCCAAGACCCGACAAGAGTAGAACGATTATTCAAATTATCAAAATAATCAGTTATCAATCAATTACAACTATATATTCGAAATTATGTTTTAAGCGTTCAGAGCAGAATTTGCCAAAATTTAACGAGGATTTAAAAATAATAAACAAAGGAATGACCTAAGAGCTACAAAAAAATAATTATGGCCAGTCCAACCGGTCACATTTCCGGTCAAGTTTCATGCAAGTTTGTAAAGACCGGACGTATTAGCAGCATCAGCTATGAGAAAACAGCAGTAATTTCGTTTTGATGCTGCGTGTGTGCATGAACTCTTGTTATAAAAAAAGCAATAAATATCGTATAATATATGCTCGATGTTATTCTGTTCTTATATCATGCAGCCTCGTTCCATTATTTCTCTGTTTCTCGACAATCACGATGATGACGACGACGACGACGCAATAAATTTAAAGGGAAGATTTGCGTGATTCGCGTAGTTTTTTTTTTGCCACTTATCATCGAATTAAATTTGAATTAAGGTATATGAATCTGAATCGCTCGGTTTATGTGTAGACAGGTATATAAGAGGGCAGAAATTATTTATATGATGAATTATAAGAGATAAATATTGAGCAAATGTATTTTTTTTTTTCGTTTTTTCGCGTTCAAAAATTTTGTATCTCTCATATAATCGTTCAGCTGCATCGATAAAATTATCTGACAGGTACAACGTATTTAATATTCCGGTTATGGCGCAGTTATACAATTTGTTGACCCTGTTTAAAATCAACAGGGTCAAATATCTAAATAATAATAATAAAATAATAAAGTTTTCGCAGTTTCTGAGCGAGAGTATGTAATAAATGCTGTCACTTATGTAAGTGTCTGCGTTAGTGCTCAGTGTCTGTACGTTTGACAGTTTACGCGAAGGCGCGAAGCTCTCGAGCCACATTATTCTTCTAGTATTTATGTATATATATATATATTATTGTTATGACCCCGAGTATTTTTGGGTTAGGGTCACAAATTGCGTGCGCTTCGGTTTGAGCTTGGATGAACAAGCCAGGGATATAAGTTAGATACTGACAATTATGTGCCTTACTGACCCAGTAATTGGATTTCTTCTTGAAATTTCTGTTCGCTTGGTTCAAGGTTAGGAGGTTGGCCGTGGATGGGTTAGAATCGGGGTCGTCCACAGGATTTAGTCGTCAGTTCAAGTACTGTGGGACATTGTGATTGACTGGAGGTTGTGGTGCCCCAACGTTGACGTTAAACGATATTAATTTGAGGGTTACGTGAAACGAGCTGTGGGAGGAACCTTTTTGGCGAAACCTTCGAAACCATTTCACGGTGTCCTTTGACTCTAAATTGCCTACTACGATTCTTGCATACCGAGAATTATGGATTTCGCGTTACGATGTGGCATGGTAAAAATTATGTTCATGGAACGTTACGAAGGGGTGTCAATATAAAATGCACGAACAGATGAAATACATTTACATTAAACAAAAATGAAAAATCAAAAATTATGGTGACCTAATGGATGCCTCTTGAGAAATATTTTTAATGTGGGAACGAAGCAGGAAATATACAACTCAGCTCCTTCATATTGCAATAATTTCAACACGCGATATAATAACGAGCAATCATTTTTTTTTTTCCTCAACTATTTCTGACTATTGGAGCCAGGAAGTGCACGCTCCTGAAATTAAATCACGGTGTATAGTACACAAGTGCTCGCTATACATGCTCACAATAGTTGAGCCTCTCCCGCAAAACGTGCCTTCGATCGCATGTCCTTTACGTTCGATTTCTAAAATCGGAAAAAAATCGTGTCGAGTTTGACGCTCGATCTCTGCAGAGAGGAGGATTGGATGAGGCTGTACTCGAATAGGCGATGATGCAACGCGAACTCACAGCGAGTCTTAATTGAGTCCTCGTCTCGAGAAAGAGAGAGAAAATGAGCGAGGCGAAGTCTCCATGCTCCATTTTTTTTTCTGTTTTTTTTTTTAATACACAAAGATCATCTTACTTTGAATAATGTTACAACCCTTTTTTTTCTATTTCAATATTGTTCATCTAACGACATCATTATAATCACCCATTCAAATACCATTCACATCATTCAAATTAATTTTCTCACAAAACAATAATGAAAATATTAATATTCATGATACAAAACCACTTCATTGCATCGACAAGAAGTATAGTTTTTTTTTTTTTTTACTATAATGATCCGTAATTACTTTGTCATAAAATCAAAGTACGAAAAAACTGTATCGTTAAATCGTTCGATCGTGTAAATAAAGAATCCACGCTGATAATCTCGTCCAATTGGACGACTGAGCATCCAGCGTTTCTTTAATTTTTCTCAGAAAACTTTTTACCGATATTAACGACACTCCGATTACCTTATACGGCCATAACTTGATGAAAAAAGATAACAAGATCGAGATGAAAACATAATTAATAGTGCTCTATTAATTATGTTTTCATCTCGATCTTGTCAGTCGCGCTTAGTTGACGACATTTTACTTTAATTGCTCATCAACGAGAGGCTAAGTCGATATCAGAGCATTTCAGTCTAATAAATAGGGAGAATGTAACGCCTGGTAAATCACAATGCAAATACCAGAAACAAATTTGGAGTTTTGCGCGTAAATGAAGAAGGCGACGAATACTCGTCATCCCGATCTGCAGTACAGAAATTTACGATCGGTCATAAATATTGGAAAATGTAGATCGAAAAATGCCAAATAATCGAGCATGGGGCCGATGGGCTAATCCTCGGTGTCTTTGTATTGGTGTCTATACAGTGAGCAAAGTGCTCGTGATTGTCCGTACATACGCCAAAACCATCCCAAACCACTTTCTACTAAATTGTGTAGTTGCTGACTAAATAAATGAAAGAGAAATATTCTGTGTGGCAAATTTAGTTTTTCTACCAAATGACCAGCAGTTAGGGATTGAGTTCGGGAAATCAACTGTGAACGTCTTCGACTTTGCGTCTGATCGGTGCGTGACTTTTCTACTGATTTTCCACAGATCAATTTCTATTTCCAGGTAAACGAGTTAGCCCTTTCTTGTTCGTTCCATTTTTAATTTTGTACATTCGAATCGAAGTGTGATTGGTTTGGAATGACTCATGATTATCGAGAATACAATTGTAACTGTTAGGAATTTAATAAGTAATGCTCGCGATTTATTTCTTTGCTGCCTTCAGAGCTTAATTAGAGCTGCTGTGAATTTTATTGTTCCAACTCTCAATTCACTTCTTCTTAATCATCTCGCGAGAGAGTTTGTTCGTGGGAGATAATCTACGATAAGAATATATTGCTGCCGGGAAATGGTATATATTGACGCAAAAGAATCTCTACGACTGCTTGAGATCAATATGGACGCTATAAAATATACTACAGTCTAATGCCGGATTGACGAGAAGTTCACTGTCTTGTTGTTAGCGAGAGTGCACCAGACACGATCTGCTCTCTATCTCAATGCGGTTTAAAATTCGTTGGTGCAGAACGAAACGATCGCGTTAACGAGCGTACAGTTTTTCTCTTTCAGGGATGAGAGAAAGAGAGAGCGATATAAGAATGAAAAAAAAAAAAAAATACAATAAAAACTATAATTCTCCGCTGCACGAGAATAAAGACCGGATCGCCTTCGCGAGAGCTGACGCTCGTTTTCTTTTCCTCCGAGCTCGAGTTTCTTCCTCATTTCGAGTTTGCACTTCTTACATGCGACAATATATGCAAAATTCTGTTTTTTTTTTTCAGCATGAGACGGTAAAAATGGGCGCGAGCGGAATGAAAAAGTGGCGATGTAACGAAACGAGAGACATTCGCATATTCTCGGGACTTTTTTTTTTATTGTAATCCAGTGACTGCAGCTGAGCATTTTATTGCTTTATAAATATTGTGCTCGTAGCATTCATGCCAAAGACAGATGGACCCACGGCCCAACGAACATCCTCTTAAATCTTCGCCTATTATCCTTTGCCATGCGCTTCGCCCGCGCGTCGAGACGATTACGAACGATAAACACTTTCTCTTGTCGTTGTTCGAATGAGGCGATCTTTTTCTCCGGTATGTCAGTTTCGAAATGATTTTATCGTTATTATTGTCCGCCATTAGTCCTCTCGATAAGGATTTTTCCAGCGTTCGCAAATATTTTTCTTTCCGAATGGAACAAAAACCGTAAACCGAAAATAATTTTTTTATAATGACCAAAATTGCTATATCATAAAATGTGATTTTTAAATTTAGATCAAGTTTATTTGTATGATGCAAAATTCCTTCTACTTATAAAAGTATACTTAGCTAGATCACAAAATGGGCAATTTCCGGCTGAATTAATGTTTCATAATTTAAATAGATTTTACTGCAATCAAATGAATTAAATTTCTCCACGTTTTCATTGTTTTGGTAGGAAAATTTTTTGTCCAGTTGTCTTCCTCGTTTGAGAGACAACTTTCCATGCTCTTCCAGATATCAACTCAACGCCTTCATTCGTCATTCTTTCCTTTTTCTTTAATTCCAGGGACTGTAGAGTATGCCACTCTGTTCTCTCTCTCTCTCTCTTGATCTTTCTTTCTTCAATCTGGATCCGTCGTCCACAACTAGTTTTTGTGCGCAAACAGCCCGCGAGAGACGCAAAACGAGAACTGCTTTGCTGATGTATATATCGAGTGTCCTCGCGGATCTCGGTTAGCAGCTTCCTCAGAGAGTTGAGCGTCCTTGAAGCCGTTATATACTTCTTACATTTACTCCATAAGTACACTCTATACATATACATATCATCGGCTCTTATAATTTAAAATCGACTTCAGCTGACTTCATCGAGGATACACCCATCGAGATATATACCTTTCCTTTACCAAGGCGTGTGTAAATGTAGCTGAAGAATAAATTATTATTTTGGTGATGGTATTAAATGATTGCTTTGAAAATGCCTGAAGGGCAATCATCAAAATTGACCAACAGCAAGGATTATAACCTGATAAAATACCACATTGAACTAACATCGTTTAACATTCGTCATTAAAAAATAGTTTTGAATGAGTCAATCTTCATCGTCAAGAAATATCTAAATATCAAATTGAAAATATCCAATGAAATTTTTATACCACTAGGATGAAAAATAAAATTGAAGATAATATACGTTATATATGTATAGACGGATCGACTCGTTGCAAAAGAGGGACAAACTCGAAAATAAAGAGCACCTCGATATCTCGTCTGTCTCTTCGTCTGCGTACGTGGGATGACAAATCCGTACTTTCCGATATCGTTCAATGGCAATACATGAGCAGTCTGAGCCTTCCACGAAACGTAAGATATCGTACACATGGGACACAGGCACAAGTTTTATGCTCTCACCGGTCCAGATCGATTATTTTATCGTGTCGCGAAGCGTCCCTTGGAACGCGCAATGATCGAGAAGAACGATGTTTCTCTGTCGATTCGTGTCGATTTATCCAAGAAAAACGCGAGAGAGAGAGAGAGAGAGAGAGAGAGAGAGAGAGAGAGAGAGAGAGAGAGACGAGCGAGACTGCGATAAGATAATGCCAGTGATGTAGTGCGTAAAATTACCTGTGCACAGAATAAGGTCTTTTTATGTACCTTCAAGATAGTTAAGACAATTTTTTTTTTTTTAACTGCTGAAACTTTTTTAGCATCTTATTTACATGGGGGACCTCCGAAGCTTTCAGAGAATATTCTATTACCTTGTATTTCCCTTTGAAAATTATAAGTACCCAGCAACATTTCCAATCCCAGCTATAGTTATTTGAAGAAAAACAAAAACCAGGAGAAACAGACCAAAGTCTGTGGAAAGATGGATAATGACTACTACATTATTATTATTAGAGTTCTAGCTTGTGGAATTAAATTGCAAACTTCTTATAATTAATAAAAGTCAGTTAGGGAACATTTACATTGTAGTTTTTTTTTTAAGGACTCTCAATGCAGCATCGATTATTTTTCTTTTTAATATTCTTACTAACAATGAGACTGAATGCGGAAACCTTTCGAGTGGATAAAGATGTATAAAAATGTAGGCTCAAATATTAAGTATATATATATTTTATAATTTCCTTAATTTCCTTGTAGATTTATACTAAAATAATGAAAAGTTAAAACCATTTGAATATTTCAATTTTTTTAACATTTATCTTACTTTTCCATCTCCCATGGCGTTTCAAATTTCCCGGAATTATCAATAAAAGACAACCATGTATATATATTTAAATGTAATACAGCTAAGTCTTTTTTAAACCGGTGAAAGAGTTTCTCTCAATACAGCTTTTGTTGCAATTCACCGATAAAAAGAGGCACGTTTCATTTTACAGTTTAAATATATATCCAATCATGGGATTTGACTACCGATGAGATTTGCACGCTTCCATCAATTTATATACGCCTCCACGGGAAGTTTACGGTCCCGTTTATAGAAGAATCAAGACATAAAGGGAATGTTCTGTATAAAAAAAATAAATAAAAAAAAAATGATATTAAAAAGAAACGTACGTGCGTTAGGCTCGGGCAAGTAAACGTGTAGGACGACGAATACTTTCTAATACTCGGGCGACACGTGGCATCCGGGCTTGCGGAGCGCGCGTCTCTATATATATATATATAACGAGCAGTATCAGTGCCGCATATAGATGTATCCAGAGCGATATTACATGGCAATGGTAGTAGCAGAGACGAACTCGCTTAAAAAGTAGCCATCCCCAACCAATTCTTATTCGGATGCTGCGACGTTATCTGTGCATATCTCGATGACCAGATGTGATTGGCCAGACCAGATGATGACCAGATGTGATTGGCCTCTTTCTTATCAGAGCCACGTGGAGTGCAAAACCAAACGGGAGGGAGAGAGAGAACAAGTGAAGCTCGTAACTGTCAATCATAGAGTCCAATGTCGAAAAAAATTTCAATCAGGCTCCTCCTCGAAGCAAGGTGGCACGAGGGGTTGATTAAGAGGTCATCACTCGCGCAGGGGACTTTTGGATCGTTTTGAGACTTTTATAGTTTCTCTCGGAACGTATAGAGGTAAATACGAGTAATTGGATAATGGCTCTTGGCGGTTGAGAGAAAAAGCATATACAGCAGAGGATAGCTGTGAAAAAAGCGGGACTGAGTTATTGAACGGGGGGGGGGGGGGCAAAGGGGGTGAGAAACGAAGAATAAAAAAAGATAAAAAAAAAATGAAACGAGCAGGAAAGTGAACATCGTAACACTCTCCAGCATCAAGTCGTTATGGTGCTCTATACAGACACACCAACACACACATTCGCGCCCACTCACACACTCATGCCTGGTATAATGTGTGCAGTATTTGATTGTGTATAAAAATTTCCTCTCGTTATAAACGAGCAGATTCGTTCGTTTGGGTTTGGGTTTGAGAGTAATGGATTAATTGGTTAATAGGACTCGTTGAGAAAAAAAAAAAGAAGGGAGAAAAAATTGTTGAGCCAGATGATCAATTAAGAAACTCACACCTGTGCAGCGTGTGCAGGCGCCCTATGACATGAGAGAAGTCTCTACATTGGGATCCCTCGCACACACATTCGCGCCCACTCACACACTCATGCCTGGTATAATGTGTGCAGTATTTGATTGTGTATAAAAATTGCCTCTCGTACTTATAAACGAGCAGATAAGGATTCGTTTGGGTTTGGGTTTGGGTTTGAGAGTAATGGATTAATTGGTTAATAGGACTCGTTGAGAAAAAAAAAAAGAAGGGAGAAAAAATTGTTGAGCCAGATGATCAATTAAGAAACTCACACCTGTGCAGCTTGTACGGGCGCCCTATGACGCGAGAGACGTCTCTCCATTACAGAGAGGGATCCTCTCTATATGTGGGTCCAGCCCGGTCTGACTATTGCTAGGTAATCTCGATGAGGCAGTGGAGTAAAAATCATCAGTGTCATTTGAACCAGAAATAATTATTTACGCAAATTATATGGTAATTTTTGCACCTACTTGAAAAATGCACAAAAGTATAAGCAGCCATTTTTATGTGAGGCGGAAAACAATATGAAAATTCGCCGATAATTTTTTTCCAGTTAGTCTCTTAAAGGTTGAATAAAAAAAAAAAGCAAAAACAAATGAGAAATGAGATCTTCGATCACGCACGATTTTATAATCGTCTCTGTCTACGCATACACGCGTGTGTGACTTAATGAGCGACCGAGGGGCCCCGCATAAAAATGTGACAAGCTGTCCGATCAGCCGTGACAGTGTTAAGAAACAAATGAGGGCATAAAGATTGAAAACGAATGTTTTTTTATGTCTGTGTGTGTGTGTGGGTGTGTCTGTGGATATATAGAATTATATATATAGCTAAAAATTTTGTCATCTCACGGGGGTTTCCTTGTCGATTCGTACTTGTCCTTGTTTCGTCACAAGATCGACTTTGATTATTTTTTATTGGTATGTCCTTCGATATTCGTCGACATCGAGCAGCTTCTCTATACCGATCCTGTTCTATCGCCTCGAACGAACGCGAATTTGGCGCTTCGCAAGATATTTTCTGACAAGTCACGAGAGAACGCTCCGAGTTAATATAAACGAGTCTTCGTGAAATGTTTTCGTCGTTTGTGTGTCTTTGTGAGTCGATCTAGATGAAATAATACGAATCGGCATTGACCCCTCTCGAGACATTCACAGTAGCGCCAGATTTTCATCGTCCATGGCTACGCCTATCGAAGGTTCCACAAAGATCGATTTTGTCTCTTAATCTTTTTTATTTAATTCTAATATGCACGAATTTTTCTATTTTTTTCATATCGGTCACGATAATTTATTAATTTTCTTTTCCACAATTTTCCAGAATTAAAAAAAAATGCAATAACATGTTTTATGTGAAATTTTTTTGACAGTTCGTGAAATACACATTACGAAATCATTGCAATTATTACTCGTGTGAATTTGATGGACGCAACATTTTGCACCAATGAGTGAACTTAATGGACTTGAGGGGAAGAAAAAAAACCTGTTTCTCGACGACTGGTGTTCTTCTCTCATTCCTGTTCAGGTTCAAGGCAGAAGAACCCGAAGAAAAATTGATGAGAGAGTTTTATGTAAATTATGCTACAGGCGCGATATCAAAGACATTCGTGCGATTAACTTCTTAATTCTTGCTTCTCGTCATGAAATCTAGATGAAGATGTATTTATTTAATATGGAAAAATGTATCAGAGTGGAATAAAAAATATATTTATTTAGCAAGATTTATTTGGCTAAATTGTAGATTGTACAATTATCAAAAAAATTTAAGGTAAAAAAACGGATGTCCGTTTAGAAAAAATTGGTGAGAGAGTTTTATGTAAATTATGCTACAGGCGCGATATCAAAGACATTCGTGCGATTAATTTTCGATTCTCGTCATGAAATCTAGATCAAGATGTATTTATTTAATATGGAAAAATGTATCAGAGTGTAATAAAAAATATATTTATTTAGCAAGATTTATTTGGCTAAATTGTAGATTATACAATTGTCAAAAAAATTTAAGGTAAAAAAAACTCTTACACACTTTTCGATTACACAAAGTGGATTAGGCCAAATTATAATTTTTAACGAAAATCGTAACGAACGAAAGTCATAATGAACAATTTTTGCTCGATAGGTCAAATAATTTGTGAATGATGGAAATATAATTTTTAAGATTCAGCCCACACACGCAGCACACACCTACCCAGTTGTCTTTTGTAAACTTGATTTTCTGATTATTTTTAACATTCGAAAATACTTTGGCCTGGAATATGTTGGACGATTTTCCTCTTAACAATAAAAAAAGCTTTTAATTAAACAAAGTACAAGTATACCATTGCTAAATTATTTATGCTTTTTATGAATAAAATAATAATCTGTTTTATCGTATTAAATGCTCGCGAATGAAAGAGAGTGGAAAATCTGCGGATGAAAACGGAACGTACTCTCCGGGCGCGCGATATAGACGAGATTTCCGAGTGGCAGAGAATCGCGAGGGTGTGTACCAAGGTGTGTTCACCACATGGAAGAATTCGCTCGAGCCACAGCAGGGCATACACAGGTACTATATATATCGCGAAGGCAGAACGAACTCAGAATCTGTAAAAGGTATCCTTACTCGCTTGTGCAATAGTGAATGTATAGCGGATGTCAAACCACGCGAGCGTACACGCGTATATATTTAGAAGCGGCTGTACGAGAGAGATCGGAGAACACCCCTTTTTACTTGGATCGTATATATATATATCTATAGATAATTCTTCGATTCCTCGCTCTACGATCATATATCAATAACTAAAAAATATTTATTTACACATTAAAACTATCACATGGGTTTCTTCGTTTGACCAACTTCCATCATATGATAAATTTTAATTATATAAATGTGCAAAATTTTTTTTTCCCAGCAAACTTCGTAAAATTAAATTTAGCATTTATTCTACAAAATTATAAAAAATTCTATCTATATATAATCATGAAGAAAAAATTCTTACATAACGAAGAATTCTTACTACAGGATATCAACAAATTTAGTAAAAGACGATTTTTAAAAAGTGTCATTTTTAATTTTTCAAAAGTAATCAAAATATGCTCTGTGACTAAGATATCAATCAAACTCACCAATATTCTTTCTTCTTTCAGCCTCATTTACTCATCGGCCATTGCCATTTTAATTATATAAATGTGCAAAATTTTTTTTTCCCAACAAACTTCGTAAAATTAAATTTAGCATTTATTCTACAAAATCATAAAAAATTCTATGTATATATAATCATGAAGAAAAAATTCTTACATAACGAAGAATTCTTACTACAGGATATCAACAAATTTAGTAAAAGACAATTTTTAAAAAGTGTCATTTTTAATTTTACTAAGATATCAATCAAACTCACCAATATTTTTTCTTCTTTCAGCCTCATTTACTCATCGTCCATTGCCATTAAATGCACCCTGGAACGAACAAATTAAATTTATATTTTACAATTTTTCATACACGCAATTGACAAGAGAGAGTCAGTTGCATATTTGAAGAATTTAGCTCGTAACGCTCGAAGGTGTTAACAGGAAAATTGTATACTATTGACTGGTAACCCGTAACGTGGCTGGGAACCAAAGTGAAATACCCTGGTGAGAGATGGAAGAAAAATCTTTGAAATGGAAAAAAAAAAAAAAAAAAAAAATACCGAGCCATACAATGGAATAATATTTCACGGTTGCAGATCGTGATCGACCTTGGCGCGAACGCGCGCAGTTCAAACGCCGCGGATCCAATCAGCCAAAGAACGCACATTATATATTGCCGATGTATGTGCAACAGCTTTGCCACGTGCTATCTACGTGCTATTAGGTGAGCGAATGAATATTGGTACATATAGTTTTACGAAAGGTTTTTTTTTTTTTTTACGACGATGTAACAGCGTGGGCGTGTCCCAACAATAATATACTTATCGAAACAATATAACATATATATATATAGTATATGCGAGGGATATCAGATCGATCGCCCTTTTATTGCAGAGCTATTTCGATGGCCAATACGATTACTAATTGTACGTCTTGAATAAGAATTTTAATGAATGGCAAGGTATAATTTTTGCAAATAATACGAACCCAAAGCCAAAAAAAAAATTAACCCAGCAGAAAAAAATTAATAACTAAAAGTCTAAAAAAAAATTACATTTTTTTGTTTGTTAATTATGATATGTAGCGAAGAAATTGAGAATGATTTTTTTAATTCGATATAAAAGCACAAAAAAAAATCAAGCAGCGTAGAAGAGCTTATCGATCCTTCAAGTTAATTTTTTTTTCTACTTTATCCGATTTTCGTTGACTGACATCCTTTAGATCTTTGTGCAGATATATTTTTAAAAGTGAGAGTTCTGCGCCATTGTGTATATATTTTTTTTTTGCGCCATCGACGAATTATAGACAGTCGAACACGAGAAAGAAATATTTCGCTGTGTGGACGATGTCCGTGTGTCAGTGAGTGACCACAGAAATGCCGCGTTTGCGCGGGAGAGACTTACGCAGGCATTTCAGGGTAGAAAGTGTGTGCTCGGTTAATTTTGCGCCCGGCTTGTCAATCGTATAATCTCGATGCAATCTCGGATTAGTATATGTGGTATCGGCGGGAGAGGCATATATATACTGTATATAGGACATCATGGGCCTCTATATCTTCGTACATACATATATCTGTATATATTAATATACATATATATATATGCACATTATACTACATGGCACTAATACTAATATCCTGCATCACGAAATTAATTGATTTCTTTTCTATCGAATACCGCGCGCGCAATCGTTCGATCGGTGGAGCAATTGTGTGTGTCGTAATTATCCACCATCGAGGCTTCATTATTCTATCCTTAAGAAGAATATTATACATGTGAACAACGATCATGGGCGCGCGCGAGTATCGATCGAAAGTTTCGGACAAAGATTAGACTCGCCGGATCGGCTATTATAAACCCAGCGGGTTTTGTTTTTTTTTTTTTTTTTTTATTCATCTTTTTGTTTCGCCTTACGTAATATAAAATATACATAGGAGGAAGTATCATCGGATTTATAATAATCCCGTGTGATGTATTGAAATCTAATGAAATCAAATTGTGTGGTAAATGAAAATTTAGTCCGCTGTCCAGCTCTCCCCGCAGCGCGTGTTTGATGTATCGTAAAATCATTAATTACAAAATGTCATAACGAAAGGTGGCTTTGACGGAGATCGCTTATGTGTGTCAGGACATGAGAAATTAGAGGGTCATGGGCGAGACGATTTTTTTTATTTTATATATTTTTTTTATATTTTTATATTTTTATCAAATAGCGAAAAATTGCGTGGCCTCGCGACGAGGCATATCGGAGGCAACCTTGAGAGATGTCGCTGATGTAGCGTCACGGTGTTGGCAATTTGATAGAATAAAAAAGAAAACGATCGAAAAGTTTGAAGACCTCGAGAAAAAGAGAGAGAGAGAGAGAGAGAGAGAGAGAGAGAGAGAGAGAGAGAGAGAGATCTCAGTGACAAAAGAGATAAGTGACGACAATAATGAGGTCGATGATAATTAGGATCGCGGACGCGCTGTGACTGTCAATTGCAAATTTTTTTTTTTCATCTCGAGGTGAACGAATGAGAAACCATTCAAAATAATTTTCTAACGAAATAATTATCAATAATTGTTAAAAAAAAGAAAAAAAAAAAACGTTTATATTCATTACGAAAGAATAATTATTTCAAATTATCCTCAATGACACGAAAGGTGTTACTTAAATTTTTCTTCCCAATCATTGCGTCGTAAAATCATTTTGAATTTTTTTTTTTTTTCATCATTTAAATTGTGTCTGTCCCCCGGAGGCCACGTGATTAGGGTATCCCCGTTTGGCTCGTCGTTAATTAATATTCATAGACAATCGTTTATACATCTCATAGAAAATGACGAGTCTCGATTATCTCTCAATGATTTTTTCACCATCTCATCGAAGAATTTTTTTAAAACACGCGCTTCTCGACAATTTTCATTCATTTATAACAAAGAGTTTCAATTATACTCTGATTGTTTAGCAATTATCTCGCTTAACAATTAATTAAGGAATAATTTTATATTGACATTTTATATACCTCAGTCCTGTCAATGTACTCTCTGTCCGTCTGACAATCCGCGATGTTTTACATACATATTACGATGTGTATAGTTATGTGCGTCGATACCGAAGCGTGCAATCATTGAATGCGTAAAGTTACGCGATACTCATTACGAAAGGCTAATCGTCGTACGCGTAATAACGACCTTTGATCGAGAGTGTGCATGACACGAACGCAAAGAGAGACTTCGCACAGACCATCGGATATATTATAGGCATAAAAGCGTGTCGCGTTTCCTGTCATTTCTTTTCGAGTCTGCAAAGCAACAATGAAATTTTCTTCATATCCGATTTTAATAACAAATTATCAAGATATCTTATAATTTAATAATACAGAAGACGAATATATCGTTAGTTTATTATTATATCATTGGAAGAAACATTAAAATTGTCTCAAGTGATCGAGCTCTGGACCGGAGAAATTGAAATTTATTCCATCCAAAAATCTACTCAGGTTCTCTTCGCAATTATCAATTTTTTTTTCGCCAACGTGATGAATCGAGAAGAAAGATTTTTTTTCACAGAGTGCAAAGATCCGATCCAAGGCATAATCGCTTAGGTCATACATATAAAGGGCATTCGAGTCACAATTTTTTTAATGTTCCAAAACTTTGAGAATAGGCGTTTAGAAAAAATTCTCGTATCGATATCAAACTTTTCATGTAATTAATTGACCTCTGACTGGCCCTTCATTTTATGAAATTGTGAACTCTTTGAAAAAAATTAAAATAAAAAATGCAAGCGAGTCTGGTTGTCCGATTAAAGGGGAAAGATATATGAATGCAATTTAAAATTTACACATGGCTACCTCGTAATGAGGAAGCCAAAATTGAGAAAAGTGGTTGCTCAGAGCTTTCGAGAAATCGAGGAAAAAGTACGAGAAGCGCAATATGCGAATAGTAATTTTCAGATTTTTCATCAATCACTCAATGTTACATATATTGTCTGTGTTAATAATTTTCGTGAAGTATTGTTGTTGTGACCATCTCTTCTGTAAATATTTCGTATGTGCTATAATCTGCATCGATTCTGCAAGTTCATCAGCACGTTAACTTTTCTCGTTTTCGACATTAAAAAAAAAGTTTATTCAATAGCAAAAAATTTTTTATTGAATAAATGTTTAATTGCCATTAAAAAATGTCAATTGAGCCCTATAATTTTTGATAGTAATTCAGCATTTATTTTGCAACATGCAACAAAAGATTGGCTAATATAAAATAAACTGTTTTCCACTTTGCCATCAGGTGAAAAACTTGAGCGAGATATATGTGGGCAGTTGCGGATTAAAAAAAAAAAAAACGTGATCGATAAGACGCGTGTGCCTCGTTCGATTATGATCGGACTGTGCGCTGCAACGTGGTGGCAAAAAAAAAAAAAAACGCGGCGGTTTTACAAAACATCCATGGCGTATCGATAATTGCGAGACACTTATCGATCTGGTTGGCATAAACTCATACATATACGGGTATGTAGTTTGCATTTTGCACAGCCAGTGCGAAAGAGCATGGCGCAGTGGATCTAACTGAATCCTAGACAGGGATACGAACGAACTGTGTAATAATAGATCAATGGAAAATCACTTTGGAAATTATTTGGAGCGGAACCGTTCGATCGCAAGGATATCGAAAGATATATAATTCATATATCGGCAGACAAAAGCCAAAAGGGCGTATTTCACATCATTTAACATATAAAAATGACGCGAGGAACGCCTTTGAAACTTTCACGAATCGATATTATGCCTATATATATATATATATGTAGTATATTAGCTGGGAGGGTTTTGCCCGGAGGTAAAGATTTATGGAAGAGTAAATCGATATCCATAACCACCGTCTTTAACTAGAATGTCAGCAGCAAGGGTGTTTGCAGTAAGAACTTTTCATACAATAATAATGTCTGCAACATTAATAGCTGGAAAAATACTGTTTGGAATGAGAAAGTCTAGAACAAGGATATTTTTTCAACTAAAATGTCGAGATTAAAAGATTTTGTGTATAGAACAGAAATGTCTAGAACAGCAAAGTTTTGGGGTCTTTTGCAAGATTTATATTGTATCTATACTTGGATCTTTTCGAAATAGTTGCAATCACTCAACATTATGGCGGACAGTTATCAGTTTAAATATTTGCTGATATGAATAATTTAGTCCCAATATCTTAACTTCTCGTAATTCTCGTGATTATTACGAAAGTAACGGGACAAGACGTATTGTCTTCTGCTCTCTGTTACTGATTGCCCTGATCTTCCTGATGCCGTTGGTGCCCTCTGGGGGAGAGAGAGAGAGAGAGAGAACAATTTCATCGGAGGTGGATCATTATCGCTTCATCTTTCCTAGCTCGCTTTGCTATACTCTATCTCTATGACGCATGCTCGGTCCATCTGTACGTATATATATATATATATATATATATACATAAAAGACCTCACAGAGCCATAAGTATTCCTGCGAGATGGTTCTTGGCTCGCTGAGTCCTGCTCATATATACGTAAGCTTTAGCGGAATTGCTTGAATCGACCTATTGACTTTCAAACACAAAAATATCTATCGTCATAGACGAGAGTCATAACGCAACCCGGAAAGATTGATCGTACAGTTATCCTTTTAAATTCTTTTGCCTTTATTTTAAGATCTTAACGACATTGAAATCTACACATGTATATGATAAATTGTGTGTAGCTATATGTGTGTATTTGTTGCTCATTGCTCGTCTATAGGGCTATAATGATCGGCGATTGTTCGAGCACGTTAATTACGATTAATGAGTGTGTACACATCTCCTCTTGGCCACATCCTCTTTGGCCTAATTCGTATTTCTGCCCTCAACTAATGTTTTTTTTTTCCTCTCGTTCCTATAGCATTGAACGTTTCCGAAAATTTATCGAGCTGCTATTAATATATATCTAGACGGGCCAAAGAAACTCCAAAATTGAAGACGAGAGACTAACGAGGCACACCGGACATCTTCAACGCCTCAAACATACAAACTTTCTTCATTAACCAAAAACGTTACCGTCGTTTTCCTTTTTTGTCTGATTTTCATTCGATTCTCTTGCAACTCGATTGACTCGAATCGAGTGACCAGTCAAAATTATTAATTCATCGAATCGCTGAGCGGAAGGTCATTTTTCATTTCCATGAAATCTGATGATTCCTCGTGGGAATGCCAAAATTTTTTGAAAAAGCTGATTGTATCGACTTAGGTTTTTTTTTTGTTTTCTGTCTCTGTGTCCTCGTGCGAATATGATATAATAATAGTGGACTGCATTGGCTGCATTGCAGACACAATCTCAGGAGGGGTCAGAAGAAATGGTCAACTATAAAGTGTAAAGAAGTGATTGAGGACAGAATAAGAAAGGAGGGTTGTAAAGACACGAAAGGGTATACGTTGGAATTAAAAAATAACTACGTAATTTATTGTAAAAATGTAGAAAATATATTGTTGAGTAAACAGCAAGATTTAATTATTTTTCAAAGCATTTTTCAAGCACTCTAAATATCATTCATTAATTTGTGATTAATTCGTGATTATTTGCTGTAGCCCTGAGAGCGCCCATTCAATCACACAGTAATCACACATTGGTAATTGCTTCAATACCCTCGAGATAGCTACAAAGTTTTGGTCGTTCTCAAAAATATGCTCACATATGCAGCGTAGAAAATTCCGGTTTATTAGTATGTAGAGAGATTATGTACGTGTGTAAAATTTTCCGCGGTTCAATATTTTATGTCTTAACGACGGCAAAATATACCAAGAGAACGTGATGGGTAATGGTCGAATAAACTCGAAGGAATGTCTCGTAAATAATCGGACTGTACCATCTCACATTTACATACGTATATGGGGCATTCCATGTCGAAATCGACAGGTCCATGATCGCGACTCTCTGCATGAGATTTGATCCAGCATTTTTCATTAAAAAAATAATTATCAAATAGGGGCTGGCCACAAAAAAAGCTTGGATGGAAAATTGTATGGCTATGAAGGTTATAAAAACCGTGCAAGCTATTGGGGGAAAAATTTGACAGGATTAAGGTCACGAGGTTACTCGTTCGGCGCAGAATGCCCAATATACATTTGTGAAACACAAAACGTTTATTTTTGCCTCTGGATAGAATACGTTGATGAGTTCAACCTCGAGGCTAAAATTTTTCGCCAACTTCATTTCTCATCTCTTGCGCGTAGCCCTCGGGTCATGAAATTCTAATAAATTGTCGAATCTCATATACGTTTTTGATTCATTTGATTGATACTCGCGTCTAGACGGACGAGCCTTCGGTGACTATAAATCTCGTTTCACAGGACATAGATAACGTGTATCTATATATGCTCAATGTGTACACGCATATAATATATTTTGGTAAATTTTAGTCATCTGGCCGAAGAGATGTGAATCAAAATACGCGATAGAAATTTTGTCTCGACTCAAATTTATTATTTATGGTAATAATGCGATTTGTTACAATGATATCTAGCAGTCCGATGGGAAATATGTCAGTGTCATCAAGCATCATTCAGTTTGCAAATGATTCTCGAAAACTTTTATTTTAATTCGCAAATTGATTTGAAAAAAAGTTTTTTTATTTTGCTTTTGGTAAAATTCTGAATTGAAATTAATTTTCCATAAATTCCGTATCCTTTGTATCAAGAACACGAGAGTTATTAATCGCAAAAGAAATTACAGTCTGTTACTCGCAAGAAGTTTATTAATTCATAACTGTCTCCAATGATTATTTATTATTGATTTTTTAGAAACTTATTTGGAATGATTTTTTTTTTTTTGTCTTTTGACTGATCCTCTCATCTATGTCGTAATTAAAATTTATTTGGCGTATAGAATTATTTAGGTAGATCTTCCGGACATATTTCACCGAAGCTAAAAAAGTGCTTCCGTTCAGTAGTATAAGACTAGATGGTAGCTGACTGCGACGATGGTATGGAATAAAGATGCTTTTAAGTTCTTGGGTGGTCGCGTGGCTGCTGCTTCTTTCTATATAAACCGCGTGTATACCTTATACGAGTGAGAGAGAGAGAGAGAGAGAGAGTTTCGCTCTGAATTCTCCTCGTGAAAGAATGCAATGATCACCGATAATTGCACGACGTATAGTCTGCCAACGTACGGTCAGACGAGTCGTTTTCTGCGCTCTCCTTGATGTTTCCCATCTCTTGTGAAATAAAAAATCAAAGGTGGAGCCTACGAATAACTCCACTTGTACGACGTTCAGGAAAATGGTTTTAGCTATATATGTATAATCTGGTTTGCGCAATACATCTAATGTTTGTGAGTGGACAATTAAATGAAAACTCATTGGATCGATAAAATTACGATGTAACAGTAATTTCTGATTACAAAGTGCCTATCGTCCAAGCTGTATGTTCAATCTTGCAAATTGTTTTATAATTCGCTTGCATTTGGAGCATTTCGATCGCAGAGTCGGCCACTTTTTCGATAAAAAATTGTCTTCATTTGAAATTATTATACCGATTTTTTTTTGCTCACAAAATCAATATAAATAATGTCGCCCATTCTTGATTTTCATATGGGGACTTTTTTGCCACACATGGTGAAGCGGCTCCTTATACATAACACGAGCATTTTTCACCAGACAAATTTCTCGCGAGTCACTATAGACACGAGACGAAAAATATAATGACACCTCGGAATATATATTTGATGCTGGTGAGCTCGACTGAATTGCTGAAATCAATAATCTGAGAAGATCCATCGAGCGAAGAAAACTAGCTGGATGCTCGCATAAATAGAAACGATCATGTGTATGTATATGAAAGTTTTTTTAAATTAAAAACGAGCCTGCCTATCATCGTCATCATCGGTCACTTTATGAATCTTCTAATTCTCCATAGGTGCTATCTAATGTATTGTAATATCTAATATATTATTATACACCATATATATGTATACACTAATATATTGATGCGAAATAAAATGTAAGCGTGAAACATGCAAGTTATTCGATCGATGGGTGATTTACGAGCGTCGGATTGATCGACGCTCCGGGCCATCGATGTACCACGATCGACACTTATCATATCTCTTTTTCACTCTGTCATACATCTGTCGATATCGCGAGTCTCTATGACTTTGTACATCACACTTGGTCATATTCGGTATCCTCTTGATGACAGTGACAAAATCGTGTATACATGATGACGATGAATGAATGGTACATAATATTTACGCGAAAAAATGCGTGAGCCACTCGCATTGAAATAATATTTAAAAATAATGTTAATGCATGAAGGCAGCAAACTGAGAAAAATAATTAATTTTAAAAATGGTAAAAATAGGCAATTGAGTCATAAGTTTCTTTTTTATATTTTTTATTTTACACTTTTGAAAGGGAAACTTTGATAATTTTTATTTATCGCTGCAGGATGTTTTTCAAGCTTCTCTATAAATTGTGTTACTTTGATAATGGATTTTTCAGCAAGGGGCGTAAAAACGTTCGACAAAATATATTTTTCTATTCGTAATGAATCCGAATTAATTTGAAACATGTGATAATTCTCGAAAGATTTTAACTCTTCGTTGAATCAAATCAAACCTTAAAAATAGTTTGATAAGCCTGATAAAAATAAGAAAAAGTATCAAGATTTTCGTTTTATTCTGAGGACTGGGAGGCTGGGAGAGACATTTTTTAGCCAATGATAGAAAAATCTGCCCATCATAATTCCTAATGTGAAAATGTTAAAAATTATAATTCTCTCTGAGTAGGTAAATAGTTTCCCATAGACTGATCCAAGAAGAAGGAACATAACCAACATGTCTCGTCTAGGAGGTTGATCCTGTGTGCAATACACAAGACGGTAAACGAGTTTGCGATCCGGTCAGCAGCACGGCAGATCTTGAGAGAGCGAGAGAGAGAGAGAGAGAGAGAGAGAGAGAGAGAGAGAGCAAAAGGTATAGAGCAATCGGTGCAAGATTTCCCCTTTCTATGTGGGTGGAGTCGCATTTACTCGAGGCTGTCAGGGCCAACGCGTTTACCCAGGTTAAAACTGACTATATCGCGATATGGCTACGTCCTCCTCGAACTTTTTAGCTTTTTTAAATTTTAACCTGATATGATGATGAAGCTTACAGCTTCATCATCAGGACTTTGCGCCGCTTTAGCCTTCCCCACTGATGTGTCGGGTACTGCCGGGCTGCTCATGTCTCTCGGTCCTCATCGCGCACCAGCCTCCGGTTACATGGTAAATTTTTCTCCAGATTATTATAACTGTATGAGGATATTCGTCAGGGTTCGTGTCAATGTCTGTGTGCAAAAGAGTCTGTGCCATGATTTTTGTACACGGCAGTGCTGAGATTATTTTTCTTAGCTTCAGTGATACTTATACACCGGAGCGTTAACAAAAAAAAAAAATTATGCGCATTTCTGTACGCTCTATTAGCGGAAAACGAAAGTGCGAGATCAGCAGCGAACAGCACGCAGAACCGACCAAGGCGGAACGGATGTCGTGACGTCGTCACGATTCTTCGTCCTTTCTATCCAGCGCGCACACTGGCGCGACTTCGATGTAATCGTTCTCTCCGGTTACATTATTATAACGCCCAAAGAAAATTCAATAATCCTCGAAAAGGAAATAATAAAATAGCCCACAAGATTTTGCTAATAAAATGCTAATAAATGCTAAGATTTTGCTAATAAAATAATTTTGCTAATAAAATTTTGCTAATAAAATTTTGCTAATAAAATGCTAAGATTTTGCTAATAAAATGCTAATAAATGTTGGTACTATAACAACACTTTTGTTCTCGGTGCCAGCCCGCTAAATTCCAACATGGAGAGATCCCTTTTTTTTCCTTTTCATTACGAAATAGACGACGCACTCACCAGGTGGTGAAAAAATTAATGAATTAAGGATTTCAGCGAAGGATCATTCATAAGCGAGAGAGAAGCTCAAAGAAAATTCAATAATCCTCGAAAAGGAAATAATAAAATAGTCCACAAGATTTTGCTAATGCTGCCTATGGCTGTACATATATACATTTATATATCTATAGATGTTGGTACCGCAACAACACTTTTGTTCTCGGTGCCAGCCCGCTAAATTCCAACATGGAGAGATTTCTTTTTTTTTCCTTTTCATTACGAAATAGACGACGCACTCGCAATTTCACGGACGAAGGATGAAACAAGGACCACACCAGGTGGTGAAAGAATTAATGAATTAATTATTTCAGCGAAGGATCATTCATAAACGAGAGAGATATTCGAACTCGATGAAATTTATCTCTTACAAAGTGTGCGGGCCAGCTTCGTTATATTATCCACTCCACGTACTTTATCTCTCTCTCTCTCTCTCTCTCTCTCTCACCCTCTTCCGTCTTCATCGACAAATTCAAGAGAAAGATTTATGAAAGAGAACGAGAACGAGCGTATAAAAAAGCTTTGATTGATAATGAACCAAGTGCTAATTTACTACTACTTACAAGACAGTAATATCATATTGAATGCGTATAAAAAATTCTTGGGCAGTTTTTTTTTCCACTCTCATCTGCTCGTATTTGTGCGATATCACATATATGCATATATGAGCCGATCGAACGAGCGAAACTTTTATTCGCAGTTATTTATTGCAAAATCTTGACAGATTAAAATGTCGATGTAAAAATGATATATTTTTCAGACACTAAGTGGATAGAATTATGAACGTTAATTGGTAGCTGAGGAAAATCTTGTTTGATAAAATTTACTATAATTGCGGATGTAAAGGGGTTAGAAATGTTGCAGGGTGGGGAGATAGTTGCAGGGAGCGCATATAATTCACACTTTGCGCGATTAATCCGTCTCTTGGTGGTTACACGGCGTGTATTTTCTCTCTCTCTCTCTCTCTCTCTCTCTCTCTTTTTCTCTCTCGTTGCACGAGAGAGCCACCGAGACGGCAGCACGCGGGGCTTCATAAGTAGCGATCGAGCGCGCGTGGTATTCGAGCTATGGTTGACCCTTTCATGTATCAAGAAACGCCCGCGGGGTCAGCAGTGTCAAGTCGTGGGTTTCTCTCTCTCTCTCTCTCTCTCTCTCTGGGCAGAAGCTGAACGGGCTTTTGCCACAAGCTCGCCGCCACTGCCTTCTTCTTTGCCTTTTAGTTCTTTCACTAATACCTCTTTTACTATGATATATATATATATATACACATGCATGTATACGGTACATGAACATCGGTCAACTATACGCGATGGGGTCGCCGGGGAATAATAACGTGGCTCATCGAGAGAGTGGACGCGCAGATTCACCCGGCGTGACGGTCGGTCGATGTCAAAGCTGATCGAATTTTTCATTGGTCAAGATATGTTCGCGTGACGAAACGAGAATAACGATAAATTTATTGGATCATTACCACAGCGTTAAATATTATTATATAAGTCGTTAAAATATTTATTAACCTCATTATAGAGATGATCAATTATACGCTCTTTTGCTCATTTTATCGCGCACCTTTGTCAACGATTAATCATTTTATTAGTATTATTGATGAATTTCCAAACTTTTCATTACTCAATTTTCATAAACAAAGTAGGAGAATTTTTTTTAATTACTCGCAAGATATCTGCGCATGTGCACGGAAAGAAGAGAGAACTGTAAGTCTGCAAAGAGGGATGGAATGTTTTGTTCCTGGTAGTGATAAGACTCGGGAAAATTATGTGTATGGTTCATTTAACGGTTTCTCGATTTCCGCCCAGTAAAACCCTCCACTATTCTATAAATGTATATATATATATATATATAAAAGTTTGGAATTTCCAAACTTTTCATTACTCAATTTTCATAAACAAAGTAGGAGAATTTTTTTAAATTACTTGCAAGATATCTGCGCACATGCGCGGAAAGAAGAGAGAACTGCAGGTCTGAAAAGAGGGATGGAATGTTTTATTCCTGGTAGTGATAAGACTCGGGAAAATTATGTATATGGTTCGTTTAACGGTTTCTCGATCTCCGCCCAGTTAAACCCTCCACTATTCTATAAATATATACATATATATATATATATATAGTCCAGCTATACGCTATCAAAGCATGGCAAGAGCCGAGAAGTACCATAAGACACACAAGCGAGCCATTTCTCGCGCTTTGGACAAAAATATCGTATAGCAACTCTCAGGGTTACAAGATAGGATGCGGGCATTGAACGAAGAGGCTGCTCACCGCAAAACGGCAGGGATACATATATACGGTTTGCATATATATATATATATAGGCAAGGAAAATCACACTCGTTCTCGACAATGTTATACGCATCGACTTTTGCTAAAAGTCATAAGGGCGCATGATCGATCGTTTTAAAATATTTAAATAATGCAGGATACGCCCTTTAAACATTCAGCACTCAACATATAGTTGCCGGAGTCCAGACTGGTCCCGCAGAGTAACGGTGATAAGGAGGTGAAAAGAGAAATCCTCAAGTGATACGTGCTTATTCTTTCTCACCTCTCCCGGTCCTGCGAGAGCTGGACCACGTCGCGTGACTCTTATCGATAAGAACCGAGAGAAGTTGGTACAGCGAGAGCGCCGAGAGGATGCATAACGACGACCGTACTCAGAGGTCTTTTGCTTGGGCGATCTTCACATGGCCACAGAACTATCCTATATCTCAGTGTGGTCTGTTTTCTATGTATTCTTGGACAAGAAGGAGGATGTTCTTCGCGAGATGCGGATGACCATGCAAGGAGGTCAAGAAGGAAGCTCTATGATGATATATATATATATATATATATATATATATATATATATATATAACAAAAAAAGTACCAGCAAAGATACCGAGAAAAGTTATCAGTGGAGATTATTGAAATAAAATAATAAATAAGAATCTACTGACTGTTATAGTATATATATATACACACACACGATACTGGTACTATAACAGTCAGTAGGTTCTTATTTATTATTTTATTTCAATAATCTCCACTGATAACTTCTCTCGGTATCTTTGCTGGTACTTTTTTTGTTTAATTTAAAAGTCCACCGCCTCGATCGAGGAAGAACCTTGCTCGCATATAATTACCCATAATCGACTAACGTAAAGTACTTTTTGCAAATCATAAATATTTTACTAGTTGCTTGTAGATTTTTTATATACACTGTATATATGTATCTAGTATAAACAATAAATCTGTTTGAAAAATCTGGACAGCTGGGTCTGAGAGCATGAAGGATTTCATCCCATTGCTATAGAAGAGATCTCGTCGTTTCGCGTTCATCGAGGGACATGCCAAGGTGCTTCTCTCTCTCGAATGTCTCATATATACTTCCATTTATCGCAAACAATTTTAAAATTCGTCGAGCCCAAACCCAAACTGTAAATACTAATTTGCCTAACGGTATATAATAAAAGGTGATTAAATTTTTACGTTATGTCAAACGGAAAGTTTTTAACAATATTTGAGGGTACTTATGGATATATGCAGTAAAATTGCATTAATAAAATATTACGAAGAGAAGAAAAAAATTATCCGATAAAATGTTATTGTAATAATTCAGTAATGATTCCATCAACTGGTCCATCATTCTCGCAAAAGGTATATTTCTTAACTCCGTAATCGTCATCATGTGTCGTTCTTTGAGATAAACTATCAAACCCACCAAGCCACATTTTATCTCGAGGAAATAATATGTTTGCCCAATTCAAATTTCCTTCTCATTAATTCAAATCATTTTTAGTAAAAATCTAATAAAATCCGTTTTTTTTTCTCGGTACAAATAAATCGTCTCGTCCTATAAAATAAACAATTGCCATACGCGAAACGTGAAGTAAGATTCGCCCAGTTACAGGGACTGTGAGAAAGGATCCTCTTCCTCTGGCATCGACAGCCGGCTGTAACAGTATCAGATACAGCAATAAAATTTCACACGTACATGTATTACATGTATGCCTCCGCCATACACCCCTCCGTCTTGTACGTTATAGCTACTGTTACGCAATACAGTATAGATATTCTCGTGAAATTTTTCAAAAATAAGAGAGAAAGAGACAACTTTGAAAGATCCTTAAGACGACGAGGACGAGGACGACGACGACGACGACGACGACGATGATGTTGGTATAAGCTCCCGCGTAATACTCGTGACTGTGTAGGTACATATAGGTATATACTGTAGGTAAATATAGGTACATACTGTAGGTACATATAGAAGTACGAGATCAGCAGCGAGAATGCAGCAAGAGAGCAAACGGGGAGGCACAGGAACAGCATCACCGGCTATAAGAAAGTTACATCACAGCGTGTGACTTACGATCTCGAGCGATCTATCGATAGACGAGAGGCATAGTGCGGGCAAGGATGAAGAGAGCGAGAGAAATCGATCCGAGAGTTTGTAAAAATTACGAGAGAGACAGAGATGAGAGATGATACATGGGGCGTGGATCGAATATCCAAACAAACTTTAGTACGTAGAAAATTCCAAACATTGCTCGCGTGTCTTCCGCGTTGAGATTAGAAAAAGGGACCGCAAGTGAGCATCTGGCAATTAATAACATTTTCCATTGACGAACTCTGAGGAATTTTCTATGCTGTCTGTATATATGAAGGAGAGAGGCAAAGGTGGGAGAGAAGGAGGAGTGAGAGGATAGAAACGCCGTATGAGTCAGTTATGTAGAAATCATCCTCCCATGGTACCCATTAGAGGAGTGCACCCGGTGCAATAACGCGGCGAACGATCCACAGACTCTTTCGTCTCTTAGATAAACTTTGGTGATAGAATTTCCCCCTTCTTCCTTCATCCTGCGCCTTGCTCCCTCTCTCTCTCTCTCTCTCTCTCTCTCTCTCTCTCTCTCTCTTGGTCGCGTATAATAAGTACATAGTACAGAGAGTATATACGAGTTCAAGGCGTACGTGAGAATCGGGACGACGCGGGACGACGACGAGATAGACTCTCTCGCGGGCTCCTCTGATGCAGTTGCAGTTGCATCGCGTTTGTATGGCATATATATATATATATACGTGGAGTTGGGCACAACCGTGGAGAAGACGTGCACCGGGCTGGGCCGAGACGCCTCTATATATATGCCAAGCCAATCGCTTCTTCACCGGTAACGCTCTCAGCTTTCGTTCGCTTGTACACATTTAACGTATCCACGTGTGTATTATATTCTTATTAGATATAGAATGCCACGTGTGTCTGTAGTTGTAGAAATAGGGCGCGGTGTTTGATCGTACACATATATATATATATATGGGGGGAACTGGGTCAATTGGTGCCATTTCAAATTATCATTAAGACAAATTTTCCACATGTGCAGTACAAAAATTTGGTTGCGTGAAAAAATCCCCTTCTAGTTTTATAAACGAAAGATCGATTTTTGGACTTGCTGATTACTGTGATTAACGTGACATGTGCAATAATTAAAATACGTTTTATCAAACGATATATTTGTCGTCAGATAAATTCTTTCGATACTTTTTAATGATCATTTGATATTTTTTATTTAATTTAATACAGACGTATTGGATATTTTTATTTTACGTGTGAAAAACATTTGTTTCTCTTTGAACTAACGCGATATTTATCGCAACACTCGCTATTGTTCCAATAATAGGAAAAACATTTATCGAATTTAGGGCGCGACGGAAGAAGCCTTCTCTGTTATATATATATAGATAAAACACAACCACACACGAGATGACACTGAGGCGCGAGAATACAAGAACAAATCTGCATATACCGAGGTTAAAGTATCGGTGGCAGTATATTTTACTTATACAGTTATATAGTGCAGAGATACGTGGGGAAGCCTCCGAGTGAATCGAGACTCTCAATGCTGAAGGCAAATAAAATGATTTTTTTTTTTATGCACACATATGTGAACGAGTATCTCTTGAATACCGGATAGAATAGCAAACGTATAGAGAAGTGAAAATAATGAAAGCTGGATTGCGCGAGTATATATATATATATATATATATATAGAGTTAAAGCTCTCTTCAAAGACGACGAGAAAAGCACTAACTCTCTCGGGTTAGCGAGCCGGTATCATTTCAGGCATATCGCGGATCCGCGTGTTGCTTCCCCATTGGAAACGTGTGTGCCACGCCTTGCCCTCCTACTGTCCACACACGACACACAGCATACTCGCAACACGCTTTACTGGCAACACGATGCATGCACAAATCGCACGACTTGTCCTATTGGTCGAGACACACTGCCAATCCTTATATACTCTGCTCAATTTAGTTTATCAAATTTATTATTTTTCGATATTAAGATGTTAAGATTTTATTAAATCCAGTTCAGTTCATCACCAGTAAATCCAGTTCGCAACCAGGTGGCTCTGAATAATCGGCTCGGATCCTGATAAGTATTTTTTTTCCCCCTAACATTTTTATTATAATTGAATTAATTATTTTTCGATATTAAAATATTAAGATTTTATTAAATTTAGTTCAGTTCATAAAATTAATAATTTTTCGTAACGTAGATATTCGATCCCCCCTAACATTTTTATTATAATTGCAGGAATGCAGTTCAGATGGTAGAATTTATGATTTTTGCCAGATGACTTTGGACAAAGCACTTGAATGCTAATAAAAGTAAACTTTCGTACACAACATTTTTGTTGAAGTTGCAGGGGATTGGGGTGTATGGTTTTGGAAATCAGTATGCCTGAGTGTTTTTTTCACCAACGTACGTTCACATCGGTCATGTCTCCCGTATACATCTCGTCTGATTTGGCCCTGATGAAGAGCAACTGTATCAGGACGAAATTATTGAGACGTCATTATGGCAGGGTGTCCAGGAACAGCCTGACACACGGCGGACAATGCGTGGTCGTTAACAGGAGCAATAAAGAACCAGTGAAAAAAAAGCTCAGTCATGAGGCCGGCCGGTATATTCATACCTATAGGCGCCAGGAGAGTTTTGCGATAAAGAATTCGCGGAGTTCTCTCCAGTCTTTTATGCACATATATGCGGTATATCGAATTTAGTCACCGTAGCTCAAGAGGCAGTGTGCAAAATATTTTTCAAAATATTATCCTTCGTATTATAGAAATCGATAAAAATAATATCATGATCAATAATATAATCAGAATAATAAATCCAAATAGTTCAAAAAAAAATAAAATTGAATTACACTCTCATCTTCCGGGGAGGGAAGGGTCTACGTTCCTTTCAATTGAAAATAAATTAAAAAAAAAAAAAATTTGCCTTCGCAATTTCCGTCTTAATAATTTATGATTGATTATGATTAGTCGTGACTTATGTAAATAACATTTCTTAGTGCAATTGTATCCTCCGTGCAACTATGAACGTCACAACAAACGTTCATTCATAAAAACAGTAGCGGTATAAAATATAAAATGACTCGTCATGTTAGGAAGTAACGAGAGTTTGATGTGTGTCGGAGCAGAGAGAATGTCTACTCTCTGTTCGCGGCTATCTTTTACCTAAGCCCATTAAACACCTCCTCGTGTCAGAGTCAAAGAGAGAAGACAGCGTAGAGCTGCATGTATATATATATATATATATATATATATATATACATATATGCGCTCAACATGATTCCATTCAAAGAGAAGCGTATATAACATTTACTTAACCTACGCGGATCTCGCGCGCGGAAGGACCTTCTCTCACAATCCATTATGACGCTTGAATCCATCCTCACCGGATTCTGCCCACGGCGAATCTTTTGCTACAACAAACTCTCCGACAAACATTCAAACATGTTATAAATGTATATGTACCAAAACGTGTGTAAAAATGCATATATATATATATATATATATATATTGTATTATACACCCTGAACCGCATCATATCCCCCCCCCCCATCACCTCTATCGCTATTCTCTCTTTTGTAAATTTATAGGGAAAATATTCTTCGAGCTAGATCCAAGCATTCATCACGCTTATGATTTACAGTTCCGCCCAGAAGCATCGCGCACCGGTGAGTACAACTACAGTACATAGATACATGCGTGTATACATATATATATATATATATATATATATATATGTATATATAGTTGGACGATTCTCCATTCGCTGCTGCTGTAACTACTGCCTCTCTTATGGGTGTCCAGTCAGTGCGTGGGCGTTTTACTCATCTCTCTCTCTCTCTCTCTCTCTCTCTTTATTTCCTGCGGACTTAAACAGCATAGAACTTGACTATATGTGTATATTCATGCTCGCAAGGGTGTGTGCAGTTGCAGCTGCACGTAGAGAACTTGCAGCAGTTGTGATGAGAGAAAGAGAGAGAGAGAGGGGTAGGGAGAGAGAGAGAGAGAGAGAGAGAGAGAGAGAGAGAGAGATGCACCAGCAGATAATTTGAAATGTTAGAGAAAATCATTGGCCCCGGGTACATTTTATAATAGAACGTATGCCGTTGAGCGAGTATGCAGAAGAAATGCACGAGGTCTTTGAGAGAAGTCGTATGGTGTGTAAAACAGTCGAAACTTGGCTGGAGGCTTCGAAAAAACATTATTGGGCTCGTGCATGCAGACATTTGCCACTTATTGTACGAATGTAGTATATAATATTAGAGTAATATTGTTTAACGAGTTTGGAAAATTTTTGTATCCTCCACTTTTGCAACATATCTGTATATGTTTGAGTATAACCATTGGCTGACTACGCACATACTTTATCTACTTACTCGTAACATTGGTGGCGTAAATTCTGGCCATTAGACCACCACAGCGAGAGATCTAACTCGAGAGATAATCTCGTGAGTCATTGCACTGTGAGCGCACTCTAGATTATTTATAATGTATTCTGAGTGGAGAGTATGGCAAAGAATATATAAAGGGATTGAGAGTGTGCGCGTGTGGCGTGGCTCGGTACGACGACGCCGACAACGACGACAACGACGACAACGACGACAACGACGACGAGGAGATCAAGTATATCGCCTTTCTCTCGTTCTCGTGCGCAATCACTCTTCAGTCGCCTCATATGCACTCACATATATATATATGTATCCACGATATTGCGATTAATACATAGAGGGCAAAAAAAAAGAATTGTAAAAAAATTCGGCACAAAAAAAATGTTTCGATAAAATAATACCAAATAATGTCAATTAAATGATTGCGTGAAATTAACTTCGATTCTATGAAATTCTGAATGATTTCTGAGTGGACTAACGAATGTAAAAAAAAAATACTTTTGAACTTTTGTGAAGGATAATTTGTTTTGTTAAATTTTACATTTTTGTAAATTATTTTCCACACATAGTCAGGTAAGACCGATCTAGGGAAAATGTTCCTGGGGAAGAACATCGTTCGGTCACCGATATACAAGTTTTGCGATGATTCGTACAGTCTTTGGAAACCTCACCAAGAAAGTCAATTTAATTGCAGGGTCATTCTCATTATTATAATTGTACGTCTGCAATCATATACTCGTACTCGTGCTAAAAGATACTGGCTAATATTTATTTTTCTCAGGAGTGTGCAGGGTTTTTGAGCAGAGAGCTCGGTGCAGACTGGCAAAAAATTTCCTATACGACGTAAGAGAGAACGCCGCGCCTGAAGGATGGAAGATGGTGCGAGTAATGATCGATGTTTTACCTCTCTCGTCTCGCGAGAATGTATGGGGCATGTGCCGGTTTATTCGGCGCAGCAAAGATCGCGCCAGACCGGTATAAAAATATATAAACTATATTGGGTGTTGGGCTCAAGAGCGCATCGCCTTGAAGAGGCATCCGTGAGCTCGTTGCTCGACTTCTCTGATGTATTACCGATCGTCTCTCTCTCGCGTATATACCTACCAGTGGGAACCATATGACCTTCGCTACGTACATGGCAAAACAGACCAGAGGGAATGAGTGTAACGCAGTAATGAAAGAGAAAAAAAAAATAAACAAAATGAGATCGTCCTCGAGACGTTTCTCGATCGTTGGACGATCGATCACAAAAAAATATCCCCCAATATTTGTTGTACGATTTTTCGATCCTTCCAAATATTAACTTGGCGAATTATGATTATTTTTAAATATTTAAATATTTCAAAGACAATTAAATAATGGATAGCCAAATCAGTGCTGAAGTATTTTTCTTTATGAGCTTTCTAAGGACAATAGAAAAAAGTGAAAGAATTTATATATAAAAATCAAATATATTTTCTTCCATAAAAGTTGTCTGCTCAAATAAAAATTAGATCAACACTAGTCATTGAAATTTTCCATTGACAGTATTCAAATAATTGAATATTCTACTGCCGATTTTTCATTTTCCACTGATCGGTATTTGACAAATGGCAAATATTTTTTATTATTCATCGCGACACAAAAATACAGAATATCTATCTCGCTCGGAGTTTATTATTATTATTATTTATTAATATACAGAGTGAGTATATACATGTGTAATAACTCGCATGCTCTCTGCTGGTCGATCGGTATTAGCCGATTATCCATGGGGCGAGAAAGTACGAGAGGTGAAAAATTCATTTGTGCAGAACTGGTCATGGGTACATTATAATTTGTATTACGTGTGAGTGAGCAGCGCCTAGGTGGAGGCGCTGTAACGCGTGTGCAAGCCCGAGAAACGGGCACCGTTATGGGCCTTCGTAAGGAAATCTTTCCTCGAGGACAAACAAAGTTAATAAGCAATCCATATACATATATATATATATCTGCGTGATAAGCGCCCTCTATGAATATCGAATGGACCCAAGAGATGTGTCTTACTTACGTACCTACATACCTCTATATCTGTATATCGTTTGCATCAGCAGGATTGATTATAAATCACGCGTTTAATTAATTGTACAATTGAACCGTTCGTTGATTACGTCGTGTGCGTCATTCAAGAGAATCATTCGAGTAATTTATGAGGCTTCATTTGACATATTTAATTGGTCGCGAATTTAAATATAATTGGAACGTCGTATAATTTTGATGCGTATGACACGATGGGCCAGCGACACGTTTATTTGTTTGGAAAGAAACTCTGCTGGCATCGGGGGGAATCGTCAGTTGAACCAGATCGAGAGGAGAGAATGAGAAACGAAGTAAGATGGAATGATGCAGTCCAAGAGTGAACCAACGAGAACGGAGCGAGGTATATGCCCACCCAGTTGCCTCGAACAACGCGCAGAGATATACAATGTGCATGTATATAGTACATATGTGGGTATGGATATTTATACTAGCTATATATATACATATATATATATATACATATATATGGAGGCTGTAAGTAGGTATATGAGAGTAGTCCAGCAGCCACCAACGATATACATCCGCGAGTCGAGAGAGGAACGATGCGGATGGCAGGAGTGAAAGGCCCACGCCCGTGCCTCGGGCACCTCGGCAAGGGCGACTGGCCCCTTCGCGCAGACCTCGCGCACGCTCTCCTCGGAGAACACTCTCTTACGACTGACGCGTGTGCGTCTCCTTTGTTTGTGAGTATATGCCTGGCTGACCAACACATCGCTGTATCTACTGCGAGCTGTGTGCACCGCCGAGAGACGATTCAGCAGCACAACGGCCGGACTCTCTCTCTCTGGCTTTACTCACGTGGGCTGTAACGTTCTTTGTTCCATATCTATATGTATCACATGATATACATCGATACAAAGAGTATATATATATATATATGTAAGTACATATTTAACAGCGGTATTGGATCGAGATCGACAGCAAACTGACTTGCTCCGAAAGTAAAAAGCTTTCCGCTTCTACTTCGGACGATCCCTTTGCAATATTTGGTAGATTTTTCCTTTCGATTTTTTCACTCTAGGCACAGAAAAAAATTGATGGTTTGGTAAGAGGGCATTAATGATTTATGTTTCCCACAAATATTTAGACACCTCTATTGGAACTACTTTACAGACCGAGCAACTATAATAATTTTCTTAAAAAATTTAATCACTCTTGTCCATTTATTTAAATATACAGGGAGAAAGACACGTTTTTTTTTTTTTTTTTTACGAATTTGACAATTTTAACGAGAACGGTTTTGTCTACGAAAAAGTAATTTTGCGATAAAGTTATGGATAAATATTTACACATGTTAAAAATATTTGAATTGAAATGAGAGAAGCATATCCTCGGATATATACGTCTTCATTTGACTATAATATATTCTTCATCCCCAATGCGATTAATATACATTAGACACGTGGAAAGAGAAAAATTGCAGCAGGAAGATCAGGAATGTTACGGAAATGTTACTCACTACCGGGTGGTAGTAGAAAGGTATATAAGAGAGAAGGGTAAGTAATGGATGCGCAGCGAGAAGACTCTGAATGGATTTATTTAAAATCACCCGATATATAGAAAGGGACGAACTTCTCCTCCCGATTCTCCGTAACGAATTCAGGCGATATGTGTATGTATGGTCAGTGTTAGTGTCTTGTCTACGAAAAAGTATTTTTGCGATAAAGTTATGGATAAATAATTACACATGTTAAAAATATTACATTAATATACATTGGACACGTGGAAAGAGAAAAATTGCAGCAGGAAGATCGGGAATGTTACTCACTACCGGGTGGTAGCATAAACGTATACAAGAGAGAAGGATAAGTAATGGATGCGTAGCGAGAAGACCCTGAATGGATTTATTTAAAATCACTCGATATATAGAAAGGAACGAACTTCTCCTCCCGATTCTCCGTAACGAATTCAGGCGATATGTGTATGTGTGCATATATTTTATATTTATATGTCTGTGTGTGTGTGTGTTTGAACGCCATCCAAGAAGGTTTCAAAGTCAGCCTGAGGGACGTAGCTCGTTTCTCTCGATCATGATCCCCACGGATCGCGACCGTGACGAGAGAACACGCGCGTTGCGCTTCTTCACCGTTCCCTTTTTCCTACTGGAAGCCCTGACGAGGAGAGAGAACATCGCGTTTCCAAGACATGTATTCTACCTATATAAATGTATAGTATACGCAGAGTCGTTCGTCCCGTTTAACCCGTTATACTTTTGCAGTGTGCGAGCAGAGATCGTTGCTCGTAGAAAAAATAAGTTTATGTTTATCCTGATGCTTCCTCGAGAAGTCGCGATCGATGTTTTCGACTATCAAATATATATATATAGAACTGACGGAAAAATAAATGCGCTTTGCGCTATTCTGACATTGCCAATACAGATCCAAAAATGAAATTCATTTGGATGGAATAATTTTGAAAGGCGAAGGTTGAAGGGCGAAAAAAACGTTTCGTATCGATGTTGATTCAAATAATTGGCGAGATTTATTAAGTATTTTATTAATTTCACTACAGCCTCCCTTTAATGTCTCGATCATCTTGGAGAAGATTAAAGACAGACTGTGTGCTATGTACGAGGTGAACGATAGAAAAACGAAGAACATGACGCGCGGGAAGAATGGCCGAAATGCTGCCGATCTGTGGCTGATAGCATGGCGATCGCCAGAGTCACTTCGCCCTGTAGCGAAGCAATCGCTGGACCGGCGATCTGACACGGTCCTCTCCTCGTTGACGTCGTCGTCGTCTTCGTCTTCGTCGTCTTCGTCGTCTTCGTCGTCTTCGTCGTCTTCGTCGTCTTCGTCGTCTTCGTCGTCTTCGTCGTCTTCGTCGTCTTCGTCGTCGTCGCCGTCTTGGCCGAGTAACACCCAGCGCGAGAAGAGGAGAGACCGTCACGAGTTTATCGGATTATCTTACAATCCGGGTGCTGCTAGCTCGCGCTTTCTAAAACGTTATACCCAACTGCTGTCTACGCGCACACGCCCGCGAGTCTCTCTCGTTAAGTCTCGTTGTTGTTCAACGCGGCGTATTTTCAATTTTTCATTTAAACGAATACACCATATACGTATATATATAGAGGTAAAACTATCGTAGACGGGAGTGTATGGAGAGTGCACAGAGTGAAAAATACACAGACTTACACACTCGTGTAGTGTCTCTTGCAGTGCGCGAAAGATCGGTACCGACCTACGCGTATGCGCTCGATCCTCACTTTATTTGCTCGTATGCACAATGCGAAACATACACAAGAGAGAGAGAGAGAGAGAGAGAGAGATTAAATCCTCGGATAAAACGGCCTATATGTGGGCGAGCTTTATTTGTTCCGCGATATAAACTCACGAGTACTACATACAGCCAATGTTATCGGACAATTTGCACATCTGATAAGCGAGGTGATTTCTATTGTGAGTTTTTTTTTTTTTTAATTAAAAAAAGGGCGTGCTTTTGAAAATTATTTTGCTTCCGGATAACGTTGACGTAAATTACTGACTATATCATAGCCTCATATATTATTTATATAAATATATTTATCAATATATCCTTTTAGTTTGTCCGTTTATGTTCGCAAGGACGTGTGAATTTTACGATTGCGTTATTTTAAAAACGATACATTATCATTGACATATATTATTGGAGAATAATGTGCAATGGCTTTTTTAAGAGGGGAGAGATTAATATTATTTGAATGAAGCGCTTTAGCGTATCAAGAGCGATGTGCCAATCAGAGTCACGGATGAGCAGTGACAGACGTCTCGAGTTCTTTTTAACAGCCAAGTTATACAGATCAAAGTGCACCGAGTGGACCTCCCGCAGAGTCCTGCACACTGTATAATACATAAATGGGAGAACTTGAGAGATCTGGTAACTTATTATGCTAGACGTCGTCAGCATAATAGCAATTGAGAATTCTACTCTCGCGCCATCTAGCAAAGAATATTACAATGAAAGCTGCCGATCGCGACGAGACACCTCGATCGATCGATCGATCCATCGTCCATCAGGGTCTCCTTGATACCTTGAGATACGTCTCAAGAGAAACCATTGAGCGAGGAATATGAGGCAGAGAGAATATGATACAATCGATAATGAGAGAAAAAGGAGCGCAATAGGGCAATACACGGACACATATATATATAGCAAAAGGATTACGGATGAGTGGGTGGAGCCGATATTGCTTCGAGTTGCTCAACGAGATGTCCTCGAGTTATCGCGATAAGAAAGGCCATCCTGAGGACACGCCTAGGCTCCGGGAGGCGCGGGCGATAACCATCGACATCGCGAGAAACGCGAGAGAGCCTAGCACTCCACGTACCAAATATATGTATTTGCTCTTCTAGAGATCGGCTGGTACAGAGTCCAGTAAGCAGAAAGTCTCTTTGCTACCTCTGATAGATGTTGCATTCGAGCTCCTGGCTTGCCAGTAGGAAAAAACGTATATATATATATATATATATATATATATATATATATATATATACATAGCTAGCAGAGTCCACGACAGCCAGATCTATTTTCCGAATACCACGAGAGAGCTCTTATCAGTTCTGCCTCGCGTTGTAGAGATGGTCAGCGAGGCCTCTCCAGCCAACACACTCGACTAGGAGCTGGACCAAGGATAATCGAGGATCGACCCTGTTCCTACAACGAAGAGTTACGATCACGTCGGCGAGATCGTTCCGTTACACTTCTGTACGGTAATGTTTTCTATCTCTATTTAATCTCGTTTCTGTGTATAGGTGAAGAGCATACTGGAGCATAATATGTGAGGCTTAATACAGTTTCCGGTACGATGTTTCTAGTAGACATTTTTTCTACATCGATCATCTTCATCATGCAAAGATTCTTCATGGAATTCCATATGATAGGCACTCAGTGATACCAACACAAATTTTAGTACCAACAAATAAATTTTCTATTAATTAATGCTATTAAGGGTGATTGAAATAAATATATACATTCGAACAGAATTGAATCGAATTGATATATATTTATGCATGTTTTATGGAAAACATCTTTTAGTTGATTCAAAGAAAAAAAAAAATGAATATACGATTGTAGTCAACTACATTTCTTGCCCGAATCTTCCATGTATATCGGCAAATTTTATTTAAAAAAAAAAAAAGCTTCGACTTTGTTTACAGAGTAGTGGGAGAAATACGATCTATGAACAAGAACAGAAGCATTAGTGAGATAATATATATATTAAATGATCACGAATTCGTCGAATTCCAACATGACCAGCCGAACCCCAGTATCGTTCTTCGAGACTCGAGATCGCGATCGGTTCGAGCTATATAGAGATATTTTACCGTACACTCGAATCGACCTCTAAGTCTGGACAGAATGGAGATTGGAATACTTTGAATTCTTGAGGTGGACAGGATTGTAATAGTTGGAAGATTGATTAACGAGCATCCACGCATGCACAAAGATTCGAATTATTACAAGATCCTTGATGTAGGAACAAAGTCGAAACAATCGATAGAAATTAAACATTTAATTGAACGAGATTTTTGTCTTTGTTATTTTTTTTTTTTCAACATTAAAAGATCTTCGAACACCAATTTAGAGCCTGTATAAGAATCGCGTAATAACGTGGAAATGTGGAGGTCTGTAAAACCGAGGAATTTGTTCTCAATCCTTCACGAGGATTCGCCACAACATTACCTCAAAGTTGAGTCACCAATTTTAGCTGAGAATTATTTATCCGAGGCTAAAATATATAACCGACGATTTACGATCGTCACACTCGCTCACAAAATCGCTCGACAAATACACCCAAGATCGAGCACTAAAGACAATCTCTGCGTGGTCGAGATAACTGCCTCGGGCATCGCGAACGTCTTGCTCCGACCATAGTTATTCCAGAACACCTGTATTACACAGTCCACAAAATCCCACGATATTAATCAACAAATATAAATTTTTTTCATCCCAAATAGTTGCAATAATCGTCCTTGCTGAAAAAATGAAACGCTACGAATATCCAACGAATTAATTGTACATTTAATTAATGATAATTAAAAGTATAATTCTTTCTTATCGAGCACGAGCTTATCAATCAATTGATAATTATTTTGATCCTGATCAAAATAACTGATAAATGTGGAAACGCTTTTTCAGGATCTGCCCATTATTTAAATACGAATCCGTAAAAAAACGATTCGTCATGTGTCTCGATTACAACATTTTTAAAAAAGTTTCTCAACTTTTCCAATATGCAAAGCTCAGGATATTGTCGTGTTATCGATAAATGTAACTTCACGAATTATCTCTCAAAATAAATTAGGAATTTATTTTCTTATTTTATGAAACAAAAATAAATAAACGAGAAAAACTGGTTCGAAGCTAAACCCTGAGCATGGGTAGATGGCAACAGGATGTTTTCTAAAAATTGGCCCAACACACAACAATTTTACGATCACCTGTATAAAATATGGAAAAAAAAAGAATCTTCCGAATGCGTCCTTCGTTCAAATTTTTATTTTCGCTACGACGTTTTGTATGCTCTATATATTCTATAATATACTGGTTGGGGGTGGGGGACGACGTCGTCCTCGTAAAATCAAGGATGAGTTGTATATATTATCGTGCATTCTCTCGGAGGAAAGAGCGAATGTTTCTAGTCGTAAAAGCAGAGCGTTGTGTTCTGCTACGGTAGGTGTTTTACTAAGCAAATTAAAAATAAATAAAACGAAAGAAAAAATAAATAAATAAATAAAACGTTAGACTGATACTTGTCGCGAGAGCTTGCAAGCCGAGTTTAAGGAGACTCGTAAAGATTTTGATAAGTGGGACGCGAGTAGATCCTCGGAAGAGTAGAGAACCAACTTTTTATCTGATGGACACGCTATGGAATATCAAAGGGGCTTACGTGCGCGCGTGGCACTCTATTGGCAGAGTAGAGAAAATTCAATTTGTTCGATATATCCTTGAGCTGTGACGTTTATCTCGATATCGGATCTCCCTTTCAGGATCGAAGCCAGAATAGAGACAGATCGACACTATGTGTGCGTTTGTCTTCTGGCGGTCAGTGTTAGGAAAGAGAGGCACACTTTGATCGGTAAGACTGTCAGAGGTCCGGTGGAAATTGACCCTTGACGACAGTGAAAGTCTCGCAATTCGGCTTTGATGATTCGTTCGAGAGCCGCTTTGCTGTACAAGATGGCTAAAAATCCTATGTATATAATTTTTTTTTCCACTCGTACCGATTTTTTTGTTCCTTTCATTTCTTCCGAAGCCAACAAACTGTAACTAATGTAAAAAGCCAGCGATCGCTCTGGCATAAACCGATCGATAGGCAAATCGATATATTGGTTTTTGTCTCGTCGTACTCTCCTCTTTGATAAATATTCATAGAGATGTTTGTGCGCGATGAGCTGCTCGCGGAATATACGCTGAGCGAACTCGATCGTATAATAAGAGAACGACGATTAACGAGGTCCAGTGAGATGCGAACTGCGCGATAATTTCCCATCACCAGTCTCATGTGTAATTGTCACGAGCGTGTGCGATTCCACTGCGTCAGTTGCTCTGCTCCGAGATGTATATTAGACAAGAGAGATTTTTTTTTTTTCTCGACGACCTTGCACCATCCCGTGGTATGTTTTATAGAGTCGATCTTGACTCTTCTTGGTCGCACCCACGAGTCTCGTCAATGATTATGTATAATCACATTGAATGCTTGTCAGCAGTCTCAGTCCCAAGTACGCCAATAATTTTCTGTATTAAACATTTTTCCTATATATTCGATCAGATAACGAAGAGTGAGTTCATGCTAATAAATAAAAGTGTCCTGATGAAATAATTTTAATTCGTAGGTATTGTCCAGGTGTCAAAGAGCTTGATTATCACACCGGAAAGAATAACCAGCGATGAAAGACCGAGATTGATTATTTAAAGGGCCTCGTTCTATCTTTTTCTATACCTTAGACGTGGATATACTGCCATTTTTCATAACCTGACTTTCCTCAAGCTACATCATTCTTTAGTTCTTTACCGCTCAAGTTTTATTTATAGAAACAAATATATTCACTTCATCGAAAAATTTACAGTAAAACTTCCAATAAGTTTTCGAGCCAAACGTTTTTCTGTAAGTTAATTTCCCTCTTCACCGGCAAATCGGTACGCAAACTCTCAGATTATATTTCAGTGTAGAATATAATTGAATAGAATTTATTAAATGTTTCACTGCGATTTAATTTTGTTACCGGAAAATCGAACTAATTCAAGAATTAACTTTTTCTTGATCGATAAACTTGTAATTTATTGGGAGTTAGACTGTAACTGGCATCTTCAAATTGGATTACGATTGATGGGGGCGAAGAAAGCGCCGTAAGAAGATGATGAGAAGAAGCGATGAAGGCAGAAGACATATATATATATATATACACATACAGAGAACAAGAAAAACGAGCTCGTTTTCTCGATCGCTTGTGAGAAGGTACAATGTATACTGTATTATATCTATAGATATACAAATACATAAATACGTATATATATATATATATATACATACGTCCAGGTTAACGCGTCTTCGCATCCCTGAGGCGTAATTCTGGTTATATGCTGAAACGTCTGTTCTCTGTGGGCTCGGAAAATCGTCCAGAGCCCACGGGGACACTTTGGTGTGCAAGGGACCTCGCCGGTAATAGAACGAGAGCAGAGCTCGATAGATCGTGGCAGAGGGCGCGCGAGAGACCGAGTTTGCGAGAATCAAAGATCGATCGATCTTTCTAGTTGCGCAAGTCCTTACAGCATGAAAACAACATGAAACTCTCGTGCAAAGTTGCTGCGGTATATTTTTCTGCTGTATGAACCTATATATATATATATATATATATATATATATATATAAGTAGTGTAATGCGGTGCACGTATTTTATATATAGCTATATGTCTATTGAACGGGCGTACCCGTACAGTCTTTGTAACAGAACGGGTACAAACTCTAAACGACTATCGAATCAATGAAACTCGAAAGGGCGGGCCTTTGTATGTTATGTATCGACTTTGATTCATATGTAATTATTGCTATTGCGGGTATATATTCGATCTTGTATATAATATAATAGACTTTAACGATGATCGTGACAACGAGAGAAAAGAAAATCTACCACAGAGACTAGCGATAATTATTTTTATCAGTGAGCGTATTATCCTTAATAAAAGGGATGGATATATATATATATATCACTATATACTAGATGAAACGAGAACCGGGAGGGTACCTGGCCATTTGGGACGATGAGGTCAGATTTGATTGACTTGGATCACGTAGATCCCTCGGATATCATAACGACTCATTATAATTATTGTCATTATTATTATTATTATTATTATTATTCTTAGTCCAAGCAACCTGTTGGACTCGCGATCACATTGATCTTTTGGGAAGCAGATTATACTCTACTCGAGATATCTCAATGACTGAAATAAACTTTTCGTTCCATGCATATCTAATATTTAAAAAAGCTTTTTTTTAACTTGGAATATACATTTTTGGGCATTTCTTATTTTCGATAAGCTCTGAGAGAATAGCAGAATTTAAAGATATTCCTTGCCTTATAAAAATCATGAGTGATGATGTTCGTTTCATTTCTCGGAGAAGCATCTGATAATTATTTTGTTCCCTATATATGTATACAGGATAATATATATATATAAGAGATTAGAAGCGAGGAAGACTTGGAGGTCAGCGGCGTTAATTGGATCATATGTATGTATATGCATAGATATATAAATATTATAAAATGTGAACACTGGGAAAACGTGTGAGAAATCATCTCTCGGCATGCTAATTCGAGCAGTCGTTATTATTTTTTCGTTACACTTATTTGCGTATCGTACGTTATAGTTGGGCTTGGACGCAATAAAACTAGTTCGGTAAATTAATATTTATGGACATGTAATATATAGACAGGCACAAAGACGTGTTTACTCCAACGGAGGAGGATGAGGATTCTCGATTTACGATTTGAATCGTCGTCACGATGCTGTCTCGAGATCGCAATCCTCCAAGGTATTCTGGATCGCGAGCTGGACTATGTAACACTTGGATACATGTAAGCGCAAGTCATGAATTTATTTCCTCATGATAATAATTTTTTTTTAATCAGAAGGAACAACAAAGAATAAAAAAACTATTGATAAATAATTCGAAAAAGGTCGAAATTCAAAATTATATATAATATTTTCTCATAATTATCAGGCATTTCTCTTCCATCAAAAGTATCATTCTTAATTTTAGCTTCATCATAAATGAAGCTTTGTAAATGATTAAAAATTATAAGGAACTAATGCGCAAGTTTTAACTTCCTTTTCGACGCTTTTCAGGTCAGCCCTTTGAGTTTTATTTCAATTCGAATGTTATAGATATCGCAAAAATGTAAATTTTCTGAAAATTTCAAAATTTACAAAATTTTTATAAAATTTTAACCTTTTGACCGACTCTCCCAAAACTAAGTACCAAATAATCTTGTCCCCTGGCCAATTTTTACAGGCAGTTTTAGCTTTTCCCAAAGTTCAGGTATAGAAGGAGGAATCGTTGTTGGAGTCCAGCTCGACGATGGCATCGTTCCCAGAGTTCATAGGTCAACAACGGCGTCATTCCCAGAGTCCAGGTCAGCGACGACCTGGGGGCTCCGGTAACGGATAACGCCCAGACACAACCTTCTCCGTTTGAAATGCTCCAACTTTTTTTTAATTTATCAACCGAATTTGTTGAATAAGGTTTCTTTTTTTTTTAACTCACATTTATCACGACATTATCGTAAATTGAACGCATATTTGGTTAGGAGACGCTAGTCGATGGAGTTTCATAAAATGGAAATTTACTATTACTGTTTAAAATTGGAACGAAGATCCAGCCTAGTATTTCTCGTTGGCACTATTTACTGCGGCCAGTTAAGTTCTTATAAAATTATAGCAAATTCTTAACGCAGACGTTAGTAAATCGGCCACCTAGCACATATGACCCCGTTCTCACCCCTCATTATTTTTTGGAATAATTATTCATAATTATTTTTTAGAACACAACGTGAAGATATTTTTCATTCGAATTTTAAATTTTTGCCTGGGAGCTAAGCTATTAGTGGGCAGTCGTGTGTATATTGGATGGCCCGGAATCTTACGCTTCGCGTTATGGATGCCTCTGGGCTGAGAAAGGCGTGGTGATCTGTATATGCGAGATATGACAGATAGGAGACAAAGACCATGATGCTATGGCTCGAGAGGAGTGTCGTCATTGGCACGTCGTTGTCAGATGATTTTCTGTCTCGTAGGTGGAATAGTTGATCCATGCAATATATATAGATATATATATATATATATATGTGTGTGTTGTGTATGTCGTACCACGAGAGAGAGAGAGAAAGAGAGAGAGAGAGAGAGAGAGAGAGAGAGAGGGGGGGGGGAGGTGCGATAGAGTAGTCATTAATGCCCGATGAGTTTTAATTGGGTATGTTTCAAATGGATATCCTTTTTTGCTCCGTCGTGAAAGAAAAACGCTCGACATGTCTGTTACTTCTTTGCTTCCGGCTGTTTGCCGATCAACATCTCGAATAAAATTCTTTGTCAACAACTACATACATAATACAAATTAACTTTGTTCGGACGAAAAATGTTTATTACGCAATACCTAAAACTGTGAAATATTCGAACTGAAATATTATAATTTTGCTGGCATAAAAAAAATCCTTAAAAAAAGGAACGAGAAAACATAATGAAGGTTGAGCGAAATTCGACCAAAATACTTTACGATATGATTTTTGTCCAAATTCTCGTATTCATATGGCCAGGCTTTGCCCATCAAACATTAAGAGGCCAGAAAAAAAGGAGTTATGGGATTTAAAAAAAAGTCAAGTGACAACAATGAGTATATGATGATAAAGCTTGGAAATATCCTGTCCAAAAAATAATTAATCGATTAAGAACCACCCATAGACGAACGAGTGGCTCTTATTGGGTAGGAACAGTCAATGAGACTTTTTTTACCACCAGCCAAAAATCATAAATTACCAAGTTCCATAGCATTATAAAAAATACACAGTTAGAAGATTAACATGTATAAATAATATATAATGATAAATAATATCTATATGTTTAGTCACAATTGCAACGAACGTAAAGTTTTGCGAATATCTCTGATGAATAATATACAATTATACGGTATGTATAATAAATATAGTAAATTATCATAGAGTTTGAGTCTATATGAACTTCCACCCAATCGCTTAATAATCAGAATTTCTACAACTATTTCTTGCCATAATTCAGAAGCTACGATATTTAATATCTGAAACTCTCAGCCTGGTCTCATAATTAATGTTATTCGTATAACCATGTATGACATATCAAGTAAATAATTAATGATCTCTGTGTAATGAGAGTATAAAATAAAAGATTATCCGTGTGCCCATTAAAGCGCACAGATGAGAGTTGAGTACAGCGAGTACTTAGATTACGTGTGTCTCGTATCGCGCTACCAGCACGTTATCTCGGTGATTTTGTTGATCCCAGAGATACGATAAGACACATATATATATACATAAAAGTTGTTAGACGAGTCTATGACGCCCTCTATGATGCACTGGCAACACGTTTACGTTTAACGGTCTGCCAATTTTTTTTTTTCTTTCTGAATCAGAAACCCGAGACAAAAATCACAAATGGACCATTCATATGCAATCCGATGGCACACAAATAATATGAGAGTTTCAAGATCCTATCTGCAACCTGATCTTTTTACATTTTCAGTATTCCCACATGGCATAAATATATATATGTATGCATGTATGCATTTGTATAATGTAGCTGTGCTTTCAATAAATATATTTTGAAATGCTTGAGAATGTGTTTGAAAATCGAACAAATCGGCAAATACATTTTGACGATCGAAGGAGATTTTTTTCCATGTCTTCTCCGAGAATTATATCGAAAGGAATGACATTTTACTTGATAGCAAAAAATAATTTTTCGTTGTTTCGAATAATATTTGAATAAAGAAAGTTAATCCATTGAAATAAAAAATTGGATGGAGAAACTTAAATTTTTTAAATGATATAAATTTGAATTGAAGGAGAGAGCTCGTACAAAGTATACCAGAGTCGAAAGAATGAATTTCGATGGAACTGAGAGCGGTGACTTAAGACAGAACGCTCTCGTTTAAATATGTACTTGCAATTCGTAACTCTGTAACATGCTTTCAACTCTCTCTCTCTCTCTCTCTCTCTCTCTCTCTCTCTCTCTCTCTCTCCCTCTCGCTCTCTCTCTTTCTCTTGTTTATTATATACTATTACAGAGTCGAGAATGATATAAACGACATTCGAGAGAATCACGAGACGAAAGAGAGAAAAGTTTACGGGCAAGATTTACGGTCTCGCAGAGATCGTGAATTTCTTGGCGCAGTGCGGAAATTTTGTTGTTTGCCGAGCTCGTGTCTCATCTTCTTCCTCTTCTCTCCTGATGGACGATTCGCTTATATGCGACGCATACACTTCTCTCTTGTTCGAGTTCGTTCGCAAACGAGTAAGAAAGTTTGCCCTGCGTGCTTCATGAACGTCGTGACGTGTCTCGGAAAAAGACTGACATTCGATGAACGTGAGACATCAACGGACCAGTTTGGTACTCTCGTTCGCCATTTTTTTTTTGTACGTTTTTTTTTTTTTTTGTACGTTCGTTTTCAATGTTCATTTACAAAAGATCGAGTGCTATGTCAATCAGCTGTTGATTGTAGAGATAAAATAAATATATCGAGCGAATCGTTGCTCATGATCGATGTAGCTCAAATTATTTCCAAAATAAATCCGTGTCCAAATTTCTTCAATTGGAATTTCATTTTATGACTAGTAAAATATGTACAATATTTTATTGTTGGAATTAACTTTTGTTCGTACATTTTTGACATCCCTAAAAAGTTTTCTCTCACTCAATAAGTGTCTCGGTCGAAAAAAAGTTTCAAAAGCTACCCAAGCATGTAGAATTCAGCAAAAGTTGCAGCTGGTTCGGAAAAAGTGGCTCAACTAGCCTAGAAAATCTAGTTTATTTGTTTGGAATAAAGTGCGTTTGACAAACAGGCAAAGTTTGTACCAATTGATGAAAATTATTACATTAGAAAGTTCCGAAAATTAAGAGCAAAATCGCTCAGTAGATTTCATTTAATTATTTTAATGTTTTCTTTGTTTTCATATAAATATATATATATATATATATATATATATATATATATATATATATATATGTATATGTATCTGTATCATACAATTTTTTTTTCTAGGTGTAATAATAGATATGAATCGTGAGTATACCCCACGGATAATTAATGAACGGAAAAGTACGCTGCAGAATTATCTACCTGACAAAGTGTTTATATAGGATACACGCAGGATTTTATCAACTTTGCGGGTCTTGGTTGACGGTGGCTCCATTCAACCGCGACTCTATATACATAATACATATACACCTATATAAATCCTAGCATTCCTAAAGAATCCCCTGGGAAAGGAATTCGATGATGCTCTCTCACAACGCGAGAACTTACGAAGTTGCGGGTGATCCTCGACCGGGGTGAAGGGAGGGCGAAGGGGAGGGGAGGGGGGGGGGGGACTAGCGGATTAGTTTTCTAGCATGAACTTTTGCCAATCGTACGAATCGCGAGAGATGTTTTGTACTATATATAGCAGGCGATATGTCTGCGATTGAGAGACGAAATGGTGGCGGACCAGGCAGTGAACATATCGAGGGGGAAAAAGGCTTTTTTTTTTTTTTTTTCGTCATATATATATATATATATATATATATATATATATCACTTTATAACGTTATTTACGAAAGAGTGCCCTACGGCTCATCACGTAACAGGAGAGGCGAATGAACGAACGAGAGAGACTCACTGATCTGGCGCTATCATACACGTATATATATACATATATATATATATATATATATATGTTTATACACATATATAGTATATATAGCTATCTATACAGACGATGTATAGCTCGAAGCACAAGAAAGAGTGAGATAGATAGTCTAGTATGCTGGGGATGCTGTTGCCGATACCCGGTGACGACTCTCGTGATTGCCCCAAGAAGGGAAAGGTGTGGCACGCCGCCACAGCCACAACCGCCACCATGGCGCAGTCATGTTGCTGATTTATAAGGCTAAATTCCTTTACTGCTTCTCGCCCGAGCGCAATATATATATATATATATATATAGAGAGAGAGCTCGCTATATGGTATGTTATATACGTATATTTATATTAACTGTATATGTATAATATATATATATATATATTATATGTGTATATAATATATTTGAGATACGTTTTCGAGCTCGATGGATTCTCGTTCCCTCTGCAATAACCGCCTACACCTCTCAAACTAAACGCAGTCTGTACCCTGTCTATATATATATATATATATATATATATAGATCGCACCCTCACCGGCAGGGAAAAACTCTTTCTTCCATTCACCCTGCAATGGTACGTAGATCTCTCTCAATATTTTTCTCTTTCCCTCTCTTTTTCCTTTCTTCCACAAAAGCTGGTGAGGTTAAGGAGATCTTCTTATGCAACAGGTTTGCAAAGTCGTGTTTCCCCTTCGGCGAGGATCCCAAGGGTTGCACGATAAAAAATTTATTTGTCTATTTGGTATGTATATATATATATATAATGGTATATAGGATATTATTTCTTCGACTCTGTCGTTACTATGATATCGTTGAAATATGAGTGTTGGCTCTGACTTCCGCCTCTATAGATGGATGTTTTGCGGGGTGCAATCAATTATGATGGAATCAGAAAAGTATTCATTCGAGACCAGCCAGCAGAGAGTTCAAAAGGTTTCATGTGCAATAAGCGAGATTATTTTTTAAAAATTTCTTAAGGGTTTTTTTTTTGGTGCATCGATCTAAGTTGAAACGAAATTGGTAAGAATAAATTTAGAATACTTATTGTTAATGGGTTGTAACTTTTTTGCGGTTTGGGTTTCTCGAGCTGCTTCCGGAGCTTCCAAAAAGCTCTCTCTTACCTTTTTTTTGTCATAGAGTTGGACAATATTTTCAAATTCCTAATGAATTGAAAAAAAAAAAAAAACAAAAAATCAGGAGGGATCCTTCATGTACCAAATTTTCAAATTTCGAAAATATTTGTCTCTCGACCTGTGTATGTTGGGATGACGGCATGGTCGCGTAGTTCTCGCAAAAGTAGCAATAGCAGTAGTCCTGGGGGGATCTCTATCTCGCCAAAGTGGAGGATCGTGTGGGTAACTGGGGCGGAGTCGGATTGCATCACACTCGCGCCCGCTGAACTATACAATAACTTGAGTCTGCAACTGGCATACGTATGTATATGGGTATATATATATATATATATATATATATATATATATATATATATATATATATCTATATATATAAAGACTGCTGGATCAGGCTAGTACACATTTAATAAAATAAACATATATAAATATCTGTTCTCTGAGTGGAAAGATCTGCGATCGTTGAGGTGACTCTTTAAAACGTGATTCAAGCTCCTCCTCATTACTATTTTAGCTATATATTATACACACATAATTCCACATCTCATTTCAACAATCTCCCAACTTCGAATCCCACGAATATATAATACTTTGTGGCTTGGAATGTCTCTGATTCACCAGCTCGTATATATCAATAAATAATATAGTATATAGTCCAAATTATTGATGCGAAATAAGTTGGATTTGTATGCACTCACAAAAGTAGACGCTCCCGTGTGAAAAGTAAAAAAACTCATTGATTAAATGACCAATATAAATCTGAGAAAAATAATACTACAATTAATCCCTTGAGGGAAGTCTTGAAACATTTAGTCTTATTTTTCTATAATATTAACAAATGAGTCAATAGTTGAAAAAATCCCAAGTTAAAGAGCTCAATTGTTTAAAAAATAAAGTTGTGTAAAATGTCACAAAGTTTACCAGACGATGATTTCAAACTTGTCGAAAAGTTTAACCATCACATAAGTGATCCGAGTAGAGATCGGACGAGCTAAACTCTTGCAAATGTTGTACAGAGTTGCGTGTCACTCAGTGGGCGGACTTTCTACACGCATGACACCACAGGACGTTGGTGTATCCTGTGTGTGTGTGTATGTGTGTGTGTGGGGATATAAGAGTCCTGCAGTTGCACTATCGTCTCTTGGTGGAAGGATACATTCGCATATAGTCTCGTTCGTGGAGCAAGTACCTATACATGGCATATGATACAACGATCTAAATTAAGAAGGACGTATCAAAGCCTCAACACAGTCTATACCCCTTTGTAGCATTAACTCCATCCATAAATCCATAAATCCATAAATCCATAAATGATTCGCCTTTCTGACAGTAAACCATCAATACAGGATCAATTCGCATATAGTCTCGTTCATTTAGAAAATATCTATATGGCATATGATACAACGATCTAAATTAAGAAGGACGTATCAAAGCCTCAACACAGTCTATACCCCTTTGTAGCATTAACTCCATCCATAAATCCATAAATCCATAAATCAATCCATAAATGATTCGCCTTTCTGACAGTAAACCATCAATACAGGATCAATTCGCATATAGTCTCGTTCGTGGAGCAAGTACCTATATGGCATATGATACAACGATCTAAATTAAGAAGGACGTATCAAAGCCTCAACACAGTCTATACCCCTTTGTAGCATTAACTCCAGCCATCAATCCATAAATCCATAAATCCATAAATTAATCCATAAATGATTCGCCTTTCTGACAGTAAACCATCAATACAGGATCAATTCGCATATAGTCTCGTTCATGGAGAAAATACTTATATGGCATATGATACAACGATCTAAATTAAGAAGGACGTATCAAAGCCTCAACACAGTCTGTACCCCTTTGTAGCATTAACTCCATCCATAAATCCATAAATCCATAAATCCATAAATGATTCGCCTTTCTGACTGTAAACCATCAATACAGGATAAATTCGCATATAGTCTCGTTTATGGAGCAAATACTATACTATATGTACATATACTACTACTACTACTACTATATATACTATATATACATATACTATATGGCATATGATACACCGATTTAAATTAAGAAGGACGTATAAAAGCCTCAACACAGTCTACACCCCCTTGTGGCATTAACGTCGATATATACCATTACAGCATATATACTCTCCATATAGCACACATGAGGTCTGGTACGTAAAGTATAAGGGGGTACAGACTACGACTTCGCAATATGCGAATGTACGTCTAGCACGATCTAAAGCTCCGTAGCACACACACATATGTATATATATATATATATAATGTACCGGAATCTTGGCGTGGCCGCGTGCAGACGTTAAATAGAGTACGATATATACCTTTTACATATATATCGATGATCTAAAATCCGAAAGGCATATAAGCTATATAGTGATCCATAAATGATTCGCCTTTCTGACAGTAAACCATCAATACAGGTATACAATATTATATGAATACGTGTTATTCAGTTCTGGGCTAAAGGTAAATGTTAGCGATATACTCGGAGATTTGCATAATTATATTCGGCCCCCTGTGCGTCATTATATAACGCGCTTGAATGCATTCGATCTATACTCTGAATTATCGAGTTTTATTGCTACTGAGATATATACAGCACAGTGTTGAATAAATTTGTAGACACCGAGCGATTTGTAAGAAATATAATTATTCTATATGGCGCTTCTTTTTCCACGTCAATGCACCCTTTTTCTTTTAATCCTCGATCGAGGCCGAAGAAAAAGGTGACTGTGAATAAGGAAGAGTTCAACCGGGGGTTATCCTGATAAGCCTTCGTTCCCATTTTGGTCGTCTGTGCTCACCCGAAGAGCAGAGGTCACTTCGCGACGTCCCCAGCAATAGAGACTGAGAAATATATATATATCTATATATATATATATACACATATATAGGATGTGTGTTTCAGAGAACTCGAATGATCGAAGAGAACGAACGAGGACGATGGATGTAAGCGAGAATAGCGCCAGACTTCTCCCGAGGACTTCCCGAGAGAGGCCACTCTCGATGCTAGAAATCACGTTGCGCTCCTGTCTCGAGTCTTCTGTCCCATTCTGTTTCTCTCTTTTTATCTCGAGCGCGCGATTTTATACAGCCGAGCAACAAGAGCAACTTTCTGCTAGAGAGGCGACACGCCCTGCTCTGATAACACCCACACATCGCGGTGCACACACTGCACCGAAACAACGCGATAAACCACGAGAGTGTTTATAGACGTTTGAGGCCACTATACAGTGAGCAGGATAAGTTGCGACAGTTATTCAGCTGGGGAAATCGTCTCCGTGTCTCTTTCGCACGAAAAAAATTTGAAACAGGAAAGGAAATATCTCTCTATCTCAAATCGCGACCATTTTTTTTTTTTATCAAGTTTATTTATATTAATTACATATATATATGTATATTTTTGTATTATTTCGAGAAATTAAATGAATCTGATGAATCGCTCTGTAGGAAATAATATTATTATGAGAATAATTATGCAGGAAGTGAACTTTGATTCTGTAATATAACTAATCTTAGCTATGATTTATATTTCAATTTATTAAATTGTATTTCAATTATTACGCAATAGAAATTGCAACGTCCAATGTGTGTGTTTGATCGAATAATTATAAATTATTAATAATCTTAATATATGGCTCAATATAATCCGATTACGCAATTTATTTTAATCCAGCTGCGCAAACTCTTTTGTTTTTTCTCAATAAGTTTAGCTAAAATCTTATATGATGAAGAGATTGAATGGGAAAAAATAGGCGATGCAATGCGGTATAAGAAACGAGCCAAACGGAACGTATCCGGATAGCCCTGTAAAGAGAGTCACGTTGAGCTTTGCCCACATTGATATATCTATATGTGTGTGTGTACAATATTTGCTCCGTTGGCTGTGCAGCAGTCGCACAGGAGCGCACGGAGAGCGCGTTGCACCGGTGCAGCCGCCGCTATTCTCTTTCTCTCTCTCATTCTCTATATGCTACATTCGACACGCCCTGCTCTGATAACACCCACACCACCGAAGATAAGAACCATGGACCGTTCTGTATATTAGTATTAATAGATGTGCGTTCCGCAAAAGTTTCGCAATTCATATACTTTGTGTATATACATATATGTATATACGGGCACATTGCACCGTAACTATGTATGTGCGTATATAGAGGGAGCTGCATTTTGTACACCTTTTGCACCGCTTATAGTTCTCGACGATATATCACTAATATTCTCGTCTATTATATTCGTGTATGGGAATTCGTTACAGTGTCAAATACACTGACGAGAAAAAGTGTCCTGCTTGCATGCAAACTCTACAGAACAGAACTTGAGCTTCTTGCCCTCCTATTGACGGGAAAGGGGAGTAATATAAAAACGCTAAAGTAAAATTATATGTACTCCGGAGGTGGCGCACCGAGGCACTTTAATGACAATTATCAATTACTTGCAACAGACGAGATTCGCTGTATGTTGTGAGTAGCCGCGCACGACGACCCAGGGTGACCTTCACGAGCAAAGGCAGTGTGAGATTGTGCTCAACCCCAGAATGCTGTACATAAATACGTGTAAAGTTCAAAATTGGGCACGACCACGAGAGCAGGATTTCTGGTGAGTTGTGGCAATTTTGTGGGCTGAGAGATTACAGCAGTTTGAGATATACGAGTTTATAGTAGTTCGTTTCAGATTTGATTTCACATTTTTTCGCGGTATTTTGGAAGAGTGGATTTCTCCGGGTCAATGGAGCACAAATAAAGAAAGGTTAGAATGGCATTTAAAGATTAATTAATACTGATCAAAAAGTTCCTTCAATAATCGATTACTTTCTCTTTACAATCAACTTCTATCTTCTGGTATAATTAATGCAAGATTCATGAGAAATAAATAATTTTTAGTAGGTTTTTTCTAAATTTCGATAAATTTTTTGCCGTTTAAAAAAAAATTGTCCCATCTCTTTTGGAATTCTTGTAGATTTCTTGCGCAACTTTAACATGTTATTTCGTTATCCGAGCGTTTCCGTATAGCGACTGATACGCTCGATAAGACGTACGATATCGCAGAGAAAGAAAAAGGAGCGCCGATTCTGCATCTGTACGTGTATATATGCTCAGTACTATTATAATAGCAGATACGTTCTAATTGTGGCAGCGAGTCAGAAAATATATACCGCTGTAGGTATGCCAGAGTTGCACAGCTTTTTCACCCTCGCACCGGCGATAATGAGAATTTATGTTCAATTTTCCATGTTGACTAAACTTTGTACAGTGCTAACTCATTTACTCGAGTTGCATTTCGAGTTCCATGGTCTGTGTGGGATAGCTGCGATCTATCTGCGTGCAGTGGGGCCAGTAAATACCAGCCCAACATTTTTTGGCAATTTGTTCTTTATCTACTGCGGTGGACTCAAATGGCAGAAACATTGAACAGAATAGGCAGGTAAGATAAAATAAAGGATGCTGGAAACAGTAACACATGAGTCGGAGTATTTTATAAAACCCTGATGTAAATTAATAATTAATTTTATTACTAATAATGAACTAATAATGAACTTTAAAAATAGAGGCATGAAGTTTTGATGCCAGAAATACAGAATTTTTACAATCATTTACGACGATCGTTATAATGGATAAATGGGTAGGTATCCCATTTTACCCCACATAATTTTTTTGTATGGTCTCACAGGTGTCAAAGCACGCCTCGATTAACGCACCGCATCAAGAAACCGGTATATATATATATATCACTCGCGTTGTCCGTGCTTTCCCTTCATAGATCTCGTTTAGTACATAAGAAACTCGTCGCGGTACTCGCGGAGTAATGCGTTGAGTGTCAGAGTTCAAGAGTTCGCGATTACTGGAAGTCTCATTGCGGCCAACAAACTCCGAGAATCGCACGCTCTAAAATCTTCCCATCAAGTCGCACACGTCAAGCCCAAACAAATAAATTCTGGCCAGTTTTTCCGTGTCTTTGCATTGTTTTGTAATTCAAAGCAATTAGAGAATATCAGTATGAGAATATACTGTAGCTAATAATTTTCATTCTGGATTAAAAATTTTTTAAGACTTTTGTGTCCATAGCAAAATATCCTACTGCACATGACGACCTAGCCCCAATTTATTCACCATGCGGATTTCCGGGGCTGAATTAAAAACTAGCCCTGGAGCTCGTACAACTGATTTTTAGTCACGCTCGTTAACTCGCTTTCGCGAGGATCGAGAGAGTCACGAAACTTTGATGTGCACATGTATTTATGTATATATATATGTAGGTACGAACGAACATATATACATAAATATATATATATATATATATATAAGTAGGTACGCACGTATATGTATATATAGAACGTTTCAATGATCCTGGGATCTTCGGCTACAAAAGTACATTAGTTCATAGGGTTAATTGCAATGAGAATACGTATCTCAACTTTTTTTCATCCACGGGAATACGAATTTTGTCGACTCCATGCAGCTAATATTTTATGATTGTAGAGTTTTAGAGTTAACGTGCTGTTATTCTGATTATAGCAGGTCCTCCATTGTCAAAACGAGAGGCAATATTGCAAATATATATATATATATATATATATATATATGTGTACATATGTATATATATATGACATACTCATTCATCGAAGCGAAGTCGACGAAAAAAGAATCTGTAAAACATTGTGAATTTACCAAAGACTTTTTTCCCCCATATGAACCAGCCATTAAAATGTCAGCGTTTCACGGTCTTTGAGCGTGATCTCGAGGATCTTTCCTCAGCTGTATCGTAATCTCGAGGTAGACTGGAAATGGTCAAACATCTGTGCTGGCTCAAAGGCCGTGAACGCGGATCGCAAAGAACTCACGAGCTTGTACACAGTGATGGCATAAACATCCAAGGAAGTTGACCACATTGAGGGGACCAGATGGGCAAAATCCTCGTTCTTCTATTACACATTATATACACACCGAGTCGTCTTTGCTATATTTTGTTCTTGTCGGTCGATTCAGGGGGATGTGGGAGGGGGGCGGAGGGATAAGAGGGAGGTAGATAAGTTTTGCAGATCGAACGAGAAGCTCTTGGTCCAAAGTCATGTCGCATACGTAGGCAGATAATGAGATATATATATATATGTATATACGAGGATGTAAATGATATACTAATGCAGGAAATGCTCTGTACGGACCTATGCATCATCGGTCCAGGTGTCAGGACGCGGTAATGCGCCTTGGCCACCTCGGTCCAAGTATCGCGGCCTCGTGTGTCATGTCGCTTCGTACATACACATAAAAGCGTTTATAGTTACCCATATATAATAATATATATATATATATAGTATAGACTTGACCATATTTTATAGCGCAGGATTTAAATCTCGTCTTCTGTTGAGACTTGACGGACTGGGGGCACGAGCCACACGCATGTACATTTTATCACACCCGATCACGCTTTAAGGAGATCCGGAATGACCTCACACACCCCGATTTGCACAATCCTACCTGACTCTATACATATATTTGTTTAAATTATACACAGCCTGCGTATTTGTTGGTTAGCGATTTTTTTGTTTGTTTTTGGCCTCACCACTGACTGCCTTCCACGTATCTTTCAACAAGCAAAATCTGGTTGGCAAAAGACGACAGCGACATATGTCACATGTCAGATAAATGCGGAGGACGTTCTTCGAGGTCGATGTCATTCGTAGAGCGTCTTTGAGATATGAATGAAACTGGAGGATCGACAAACCAAGCTTACGATTTAAAAATCACGATTATATAGTCCGGAGCTATCTGCGCTGCGATCGAGCTATCTGCGCTGCCATCGAGCTATCCGCGCTGCCATATTAAGCAGGTTTGGCAGGTAATCCCGAATTTGAGAAGAGGACAGGAAATAAGAACACCAGCTCACTTCTTTTTCAAGTCGTGATGAGTACATCGATCGTTCAGCGACGAAATTTTGACCGAATTTTCATAGGGAGAAGAGATGAGATCCGAAATAAAAACTATTCGTCCAAATAAAGGATTTTGAAAGGTTAAATATTTTTCTGTCTTCCTTGTATCATCCCTTAGGACTGTTTATTTGTAAAGTGTGAGGTAGTCCTGCACGTCCTGCAGGGACGAGATTACGAAAATGATAATTCAACGATGAGCTCAAGAATTGTCGGTACAAAAATGGAGAACGACGACGATGAAGGCGCGAGCTGGAGTCACACGTCGCAACACACATCGCTGTATGCTCGCTGATCGTAGAGAATTGATGGTGCAGCGATTTGGTAGAATAATGAGCACCGCGAACTGACCGTCGAATCGCTTCGAGGCATATTCTGTGTATACCGAGAGATCTTTCTCTTCCTCTCTCTCTCTCTCGAGCTCTTTACTCAACAGCTTTTTCATTCATTGATCCCAGGTGAGTGAGAAAGACAGAGCGTGCAGATAGCAACGAGACAGAGGGTTATATCGCGAGCTCTCCCTCATGTATATTTCCATGTGTGCGTGATAGAGTTGCGAGGTGCTGGACTCATGGCTGTTAGAAAAGTATTCTTGCCGAGTCGAATAAATTACACGGGTCGCTGAACAATACCTTTAATTAACAAGACCACGTGACACGAGGGAGATTTGACTTGGTCGTGATTCTTTATATATCATATAAACGTGTATAGTACGAGACGTTACACCACAAGCTTTTGTTTATCGTTACCGGTTCATTATTTTTTCCTTCATTAACATCTCGTTATGATTATCGTCCTGGTTACTCGTTAAATTACAATAAACATTTGAGGACAGAGCTATCTTGCAGCGAGTTTTCAGCAGTATCGGACAGATCGATCGGATCGGATTTGATTATTATTCCAATGCCATTTTTCGTGGAAAATAATTATGAAATTTAGAGCATCGATGCGAAATGTTACTCTAAAAACTTAGATGCAATTTGAACTATGGGAAATATGAGATGAGGAAATGAAAAATTTCGAAAGAATTATAATTATTAAATTTCTTCACAACTCATATTACTCACCTTCATTCAACTTCATCAATTCATTATGTTATTAACTTACATTAGAGTTTTGTAATCAAAACAATCATCCGCACATATATCCGTCCATTTTAAAACTGACTAGAGAACTACGAAAGGAATTTCAATTAATTCTCCGCTGATTACCAACACACATATATGCGAATATCTAATTCATATATCGTTTACCCGGAACTCACGTATTCGCTTGTAGCCAGCTAAGCTCACCGGAAATTAGAAACTCTTCGCTCCGATGAGGCCTCATTTTGTTCTTCGTTGCTGTTGCTGCTGCTGCTGCTGCTGGTCCTGTGTGTTCGTGATCATTATGAAATGTGCTCCTTCTCCGCGTATCGATTTGAACTTCTAGTTATTCTCTCTGTCTTTATTTGGTCAACAAATTGGCCCGGATCTTCTTGTTTTTTCGCCTTTTTCCCTTTCTCTCTTGTGCCTTTATATTCGCCATCGTTCACCAATTTTTGTTTCCGCCAAGAAATATGAAAATTATCGCTAAACGTGGGACGTCGTACTTGGAATGGGGACAAGAAGATTGGAGGAACGAGAGGATGAAACAACTCGTTGAATTCTCCCGCCAACTTGCTCCGGATAATAATCCTCGACAAAAAAGAGATCATCGTGGAGCAGAGGCACCTACGCGCACACATTCCATCATATCTCGACAGGCTATTTGTATATATATATATATATATATATATATATATATTCGTTCGAAATCGATTACTCTCTCGTCATCAATGATCTCTCCGACCTCCTCCTCCTCCCCCCCACTCTTTTTCGTCTCATCGAATTGATCGACGTTCTATGGAAATTAGAAACCGTTTCAGGAACTCCTCAGCGCCTTCTGGTTTTGTACGAAGGTCATCGTGTGCGCTTGTCAATGAAAAAAAAAAAAAAAAAAAAAGAACCATCAAAGATGCCTCTCGATGCGTGACAAGTCGGTCAGTCGTGGTTTCCGTCCCATAGCTCAGTGTACATAAGAAACCACAGGAGGGCCTCCAGCTCGCTTTTGGCCCTTTTTCGAGATTTCTAATTTTCTGTTATTAATTATTAACCGAACGACGAGATTTTCTTGCAAACAACTAAATTGGATTCGATCTCATGAAAATATTCTCGAACCAATTAAAAATTTCACAATTCCATCCTGGATATATTTCATTGAATATAATTGTCGAATCGAAGTCGTCTTTGATGTAAACAAAAAAAAAATCTCCCTGATCCTCGCCTTTTTTGCCTCCAGCTCGCTTCTGGCCCTTTTTCGAGATTTCTAATTTTCTGTTATTAATTATTAACCAAACGACGAGATTTTCTTGCAAACAACTAAATTATATTCGATCTCATGAAAATATTCTCGAACCAATTAAAAATTTCACAATTCCATCCTGGATATATTTCATTGAATATAATTGTCGAATCGAAGTCGTCTTTGATGTAAACAAAAAAAAAATCTCCCTGATCCTCGCCTTTTTTGCCTCCAGCTCGCTTTTGGCCCTTTTTCGAGATTTCTAATTTTCTGTTATTAATTATTAACCGAACGACGAGATTTTCTTGCAATCAACTAAATTATATTCGATATATTTCATTGAATATAATTGTCGAATGGAAGTCGTTTTTGATATAAAGAAAAAAAAAAATCTCCCTGATCCTCGCCTTTTTTCAATGAGACCACTTAAGAAGATTGACTCGAATTACTCTTTAAGCTCAACGGTCAACCGTCAGCCCTTTCAAAGTATGAAGTCGTTTTACAAGTTAAACAAAAAAAAAAAAAACAGTCAAGAATTATCGCTGTAAATGTTTATATCAAAACATTGTATCGCCCTGGCTGGAATGCGATAAAATGTTGATGTCTGATTAATCGATCGGGCAGGTTACAATTTTCACGCAAAGTGTACCGCACCTTTGCCACCTTCACTATCTGATGCGATCGAACAAGCAACGGTCAGCGAGAGACTTTCATACCATCTCGATCGGAGCATTTCGCGAAATAATCCCACGTTGTTGGCAAAAATGTGTGAAAAAAAAAACTTTCACGTTGCAACGGCATGCTCGGAAGTTTGCCAATGTTAAAAAGATTCGATTGTTACGTAATGCATACAAGTTTTTTCTTTGAACAAAAAAAAAACAAAATTTCTACAAAATTTATCATCATCGGGTCAAGCCAAAGTACAAAAAAAAAAAATTCGTAATTTTCATGCTCTGTATTGTTTGAACATTGTTGTGAGACATTGCAACAAAAAATCCTAGTGTATTGGTCAAAAATTGCGGTCCAAGTTTTTAATGCCAAAAGAAATATTTCATAAAAATGTTTGCACCGTCTAAAACTCGAGAAGAAACGAACGAAAAATTCCGGCACGATCTTAGTAACACGATCGGTATTTGGTAACGATGGACCAGACAGTAATTCAAATTAATTCTCTGACAACAACGTAAGGCATTTATTTAATTTTCTCCAGTTGCCACGGACAGGAATAAACAATTGTTCTTCCCTTTTTTATCTTCCACAATAATCTAATTTACAATGTTTAATGTTTTTTCAATTTAAATAAGCAGAAACCTCTTAATTCTTCGAGCTTTCGTATTATAAATTAATGAGAAATCGTTCACATTCGTATGCTCAAATAATTATGCTTTTTGGGATAACTCAAGAGCCAACTTTTTTTTCAGCAATAGTATACATGTTCTATTTTGGAATAGGATTTGAATTTTGAAAATTAATTGCACTTTTCCTTGTGAGCCAATTGATCAAATAGACTTTTTAGGTTGACTCACATGCATTTGATTCTTTTCCTTACTGTCTGACGAAAAAATGAATGAACGAACTCTATTTTCTTGCAGATAGGTGAGAAGAAAGGTGCCGAAATATTAGACATGTCGTCCGTTACCCCTGTCTAACCTTCATACGTCAATGAAGTTTAACTTAAGGGATTCCCCGGAAGTCTAAGGTTAAAATAAATAACCCCTTAAAAAAAACACACACACACATATATATATATATGTCCTCTTCATGGTGCCTCGATTGTCGACGGCTTTCTGCTGCTAGCACTTACGACAGACGAAATAAATCCTTAGTACTTGCCCGCACAAGTATAGAGTTTCAATTGTCACCTCTCGCGCTTGAAAGCACAAGTTTTTTTTTTTTTTCGCAAAGAAAGTCCTGGTCCCTTTGACCGCCGGCGAGTATTTCTCTTATTTCAGGACGTGGAACATCGATCCAATTAACGAGTCTCGTGGATTCGGGAATAAATAAATCTTGTGGGAAACGAGCCGCCAGAGATGCTGGCGTTCATCTGATTTTTCATACACGTTTGGGTTACATAGCATGTACAAAAAGAATTAAAAAGAATTTTAATTCAAACTCATTCGACTGGCTGCACCGAGAAGGTTCCATTTATTTCCCGTGTATATCATTGCAATTGCATAATTCTTGAATTCGTCAAAAAATAAAATTTTGAAATAATTTTCAAGCAAAATAATTCCAAACAATCATTTACTTAGATATTATTTTTTTAAATTATTATCTAGTGATAAAATATTATTAAAAATTTTTTTTTTTTCCTTTGGGTTTGAGTTTCCTGATACTGATGAGGATACTTTGTAGCGATATAATTATTTCGAAGGGAAAGAAAGTCTCCATATGTTGCCTCCTTGAATGAAATAATTACCGATCGCTATCGATATCATCTTCGAAATATTACGAGCATACATAATTAAGTGTATGATTGAAGATCTGGCCCGATCACTTGCACATATATATATATATATATATATATATATATATATATATATATATACATGCGTCCTCTCTGCTTGATCGCTCTCGTCTCGCCGAGTGAAGTGCCGGCGAAGCCGCACGGGACAAGGTATAAGGCCGCAACGAGGGGGACTTAGAAAGTGAAACTGAAAACCCGGAGTAACCACGGCAAGTCGGATGCGAGAGTGCCGCTCTCGGACCCCACCCTGGCGTCGTGGTCACCGTTCTCTCTGTTATACTTCTCTCTGTATCTCGGTACATACTACAAGAGAGATCTCGAGGTATATATATGTGAGATACGAGCCGAGTACCAGTGGAGAGTGCAAAAAAATCGTCTCGAGGCATACAGAGAGAAACTGAGGGGAGTTAGCTCCATGTATCCATATGCATATGTAATATATACGACGATTTAATATGATCCCGAATGAAAAAAATTTTCATCAGAAATTACGCGATTAGACTCAGAGTGACTTAAATTTTTATTCTTTCATTAAAAACAGTGAAAGATTTGTTCTATTGTCTATTATTCACAAGATAATTATATTATTATTATTATTAGCAGGTTATTGCAAAGAGCTTTTCATTTTCCCATTTACGCGAAAGGAAAAAAAAAAGGATAATTCGTAATTTTTACGTGGGTTTTTTTCAAGTCTCGAAACAAATTAGGTTTGATTCGTAATTTCAAGAAAATGTTTTTTCGGTTTTCGATTTTCGGAGAGCGGTTTGAAAATCTTCAAAGTATCGTCAAAAAATTTATCAATCTGAGTAGACTTTTTGAACACGAGCAGATTAAGAAAGAATCATCGAGTGCTCTGTGACTATTTAATTAATTTTCGTATGAAATGGTCACTTTATATCCATGAGATTTAAGTGCAAATGAGACTTGACCAGGCAAAGTAAAAGGGGACGAGCATGCGAGAGAGAGAGAGAGAGAGAGATTGCAGGCGATGACATTTTTTTATCTGTTTGATCGCTGAGAGGTGACCAAACCACTCGTCTCTTCCAGGTGTCTCAGCGAAGCGTGTCCGTTGCGCGGCAACCCAGAGAATACAAGTTGGTTGGTATAATAAGTGGTCCGATCGAGTCCCAGTTGGTCCCGCAATAGATACACACACACATATATATATATATATATATATATATATATATATATATGTATAGACCAGGCACAAGCGCAGAGAGGACGAGAGAGGGACGCTTAGAAAGTAAAACCGAAGACTTAGACACCAGAACGGGCGAGGCGCGAAGAGAGACCCCACCCTGCAAAGCCTCGTGCTAGTTCAACGTTAGGATATACACGTAGAGAGCTTCTCTCAAAAGCGAGAGCTCTCTTGGTACACGTATTAAAAAACTTACTCATATGTATATCTATGTGTGTGTATAAGCCACAGCAGAGTTAAAACTAGATCTAAACTATACATTAGGTATGCACGTGTATCACGTTTTATTTTTCGTTTCGCCAATCTGAATGTTATTTTTTATTTTACTCATTCCAACGCTGGGGGATTCGCTCTCTCGCGAGAGAGTATGTGACTTTTATATAGCTCTCGAGTAAAAGTGGAACAATCCATGGGTTTTTTTTCAGCTTTTTATTCTTCTTGCTCGGAAGGATCTTCCCTGGGTCAGTCTAAACTCGTTTTTTATTATCTGCCCATTATTCTCAGAATGGGCACCATATTTGAATAAATATAACGAACAAAAAATAATCATAATAACTTTGTGAGAAAATGTTTATGGATAATTGTCGCAATAAAATAAATAATTACAACGTCCCTCTCTCTCTCTCTCTCTCTCTCGAGGAGAATTGACAATAATTATGAACGTTTTTTCTATTTATTATATTTAATATTAATATTTTAGTTCGAAAATATCACTGCTCGGAAGTATCTTCACCTGAAGTGACGAATTTTCTCAGCATTTTTAAATCACTTTTAGAATCGCCTTGTACGTTGATCAAGAACAAAAAAGAGAATAGTACAGAGAACAAGAGAGGAACAGAGTCCATACTTGAAAATTCATCAAATCACGTTCAGTCATTTTCAGTTCCTGTAAAAATTCGTCGATTAAGGAATGAGAGACGATGTGTGGGTCAGTCTAAACTCGTTTTTTATTATCTGCCCATTATTCTCAGAATGGGCACCATATTTGAATAAATATAACGAACAAAAAATAATCATAATAACTTTGTGAGAAAATGCTTATGGATAATTGTCGCAATAAAATAAATAATTACAACGTCTCTCTCTCTCTCTCTCTCTCTCTCTCTCTCTCTCGAGGAGAATTGAGAATAATTATGAACGTTTGTTTTATTTTAATATTAATATTTTCAAGAAGGCATCATTTTGACTATTTTTATTTTTTATTTTTATTTTGACGAATTTTCTCAGCATTTTTCTTTGTTCATTACTTTTAGAATCGCCTTGTACGTTGATCAAGAACAAAAAAGAGAATAGTACAGAGAACAAGAGAGGAACAGAGTCCATACTTGAAAATTCATCAAATCACGTTCAGTCATTTTCAGTTCCTGTAAAAATTCCTCGATTAAGGAATGAGAGACGATGAGTGTCTTTCTCAAGCCTCTGTCACAAGTTGCTCGTTATATCGTCCGCGTGTTAAATCCACAAGGCGGTTAAGACACACGCACGCGGAGATCGAGAAAAATCTCCTCAGCACCAAGGAGTCATCTCTTGTAGTCTGACGCAGGTGTGAAAATGGGTCACTCCTTTCCCAGTATATTGTGCACCTGTGCTCAAACATCTCGTCACAACTGATACATATATGTATAGGCCAATGCTTTCGCGAGAAAAGTCTCGCGAAGAATGCAAGAAAACGAGCGTGAAGCTCATTTTGCGGGGTTACAGCTACAAAAATTCATTAATTTTTCGTGCCCACAAAAGCTCATCCACATTGCGTGCTTATGAGCATCAGAAGGAGAACAGTGAGATTTCTTTGTAATTACGAGACTGTGGCCCTTGCTGAACCTCGAGCGCGTTTCCACCATTATACTTCTGTGTATATCTATATATATATTTATATATATATATATATATATATATATAGATATATATATATATATATTTGACTGCGGTGTATTTCCTCGCTAGTTTAGTCGTGGCTTAACGCGAATGGAAGGCAGAATGAGAAAGAAGAACGATGAGAGGGCCTTACATCTTCCTGTAATGGGCCTTATCCCGTAAACGGTTTGGATGCTCTCTGGCCCGTAAATGGAATAGCCGACAGCCATCAGCAGACTCAGCAGACCCAGCAGCACACGGTAGTATGGAGAGCGTGTCAGGAGTATAGGCATCTCTATGCGGAGCCTCAACGGAATGACGAGGGGGGCGCTTAGTTTCTCTCTCTTAATCTCTCGCGAAGTTTGTACCCTCACGTACCCCGTTGCTCGCTGCTGATGCAGTCTCCTATATACTCAAGTATATGATAGTACATGTATACACGCACACACTCATATATATATATATATATATATATATATATATGTATACATGTGATCTTACGTACTACGTACCCTATTCGCAGATTAATGCTCACTTGCACTGTGTCTTAAACACGTGTGGGAAGAATGTGGAATATCGCGAATGGAATGAAGCAACCCAAGATTCCATACACCCGGAGTATATAATTTTTATATATTTCCATGTATATAAGAGCACATCATGACACAGACGTACGAGCATCAAAGCTCAGAGAGAATATAATTTTCCATACGTACGCAAATGTGTATCGCGTTATTATTATTACACACGTGAAAGGACATTATTTATTTTATATTAGTACATTTTTGGTGAAACATATAAACGAGCCTATAACACGCATAATTAAACAAAAAGTGGGAAATTAGCGCATGGCCTAGCCCAATGCAAAACGTCAGAGGTCCCTCTCGGAGGGTCCCATCGAAGCAACCCAAGATTCCATACACCCGGAGTATATAATTTTTATATATTTCCATGTATATAAGAGCACATCATGACACAGACGTACGAGTATCAAAGCTCGGAGAGAATATAATTTTCCATACGTATGCAAATGTGTATCGGGTTATTATTATTACACGCGTATAAGGACATTATTTATTTTATATTAGTACATTTTTGCTCGAACATATAAACGAGCCTATAACACGCATAATTAAACAAAAAGTGGGAAATTAGTGCATGGCCTAGCCCAATGCAAAACGTCAGAGGTCCCTCTCGGAGGGTCCCATCGAAGCAACCCAAGATTCCATACACCCGGAGTATATAATTTTTATATATTTCCATGTATATAAGAGCACATCATGACACAGACGTACGAGTATCAAAGCTCAGAGAGAATATAATTTTCCATACGTATGCAAATGTGTATCGGGTTATTATTATTACACACGTATAAGGACATTATTTATTTTATATTAGTACATTTTTGCTCGAACATATAAACGAGCCTATAACACGCATAATTAAACAAAAAGTGGGAAATTAGTGCATGGCCGAGCCCAATGCAAAACGTCAGAGGTCCCTCTCGGAGGGTCCCATCGAAGTCCCCGCGGATTACTTTTACTAATTCTTTTATTTCTTATATCGCCATTGCTATATTTCATTCGTCCCATCCTCACGTTACACAGATTTATAGAACTGCGTAGAGGTTATGTGTGTGACGTCATGAACAGCATACGAGCTTCCCTTGTATAATTTACATACAATTGCTTGAGGAAATCAACGACTTCAGGGAATGATTTTTTGGGCAGTTGGGCCTGAACATTTTTGAAATTTGGATTAAGGATTATTTGCTTAAGCAGCAGCAAAGAAATATATACTTCGATAATATAGAGTTTTAAAAGATATTGAAATAATAATAATAATTTATATATTTTTTAAATACAAAAAAAATTGATCATACAAAATTGTCTAGAACACAAGTTTATGAGAAATGAAATATATTTTTTTAATTATTATCGACGATTGTAATCACTGCGAGTTTTTTCCGAACTGCTTCAAATTCCAGGTGAAAGCGCGAAAAAACGTAATAATTCTCTCGTTTTTTCTAGACGAATAAAAAAAATGTATGAAAGAAAGAACGGTACGCGGAGATTATATCGAAAAGATATATAATGATGATATGTGAATGACTATGTATGGATCTCACCATCCATATCATTTTCACAGAGTCATTTCCTTTTATATATATCTTTGGTCACGTATATAGCACGTCTGCGTGATCCCACCAGTTCGATTTCGAATCTTTTTGTGGCTCCATTCTCTAAGAGTGTCGAAAGATATCAGGCTCGTGGGGAAATTTCGTTACTCTTTGCCAATTGAGGAAAAAAAAAATAATGAGAAATTATTTTAAATAATGGTCTCTAACTGACTCTAATAGACGAATAAATATTAAAAATTACTCTGCGTTGACACAAAAAAAAAAAATAAGTTTTTGAATTTTAGTTTATGGAAAAATTGATATCAACCCTTCACCTCAACTCAAGATATATTAATGTAAAAACGTCTGCAAAAATTAGGTGATACCGATTTTTCCATTGACCTAAATGAGTGCTCGGGTTCATTTTCATTTCACGAAAAATTAGCATATTGAAACTTGCACATTGATATCTTGTAATTCTCCTTCGCTGACCCCCAAATTTCTTCTTCTATGAGAAAGAAAAAATTGAAAAAATTACGAGAAGCAATTTTCAATACGCGCCTTTTTATTTTCACATTAAGCATTTACAATTTTTTCATCATAATAATTTTGAATGATTTCTTATTCGAATGTTGCCCATCCCATTTGCTCCAGTTTAGTCTGGCTCAGCGATCTCATCAATCTGCTCTTTCGAGCCCCATGAGCTGTTATCTCCCCGCAATTATACCGCGAGCGATATATATATATATATATATATATATATAGAAGGAGCATAGTTCAGGTCGAAGGACTCTTGCGGCGGCTCTAAGTCGGCGAAGATGAAGAAGGCAGAGAAGAGGAAAGAATCTGTATCGAGAAGGTGAAATCCGAGCGAAGTGGCCCAGTTTATAGTTGGCCGATATAATTACCGAAAGATCGCCGATCCGCACGGATTAGGAACTCTCTCGGGGGCGGGGGCACACGCCGTAGGATGTTTTTCTTAGCGTTTCTTTTTTTTTTTTCATGCGGCGATCTCTCTCTCGCTCACGTTTGTCTTCTCGAGGGAATTTTATGGGTCCCTCATTGGGACTTTTCCTATGACGGTGGGTGGTATAGGTGAGATGAGTGCGTGTAAGTCTACGTCAGAGAGAGAGAGAGAGAGAGAGAGAGAGATGTTGAGAGTCATCGTGGCTGCTGGCAGTGTCCAAAACGGTTGCGCCATTGTTGGCTTCTTACGCCAAAGCTTTGGCGATCTTATTCTTCAAGGCCTCGGGGGCCTCGATGAGAGTAAAAAGAGAGCAAGAAAGAAAGACTTCAAGGCGTCGACTTGAAGCCTGTGGTACGCTTTTGCGTTGCTGCTGTTTCACCGCGCTGATTCTACTGCTGCTGTTCGACCCTGCCCTCTCGCCATCAACTCACGAGCATGGTAGATTCGAGTGAGAGATATATTATCGATGAGGCTATCCTCTGCCGCGTGGTAGACCGAATGGACCAGCAAAGATCGAGCCCGTTCACAGAACCATTTGTCCTGGTTAATAAGAAAGCGTCGTGTCTCTCGCTCTCCCAGCTTGGTTACATGCTATATCCAGATCTTCAAGATTACTTCTCTAGGCCCATGGGCGGTACGCATATGACGTCCTATATACATATATCTATACGCGGTAACAGCTATCCTTCGTCATTCTGCCAACGATGAAAAAATCACCTCTCTCTCTCTCTCTCTCTCTCTCTCTTTCATGACCAGTACGAGTGTAATCGACTGGATTTTTATATGCCTCTCGTTCCGTTGCAGATGTCACTGTAATATAATATCAGCACAACCACGTTCTGTGCCACCCCTCTTATTTTCCTGTATTTTTCTATACTTCTTTATAGGTGATGTAAGCAAATTTAAGGACGAGAAATATTTTAATGAACCAACGGATTTATTAATTTTCCTCTCGCTACGCTTTATTTTAGTGTAAAATCACTCGACAGAGATGATTTGATTGATCTGCTGTGGAATTGACCGGGGCAAAAAAATATTTATCTCGTTAGTTCCTGGTATGGATGTATCCCTGTAGCATAGAGAGATTATTAGTAAACCTGTCAGGTTGACTTGTGCGATCTCGCGGTATGCCATAATAATGGTATATTAATATTCATCGGCAATCTTGTGGTGATCAATCACTCCGCACGCAGTCACGTCGTTTGCCAATTTTCATTGACTCGTCCGTCCTGAGTTTGCCTAATATGTATATGCCATGTGTGACGACGAGTATTTATACGAATTCCAATGACTTTTCGCGCATATATTCGTCATTACACCCCAGATATGTAGCTCGATACCCATTAACTGAACAGCGTTCGAGTATACGTTTCTGTATGTGTGTCTGTGTGTGTGTGTGTGAGTTCGATATATCTATACAGGCTGCCTGACAATAAACGATCTACGGTGATTAAGCATCTTGTCGGCTTATCCGCTTGATCGCACGAGGACCCTCGCGAGTAATCGATCGAACTGCATCGCATTGCCGCAGCTTCCAATGCAAAGTTCAAAGTCGAATTGAAATTACCACCGGTCTATCGCGGCAATACGACAAACCCGACCACCTGGCAACAAAAGCGAGAGTGACTCTAATGGATACCACGCGTCACATACCACACGCAGAGTCGAATGACGGATATCCTCTCGGCAATAAAAAATAAAAATAAACACCACATCGGTGAGAAACGTGAATAATATGAAAATTGCTAAATATCGATTAAATTCTCTTTTTGCAAAGATGAGACGGTCCATATTTTCTCTATGAGTTTGATCTCATTGACGCTGAAAGCTCTTTCAGGAATTATCAAGTGCGTGGCCACACCGCGTCAAGGCTTTATAAATCCATGTCCATTCTGGGACTTATCGAGGCCCATTCTCACGTCTGATGACGACAAACTTGTCGATCCGCAATTGCGGGTAACTTACTTTTTGCGATGAGACTCAGGTGATAGGAAATACGAGGTGAGAGGTAGAGAGAAGATGAAAAGTCCCGTCGTCTGTCGAGTATAAATCTAGCACCAGTACGTAAGCTGGTATGCTTTGCCATGTGGCACAGAGGAAAATCCACCAAGCGACCCGATCCATGCATAAAAGTGCACGGTGTGTCCTTACACATCCAGGAATTCTAAGCATGCGATAGCATCGTCCTTACATAGACTATGTAAAAGTAAATTCTTCGTAGAGTAGCGAGCCACGAGGATATAGCCGTGATACAGAGTAAGTCTAGGATAGTTGGGATACTTTTTGTTGATCAGCTGAAACTTCTAAATCTCCCCACAGAAATAGACGAGCTCTTTGACGTTCAGTTAGAAATTTTGGGTTAAGCTAATGAGAAGATTCTTCAAAATGCCTTGAAATGTATTGAAAAAGTTTGCGGCCGTTCTGTCACTCATACGGGCATCCCAATTCACCTGGTTTTGCACCACACGAGACTGAGAATCTGAGTTTTATTATATTTTTCATTGCTTCTAAGAGACTCGAGTGCTCCAAACTATTTGCCAGCTCCGGCGTTCGAGAACTTCTAGAATACTTGAAGAGGCCGGGTGTTGAGTTATACATTTAATGTATGCATCATCGTGGCAAAAACACACATAAAATTATAAATAATAGTACATAGATGCGATAGAGAGAAGACAACGTGGGCATCATTGATACTTCGACACAGGCGTCGATTCTTCTGTCAGCGCCAAACGTCAAGACTCGGAGCTTGAGGCTTGTGCAATCGAGAAGATAAGTGACATCCTTCTATCCGCTCTCTCGTCACCTTAATGCCACGCTATTATTGTACGTATCGTATACATATATATATATATTTTTGTACAGTGTCGAGTCGCGAATGTGCCAAACCCTTCGATACTCGCTCTCACGTGGTGAGGAGCTCCAACGACAAACGTCCTTCTCATCGTCTTCGTTCGTTGGATCAATTTTTATTTGCAAGGTATGCAAGGCAATATGTATATAAGTATAGAAGTAAGTCAAAGTGTCCTACGCGTCTGTTTGTAGCGCATATTCTTCACAAACGCGCGGGTATTATGGGCGTTCTTCTTCTCTTGGGTTAGATCGACGTATATGTATACATGGTATGGGCACAGACAGGCGGATGGATGACGGCAGCGTGCATCTCTCGCACTGGCAGTTACGTAGACATGTATTATGCATGCAATGCAATGTCGCATATATACATATATATACGCATATATATATATATATATATACGTATAGCATGAGCTGTATACATCATATAGATTGTAGCACGTGTGTGTGTGTGTGTGTGTGTCCGTAGAGCATATCGCGAGAGTGCTCCTCCCACTGAAACAAACGGTAACGGTTTGCTAACCAATCCTAACATGAGACGTCCGACGTCCATCGTTGACCCCTTCCTCCGTGTCCAGAAAAGCCCGACGTACTTTCGGGTTAATTTTTCGCCAAGTACTTCAGCCTATTAATCTTTTCAAATCTAGCTAGAAGCTCCTTAACGATGGCCCATATTTTTAAACAAGATTACCACCTGAGGCTTCAAAAAAAAAAAAAAAAGCGTGTTCCTTGAGTTCTCAAGTGGGAGAAAAATAAACGGGAACAAGTGGAATGCTTGCGATCGATTCACGCACCAATCAAAACTTCTTTGTCACTGGAGACATTGGTAACTATTTTTTAAGATTCGATAATTTCGCCGTCCGATCAACAGACGAACGGGTTGGCCGGGATTAAAATCGAAATTATGCAAGCCCGAAAAGGAGCCTGCGATCTTCTGAATCCTTGGGAGTTATCCGAGATTCCGTGGCAGAGTGACGAAGTGGAGCTCTGATAGGTCGAAACATTCCGGAGCAGTTAAAAGGAAGATTTAAGGCGGCCCCGAAGGCTCGCACAGTACACACACACACACACACACACATATATATATATAAATGTATTCGAGGGACCACGCAATCTATCGTGCTGGCGAAGCAATTTCGATTGCTCGAAACTCTCACAGGATGACCGAATGAAAAATTCCCCTCTGTCGAGTGTCTGTACACACAGAGCGAAAATATGTCGAGTGATTTCAGCTTGCTACAGACATATATATACATCATCATAACGTAAGACAATGAGAGAAATATACCAAAGGAAAGACCCGCTCCGTTTTGGGTCTCTGCTATGATCGTGATGATGAAAAGTATCAACTCGTTGGTAATCTCTCGTAAAGGTCGATGTTTTGTGCTCTTCCACCCAATTTCATCTTGCGCCGAGATTCCATTTCCTATATACGTACAAAATTTTAATGGCCATATTGCGCCCCCGAAATTTGTTGCCACAGAGCTAGAAATAAACTAGAAGGGGAAAGATCCTGATCGGTTGGCAGATCTCGAAGTGCTAACCTAGATAATATCTCACAGTGTAAATCGTAGTGGCTTCTCTGTGCTATTTCCAGAACGGAAAAAGTTTTACTTGATTTGATATATTAAAAATTTAATGAAATCAAACAAATATTATTTCATATATTTGAATATATGTATAATTGAATAATATATATATATATAATTGAATAATCTTGGCATATCAGAATAAATTTATTTGAGTAAATTTTTATTTTTTTGGTTTGTCCAGTTGAAAAGGAATGACTCAGATATGATTGCTGCATCAACGGGGTTATTATCCAAAGCTTCAGAATAAGGGGGTGTTTAAGCTAATATAGATTCTGGTTTTTATTCTACTCATTGTACCCTGGGACGTATCTCGCGTGGGTTATCATGCGATGAAAAGCTATGACTATGAGCTATGCAGAGAGTGTCCTCTTGCCCAACGTTGTTCCTTAATCCTTCCAAGTAAACTCACTTCCCTGCCAGACTCGTAGAGTCAGATCCGCACAAAGGCAAACGAGCCACGACCCAGTTTGCTCTCGCTTATGCGATCTCCATTAGAATTCTGGTGTGCCCAGTCGACGACGAGAGAGACTGTTTTATGTTTATCTACGTGTATATAGAAGCTGAGCCATCACAAACGTGTTACGGTAGTGCATGGAGAGCGTAGCGCAGTATGCACCGAAGTATACTCCGCTATTTCAAGTTGCTCCCAGTATTTACAGAGTCTCGACACCACGAGAGAACAAATTCGCGGGGTCTCTCCGCAACTCAATCCTCCTCTTACCCAACACCATAGACCTTATAACACCTCTTTGCTCTCGCAGCTCCGAGATAGACGGACCGACGTGGAATAATCCCCGCGGAGGCTCGAATGGCGCGCCAGCCAGGACCTCAATGACCCCGTTTCACGTGATCTCCATTTAAATATACATATATATCCATACATCTCGTCGAGACGACGCCACCAACGAGATTCATTCTCATTGCACGCAGTATACTCCAAAGGGAGTTGACTTCCGGTATTGAATTTTGCTTTGCCAACACATAACGTGACTCTGTAACGATCTATGGGAATGCGGCGTGGAACATTGTCGATACAAGATATGATAAAGTCAGCCCATGTCATACTAATGTCAATTTTACTATGGGTGCATAAGGATTCCTCGTAGTCTAATCTTCGCGCGGCAGGCTGACGTTTAACATTTAACAACTCATGATACAGGGATGATGACAGGTCTTCCGGTGTTTAGCACACCTCTCCTGTATTTCGTCATTCATCTCATCACTCCCAACATTCTTCCTTGCGACGCTTTCCTCTCAGCTCTGCCAAAACACACATATGTTGTTACTGAAGGACGATAACGACCCTCTCGGTGTCCCTCCTCATCTCACCACTTTGCGATACATCGCTCGCAGCATCCACACACGCGCCACAAGTATACGTGAGTGCATGTGCTCACATTGTCGCTTAAGTTGTTTGCAGCTAAGCGGCATTGCCAGAGCGTGGGCGCACTAATGATGGGTTCGGTTGGTCGAGGCGAGAGATGCACACGGGTACGTACACATGTCGACGTGTCTCTGCCGTCACCCCGAAGAAAGTCATCGTTTTCTTTCGTCCTTTTTTTTTTTGCACGAGAGAACTCGCTCGTGCGATACGACGACAATGCAAATTCCAACTCTCGCCCTCTCAGCGATAGACTCTTTGGAATATCAGAATAGTCGGGCACGCGACAACCTTCTCGATCATCAGAGAGAGAAATCTTTTCATTATCAAATGGAACAGAGAGAAAAACTAGGTCTTGATGCCCTAAATGTTTGAGCCAATCATGGGAATAACGAGAGACTTTCCGATATTTTTTTTTTCTTCTTAGTCACATGCGTGTCCAATTCGGGAAGAGCTGAAAACAATACAAAAAACGGGAACAAAAACGAGCTGTCCAAAAGAATCGATTCTATAAGTAGAGCTCCTCTCGAGGCCTTCCTCACAGCTATCATTTTTTTTTTGTTTCCTTTACAATCGAGATCACTCTCTGCTCTCGGAACGCCCTGTGACCAGATCACGGATAACTGTGTCAAGACGTTCTGGATATCTCGACGTGCTGCTCCGCGAGATTGCGCAACGCGTTTGTGCTCCTGAGCTGCCTCTGGGCCCCCAGAAGCAAGAGAGAGAGAGAGAGAGAGATGCAGAGTGCGGGATCCACGATGATCCGATTCTAAGATCACCTTTTTGCCGTATCGTATACTTAGCTCTCCTCAATTTACAATCTCGATTGCTCAGACTGGTCTAGAATATCGCAGAGGGCCAAGAGAATGCATTAGGACACCCTGCGGGGTACGTTTGTATCGAGTTTTATGCAGGAATAAATGATTCGGAAACCGATGACTGTGGCAGCTTGTAAAAAAACGTTGGAATGACAAATCCTCAGGGTATACTGGAATAATTTTCGCAAATAGCAAGATCTGAAAGTATCTGTTAAATAAATGGAGGCTACACTATATCTCAGCCGAGTTAAAAAATATATTTATATTACATTAACCTCGTATAGGAGGTTAGCTCTCGGATAAATTATTCAAAGAAAACGAAAAGATAAATTGTAGATTAAAGAAGGGAAATTGAAACATGCTGAGCAGACCAGCTAAAACCATCAACGAGAATTCGTCCAAATATCTAGGTCTCAGCCGACAATAATCCTTAGAAAAATATCGTTACAAGTAGATGAGAGCTGCACCCATAAGTCGCCCGCAGGGACACCATAAGTCCTAGGGTAACTGGACCATCGTCATATGAGAATCACGTCGGTTGAGTGAGAAAGAAAACATCAGCGCCTACGACTCTTGATGATGGCCGGTTTGTTGGTTCTTCGTCAGTGGCGTCGGGACGACGTAACAACTGACCTGTCTTGTGCGATGGTGAGCGTTGGTCCCGAAGAGTAGAGATGGTTACTGGTGGTGGCTGCAGCAGCAGCAGCAGCAGCAGCAGCAGCAGCAGCAGCAGCTGGCAGCAACTCTTGCCGATATAGCGGTGAAGGTGGAGTAGACGAAGGAGGAGGAATGAGACGTATTGTACGATGGGGTGGGGTGTGTCGGTACAGTTGCAAAGGTGAATTAGTGCCTGGGAGGTTACACACGGAGGGAACGAGAGTAGCTTGGCTACGCTGGAACTGAATTTCTCGTGGTGGGAGTATTTCATTCCGGTGTATGTGTTTGCTGCGTGGAAGAGGTAGAGAGGCTGTTCTGGCCGGTTGCTTTCTTGGCAGAGTACCGAGAGGAGTGGTAGAGGTCTAGAGAGGTATTCTCTCTCTCTCTCTCCCTCTCTCTCTCTCTCTATGTATCTTTCTCCACTCGGCACAGACGCAGATAGCATAATAGCTATGTAGACTAGCATTGCCAGACGCACACAATCTCTTTCTTCGTTCGAGTAGCGCGATCTCGTTGATGCCCCGCTCGATGTTGCTCGTTGCTGGCCCAGTGAGTCTAAGCAAGGGGACGAAAGATAGGATATATAGGTGTATCCATATATGTGTATATATGTATATATATATCACGAGAGAGGCAAAAGCTCAGCGAGTGAGAAGAAAAGAGAAGTAGGAGCTGGGAGAGGAAACGGATCAGATCAGAGGGAGGGCAGGTCGCGTGCCGCCGCGTGGTGCTACTACCGTAAGAGGTTGGGTGAGGTGAGGTGAGTTGTCCTTACCTTACCAACGTCTCTCACGGTTATTCCACCAAGCGGAGGGACCATGAGCACAGCCTCACACAGAGAGATATGCTCTCTCTCCCTCTCTCGCTCACACACACACACATTCTCTCTCTCTCTCCATGTGATGCTCCGTCTCTCGATCTCTGTGTGCTTCTGCTAACTCGGGCGCCCGCGCTCATCCACGGCCACGGTACAGACTCTCTGCGTCTCACTCTCCCGTGTATGCCATACATATATATATAAGAAGATATACACAGAGAGCAGTCTATACCTATCTACCTACCTACCTACACCTACTTTACGAGAGAACCATATCCTACCTACCTATACCCCGACCAGCCTACGGGTTCAGTCTCCCCGCCCAGTCGAATGCCCGCACTGCCGCACCACACAGTGTGCCCCGAAGTGGTGTGCTTGTTCCTCCTCACTCTTGTTACTCTTACTTTGCTGTGGCTCACCAGCAACGCCACGCTTTATACACTCTTGCGCCTCCTTACTCGATCATCTCAACTCGCTTGGACCGCGTGCCGGCTTCCTCGAGCCTCGTCACCACCATCATCATCATCATCATCATCGTTGACGCTGAAACGAGTGTTCGTTGTATACGTCGTCAAGCTTAATCTGTATATCCGAGAGACCACTACCACTACTCGCTAGTTAATAGTTAACTTCTAACACCACCACCACCACCACCACCACCGCCGCTGCCACGGTTACTACTACTACTACTACTATTACCACTACTAGTGCCACTACTACTACCACTACTACTAGCAATACAACTACTGCTACCACCTTCCACCACCCTACGTCAGACGTGGCGAGCTCAACATCGCGATTCTTAAGCCGAAAGGAGAGAGAGAGAGAGAGAGAGAGAGAGATTACACACTAATGCGAGGGGACCTGGCGAACGGACAAGCGCCGCTGCAACCACGAGGACCAGCATACCGCCCTCTTACAATCGGAACGGACCGCCAGTCAGGACCCAGCTGTCCTGTCGAAGACACACCATCACGCGGATCCGACAAACGGCACAGTTCGCGCTGCTGGACTTCCTCATTGACTCGAACCCCGAGGAAGTCTCGCCGATTATAACGGGCGGATCGGCGTAATCCATCATTGACCATCATAGAGTTGAAATAACATAACATTTGGTGTCTTATGTTGGAATTAGATCCCAAGGAATCCAGTGATTAAAGTGACTCTATACCTCGTGAATTCCAATGAAAATATTTTCTTATCATTTTTGTTATTCTTTTTTTTTTCAATATTGTGATTTGACGGAATCAACGAGTGGATTAATCACAGTCGACGTAGTTTCGGCAAGAGGAATTGTAATGTTACACTCGATAAACTGTGAGTGAATGCGTTTAACTGCAGTGTTGAATTGCACGCGAGTCAAGAACACGTGGCCAGCGCGCCACGAGGCTGGCTAGAACCGACCGTTACTACTGACAGCTCTCTGTGAGAACGCGCGCGCACGATCTCCTCATACTCTCTCTCTCTCTCTCTTTCTCTCCCTCGGGAGGTTCTAAGTTACACGCGTTACCGCTACTTCTACCGATTCTCGTGTTCAACACTTGGGGGTCGCCCCGAACGTTGGGCTTTTCCACTATGCTGATTTTACAGATTTTGGCTTCAGTTTATGTTCGAAAAATGTGCAATTACAAAGGATAATTGACTAAAGGAAGATTACTCAGTGGATTGAGTGAAAAAAAAAAGTGTTTTATCCTGTGAACGGACGCAACGGCAGTTTTCACAAAGTGTTTGTTTTCTTTTGTTTTTTTTTTCCCTCCAAATCTGGAAACGGTGCACGGATTCGACTCCCACAAAGTTAAACTTATGGAATGAAAGAGGAGGTAAATTTTGTCATGATTAATTATCTTTAAACCGTGTCGCGATTTTTTTCCCCGCTACACGATATCAATATCATTCACAAAATATGAATGATGTATGTTGAATTAATGAAAATATTTTATCGGCTGTCGTGTTAAAATCCAATCAGGCAATAATCATGGCAATGAATTTATTCGGCTACCGGCCATTCCGATGGACGAAACTCTGAATATTTATGAAGATCGAAAAATTTATTCGACGTAAAAGCTCATATAGACGTTTACAGTAATAAAAACGTTATTTGGCTGAAACCGGTATACGTTTTATATTCCCGAAATTCGATGAAGATTAAGTCGTACGAGATTGACATCTGCTGAGAACGTCAAATCGATTAATCTCTTTTACGATTGTGGAACACAGAAATGACATATTGAAAAAATATATAAATATATTCCCCTCGTGCATAATAGCTGTAATAAAATAAATCGGCATTACAGAGTTAAGTATAACGCGAGACTGGTTTATTAGCAAAAATCTCTCTTGCTCACATTTCTCAGTTTTTTGTTTTTTTTTTTTTTTTTTTTTAACGACGCGCATATATTCTCGTTGATTCTCGTACCCGAGTTGTTCATTATATACAGCACCCATAGTCTCGCGATTTATATACGCAGTTTGAATTGCGACTTTACTTTCCTTCTCTCGTATTATCGTAACCCACGCCCACGGCTAAACGTCAATATATATATATCCATCGTCGATCTTCTCGCATACACGAATTCTATTAATCATTCGATCCTTGGTTGTGTGTATCGTTGGTTGAGCGAGATACACACATGTGTCCCGAGTCTCTTTATTTTCAAATCGGTTGGGAAAAGAGCCACGAAGGTAAAGCTCCTAGCTCATAGACATACAAGATGTGACGTTTGTGTGTTGGTCTCTCTCTTGTCGTACAGTACTCGTCGTTGTCGTCGTTTCCCAAGCTCTATTCCTTCACGCATTAAAGCGATACACGCGTTCGAAAAAAAAAAAAAAAATCACTCCACCCACGCTCATTCTTATATGACCCAAAGGCACGTGTGTGTTCTCTCGTTCTTTCTCACTCGATTCTCCCTATATGCAGTTCTTCGGGAAGAGCTCTCGCTCTGTGCACACTCGGAAAAGATCGGAATACACCTATGTGGAAATAGAATCGGCCGGGCAAAAGTTGTTTCACCGTGCGATACTGCCACAAAACACCATACCGATCACGAGACAACGACCACGTTTCCTCGTACATAAATTCAAACCTATCTCTCCGTTTTCCGTTCAATGTATATCCCTTTGCTATTTCACCACGATTGAGATTCAAACGTATCAAATATTAATATGCGAACCTCTTAATAGGTAAATAAATATTTTTCACACTCCACACACGCTGCATGTTGGAGCAAAAAAGTTCACGTATGTATAAAAACGTAAGAGCGAAAGAAAAAAGATTGGCAATGGTGATGGGACTTGATAATATATTTAGAGTACACCACATAATATAGAGATGCTTTGATAAAAAATTTAACGACAATAGAAATGTCTTTCGAAATAGTCTCATTTAAGCGAAAGCCAGAAATGGAAACTGTCAGCATTCAGAATTTTATTAATCATCGACACGAAGATTCTCATGCCAGACAAGAGAATATATTGCCTGTGTCATTATCTCGAATGCATCTGCATTTTATGACAGCAAGAAAAAGAAGTCATCATCGCTGTAACAATCGATTGATTGGATCATGGGAAGCTACTAAAGCACTTTTCTTCACTCCCCTTTCTATATTAAAATGAGAACTATATACCTTTGTAATATTCGTATACAAGAGAATATATACGTGATGAGAATGTGATAATGCGTCAGGTGTGACGAGATATGCGATCGTCGACGTGTCTTCTTATAATCGTCGTAATTTTTTTAATTCTTCTATCTTTTTATCGCTCTCTCTCTCTCTCTCTCTTGGTCTTATTCGTCTAGTTTTTACGGTTGCTCAACGATGCGAATAAACGGGTGTGTGGCCACAAACGTTATTTGAATACTTGGCTATTACGAGAATGAGGAGATTCTCTCCTCTTCCTCCACCCGTGCGAGAGCGGGACAATCATGAGAGATTCCCAAGGCAATCGGAGGGGCTACACCTTTCGTAGTACAGAAGGAGATTCGCGCGGGATATTCGAACAATGCCGGCAGCGAGATGTGCTCTCTTGCTCTCTTACTCTCTCTCTCTCGCCTTTCCTCGCTACACTTTGCAATAATGCTTTTACCGAAGCCGCAAAGACTCTGGGACAAACGGTAATAAACCGGTTGCGGTAGGGGAGGACGAAAAATATTACCGTAAAACGCCAAATAGCTCGCGACGCGTTACTCGCGCGTGTGAGATAAGTCATTGAGAAGTCTGAGAGATCCACCGCTGGGGGAAACATTTAACGCGGTAAAATTTTCATTTAAAAATAAGTATTCCAATTAATTACCGATCATCTGACGGTTTCCCATTGATTTGTCACATAAATTCATCTTAATATCAAACTTTTTATTTTACCTCTTGGGATTCAATGTTACGTAATGAATTTAATGGGGAATTACACAAACACGCGTATATAAATTTTCCCCCAATTATAACAATCGCAGCATTGATCCAATTTATTAAAATATAAAAAAAAAAAGTTATCCAAATTTGCTTGGTAATTGGATAACTCATGATTATAAAGTTCTCGATAAATTCATTAAATTTCATGTTCTCGAGACTGCTCGCCAATCAAGAAGATATACAAATCTTTCATTTACAACTGAATCAGAAAGGAAATAACGCGCACGCGTGGGTTTCTCACTCTCCCAATGTTATTCCTCGCTTATCTAGGATCTAATATACTCAAGCACACGCACAATGGAGTTACATTTAAAATTAAATTCGTAAAATACCGTTACACACACACATACATATATACATATATAAAGCTACTGAGGCGAGATTTTAATAGGCAAAGTGCCATCGTCAATGTCTCTTGTATCCCAAAGTCGTTCAAGAGACGTCCCAACAAAAATGCGTGTCCGCTCTAATAATTATATGTATGCGCGATTATATCCACCTACGATGAGACAAGTCTCCTCTCATTTTGCCAAAAAAAAATCTTTTGCATAACGATCGATGATATAAATTCCAAACGAAGTCCAAAAAAATTTAAATAAAAATCATAAATCCCATACCGAAGATCATTTATCGCAAAATCCACCCAATGAAGACTTTGATAATTTTTTTTTACTTTTTTTTTCTTATCAAACACCACATACTCGGGACAGAAAAATCTGCACTCCTCTATGAGTCAGAGGGATTCGAGCTCGCGAACCATAAAAATCCACCGACGTTGTTCATTCAAAGCCTCATCTTTGGCGTTAAAAAAAAAGGAAAAAAAAAATGGCGACGAATCGCTCGTGCGTCATATATCGGTATAAAAATATCCCGTTGTATATTGCCGCTGCAGTCGTGTGTCTCATAGACGCGTGTCATCATATTGTGCATCTTTCCAATACTCCAGCAACATCAGCTCAGGCGCCGCATATTGCACATATATATATATATAGCACCTCGAACATCCTGGGCTGCGTAGGCTGATAAATTGGCACTAATGCGCGAATTCGCGTACATATCGGAGTAATAATAACGTCATTGAGGGTGATTCACGTAAAGCTCCATTGAATTGGACACGTTTATATATATATAAGTATATATATATATATATATATATATATAGAGAGAGAGAGAGAGAGAGGAAATGTTGTTCAAGACTGTCCGAGGCGAGGCAAACGCGTGTGTACAGACAACATTTCATCTCATGTATGCATGTAAGGTATATAAGTATACATTTGATTGCAAATGTGCATACAAAAGCGAAATATGGAAGTAAAATTGCACAAGAAATTGTTAAGTTAAGACTGCATTTTTTTTTTAAATTGTTCTCAATAGGGCCACCAGAGAAAAGATTCCAATACATAATATGTATATACATGTACATGTGTGACTCTATATACACGTGGGTATGCGAGTAAGCCGACAAAGAATTCATTCGAGGAACAGTATTGTACTTTATGTATGCTGGCAAAAATCTCGCCAAATTAATGAAGATCTACAACGAACGAGATATTGCATAACAATTTATATATTCCTGTCGACCACGAGTACAATTGCCTTGCCTCTATTTCTCTTGCTGTCGAATTTAAATTAAATCTGTTGAAAGTCCGCCGATAAATTTTTGCCATATCTCAGTCAAAAGGTAGAAAATTAAATCGAAATTCAGCCAATTTCATGCTCTTTTTTATATTTTATTTAAAGAAAATCTTTGTCGAGGTATGGAGTAAATTTGTGTTAATTTATTTGGACTAATTCGTATTTTTAAAATGAAAATAAAAAAAAACAAATTTCCTCAATTCGATATAACATTATTCGGTTGATCTTCCCTCAAACATTTAGTCAAATACAGAATCTAATGGCCGGAGAAATGGGTCAGGGAGGGGACTTGCAATATATGCGAAAGGGAATGAGGTCAAAGAGGGGGAATTTTAAAATCGCTCGGACGAATATACGACTTGGCTCGAAGAAAGAGGAGAGAAAGGATAGAAACGTGAAGATTCAGATCTGTGAGAGACGAATCGAGCTAGAGCGACGAGTCGGATATTGACTAACAAAATCTGATGATTTCTTTGTGCCCCGTGAATATTTCATGAAGAGGAGATCGAGAGGCTTCGGGAAAAAAAAAAAAAAAATACAAACGACGAAATATCTATCAGTTTAGGGTATAAAAAAATACGTGCATCGATCTCATTGCACAATCAAAGAAAAATAATAAATTCATTTATCGTCCTTTTAAACTGGTCCAAGTCGACCTACATCTGACCCTGATTCATTTGGTCCGTGACTTTTGCACACTAATGACTTCAACTCTGAGAGGCATTCAGTTCTTTTTTTTTTTTGCGAATTCAGTTATAAATTTTTACAACAAATAATAAATAAAACAAATATAAAAAAGTTGAAAAATATCTCAACAATTCCAACGTTTTCAAGCCCACACAGGGCATCCTGTATTCGGACCCGAAACTTTCCCAATTAATTTCAGTTTGGAACAAAAAATAGGAAGGGACTAAAATGTCTTATATATATGTATATGTATATAAAGGTGATGCATTGAGCAATTTTTATGACCAAAAAATAAATAAAACGATTTATTGCTGCGGTGACAGCGTCAAGTCATCAATTGGCAAATAACGGAAACATTGCTCGAACTCAACGCATCCGGTCGACAAAGAAGGAAAAGAGAGTGAGAGGTCCCAAACTTGCACTCGCAAGTAGGTGCATAATGTAGTAAGAGACTGCAGATTGGTACTTTCCATGAGAGAACGACGAATATCCCCCCTCCATGTACTTTCGACGTCGGAGAGTATGCAACTATTCGACCAGTAACCATATACCATATATATATATATATATGTATATAAGATCTGAAAGGCGGAGAGATGCATCTCGTTCTTCCACTCATTCACATCGTTCGCTCGTTTCTCGCACACTTGCAATTTCGCAAACTCGGATATCCGCCCGTCGAGAATATGCCACGAGGAATCTCGCTTTTCTTCTCTATTATATATATATATATATATATATATATATATATATATATATATATATATATATATATATATATATACACGAGAAGAGGGCAAATGACTGATGACGGAGTTGAAATTTTTTTTGCATTTTATTTCTACTCTCGTCTAATCTTTGGATCAGGCAAGATGAGAGCAGATGCTGTGGGTGATATAATTACGGGGATGTCAACACTGGTAGTATCTTCAATGGAGAAATAAATAAATAAATTTGTGTGCCAAGAACACATGGTGCGTCTAATGGGTTGGAAAATGGCGGGGGAAACAATCTGAGACAAGCCCATTGTTTTCGTTGATGATCCCAGAGTTGCGATGAGCGCAGAGTCTGGAGAGGCGTCCTCGCTTGCACCTCTCGCGATCTCCGGCAAAGAGAGAGAGAGAGAGAGAGAGAGAGAGAGACAACGTGGTCTATTAGGGTCAGAACGTCTGTAAAAGTGGCGGAAGTTGCGTTAATCGATCGACCCGTAAACCATGAAGAATTCCGTCGAGATAAAATTATAATGGGATGGGCGATAACGTCTCAAACTTTTTATTAGTATTTTATCGATACACTTTTATTGATTTTTTTCGTTAAATCAGTTGAAAGAGAAAAACAAAAATTGGCATTGATAAGATTGATAATACGCGATGGAAATAAATTGTAGGATATTTAAAATTATACAATCAGTGACAAAAGATATTTTTCTTTGGACTAATTTTTCAAATTAATTTAATTCAATTATATCGGTAGATGAAAATTTTTCATAAAATAATCAAATTTATTTCTATCATTCGAATTTTTCCGGTGGAAAGGTCACTGATAAGATTAAACATGATCACATGGAGAATAAAAAATACTTGCAAATTCACTTCTACGATGACGCGTTCACCTGAATAACGGTTTTCTTTCTTTTATCCTCTCTATGTCTCTCTACTCTTATTCCTCTCTCTCTCTCTCTCTCTCTCTCTTTGTCTTGTAGAGTTTACAAGTACAGGGGCCTTATAGCGTGTATCACGTGTAAGAGTGATTGTACAGTATTATATATATATATATATGGACACGAGTGTGTTCCATCTTATCTCGGTTTAGCCTGGATATTTATATTTAAATGCATTCCACAAGCAGTCGAGCTTCGAGAGATCGACGATTCTTTCTTACAGAAATCTCTCGGCGTTTAAATATATATATATATATATATACACGTACGTAAATTTTTCGCGTAGGAAACGTCTGACGATTAGAGTGAGAGAGACGCTCGACGCACACACACGGGCACGTGTATACGGAAGACATGTTGGGCGAAGACAATGAGATGGAGTGTCGAGTCACGCAAGCATCGCATCGACATCCCAAAAGTCGCTACAGAATTATAAATTATAATTCTCGCACGCGTCTCTCTTTTTTTTTTCTCGCCCGATAAAAATTAAAATTCCATCGCGACGGAAGAAACGAGAAAAATATGGCAGAAATTTAAAGAAAAAAGTCCTATCGAGTTAAAAAAAATGTTTATCGGAAAATAATTATTTTTTTTCCGAAAATTTGCTATGCTGTTATGCATTGAATTTTTTCTACAAGTTTATATGAACGAAGAAAAGTCTGATAAAATTTTACACGGTCGAAAAAGTGTCTTAAAATTTTCCCTCATTGCTCATATGCTCGCAAATGTGTATACAAATATTTTTTATGCTTGATATGCTCCCCAACAAAATAATATCGAAAATTTTGGTAGAAATTTGAGATATATTTGAAAAAAAAAATGTCTGACTTTTTCCAAAAGAAAATAGAAAATTTGTATTAATCGTGAGAGAAGGAAAAAAATTTTTTTTGCACTTCTATAAATATTTTCTCGACGCGTCACACATGTTGGTGTGAATATATGCGTGGGCACGCGTCGATGTTACATGCATAATATATACCATACAGTCACGTAAAAATAAACACGTGTACTTACACGAGAGACATCTTTCCCAGCCTTTTACGTGTTCCATAACGAATGATAAATGTTAATCCTCCGTGATTATTATTCGATGAAACATGACCGCATCTCAATAAGCTATTGGCCAAAGAATAATCCGTGGCTCCTCGAGGCTCTTTCAGCATCTAGAAAGATAACATTTACCGTATTTCCATTAATTTCATTCTCTTTAAACGAAATTAATTTGAAAGAAAACAAACTAATTATACGTCAGGTGACCTTGTATGAGACAAATAAAATATTCTATAATATTATTATAATATTATTTATCCGAATGGAATTTCTACAATTCAAACAATATAGTCAAAAATTTAAATTCGTATGGAGCATTTCGAAGAATTACAAACAATTTGCCCTCATTGGTACTGAAATGGTATGATAAATATTACCGTAGAGTTTTTAAATACCATTTAATTACAATTTCCTTCAGGACCATCGTGTTTTAATGCCTAATTGGATTAATTTCCATCAACTATTTTTATTTCTGTCTCATTCATCTCAATATGATAAATAATTTTCTCTATTTGAAGAAGCTGGCTCACTACTCAAAAAAAAAAAAACCACAAATAAAGTAGTAGGCGAGTTATTCTTTATGACTACGAAATAAAAGTATATAGAAGAACGAGGAAGAATAAGCTGTTTTCTGGGCGAGCAGGACAACATCTCGTTCTTGATGCCGTTCGACTGGTAACGAGAGTAGTGAACGGCTCGTATCGTCCACTTATATATATATATATATATATATATATATATATATATATATATATATATATATATATATATGTATAAATGTATGGACGATATATCTGTATATAGAGCAGCTATAAAGATTGAGTCCGAGAGCAAAGCTGGGCACGCATGCCCAGCCCGATGCTGGACGAGATGCTATGTTGCTGTTACTCCTGCTTATTCTTATTTTTGCTCTTCTTATTCTCTCACACCTGTATATTACATGCATAGACACATACTTGTATATATTTATATGTTATATACTTATAGATATAACATACTTATACATACATATATACTTATATATATATATATATATATATATATGAAGGTATCTGAACGCCAGAGAGAGAAATCATACCGGGGGCAAGGACGTGATACAACCACGCCCGGCTCATCTCGAGACTTTCTATAAACCGAAAACTGGATCGCGGACTCTCTCTCTCTCTCTCTCTCTCTCCCGCTCTCTCTCTCAGCTTCTTCATCTCTGTCTCGCCTGTGTTTGAGTGTGTGTGTGTGTGTGTCCATATGCCCTGATCCCTTGCGCTCAACTCTTGCTGAAGAGCTCTCCGGGTTTCCAGTAGATCCACAAGAGAGTGTAACGGAAGAGGACAGGCGCGGATCTCACGTAGCCTCACGAGAGATACGAGACCGGACTCTCTCGCGTAACGGGGGATATATATATCGTGCAGAGCTCGTCATGAGGCGAGGCTCCTCTCCCTCGTATTTTTTTTTTTAGCTCATATATACTTGCTGCTAATATCCTTATAGCTATAGCTATGAGCGTACACTCGAAACATTAATTTTTTCAAAATTAAAAACGTGAAAATTTTTCTTATTTTTCTTATCACTATGAAAATTTATTATAATTATTATATATATTATCGATTATTATTATTATATATTATCGATGTATTTTTGCCACTGATCATAACTGTAATTATTATCGTCGTTAGAATTAAACAAAATTTAACAAAATTATGCAAAGTACCATATTTTGTTTTGAACGCTTCCGAGATTTTTCTTACTTTATGAACTTGCATGTCTCTCGAGTGAGAAATAATTGGGAGTGTCGATAAATTGGTGACGATGGAGAAAAAAAGGGGGATGAAAGGCAGTGAGTGTTGGCTGTACGCACAACTTGTAGATATATCTGCGTGTGCAATATTTTCCACTGTTGAAAGATCTGGCGATATTATTACGCGGAAGAATCTCAGTTTATTATAACGATACTGCATTTTACTCTCGCTCTTCGCCACGACGACAGCGACGATTCACAGCGAGGGGAGAACCATTCGACTGGAACGCGAAAAGAAAAGCTTAATGGACGCGACAGGGAAAAGTCTCTTCCTCTCAACATCGGCTTTTTATGTGGTTATATATATATATACAAATAGGTATATATATAGGACAAGACTTTCCACTGTTGCGAGCACGGTGATCAGCCATCTTCGCATTCCTGTTTAATTAAGGGTTTTCACTGTTGTCGATGATATTGTGTTTTTTTTTTCCTTTTTCTAATTTTATCTCTAAGCTTCCGATGTGTTTCAATTTCCTTTTTGTTTTCTCACCTCGAGACGCAGACAACTCTCGTATCTGTATAGTTTTCTTTTCTTTCTCGTATTTATCTCGACTCTTTCCCTCTCTGCGTATGTACAGTCACACCAACGTTATCGTTTATTTTTCATTTTATTTCCTCCAACGAGCATGGAATATCGAGTAAATTTCTCTTTCATCTTGCGCGTCACGCGTTTATACGGAGGGGAAGGTCCGAAGTGGACGCGACGAGACGCAGGAAAACGTTCGAGCTGAGTTGTCGTGGAGGATCGACCACTTTTCTCTCTCGTGGTCTCGTCTGGCTATAGAGCAAGAAAGGTCTAAACGCAGCAATCGAGAACGCAATAACAACTTGATAAATTTAATAAAATTTAATAACCGTAGAATAAAATAATCCGAGAGCTATTCGTTCACCGAAGTTTCATAGGAAGTCAAAAAATCAAAACGTATCAGGTAAATGATTTACAATATTTATCAATCAATTTTATCGTCGTGGAAAATTTCACATGACGGATTGCCCTTCTTTCGAACGATAAATCAAATAAATGCTGAGGATAACGGAAGAGTTTTGTCCCAGTCGGGGAATCGAATGATGATGATCGCGAGCGCGAGCGGTCATCTCTCGCCGAGAGATGACCGCTCGCGCTCGCCGAAAGATGACCGCTATTTAATATACTCGTCGTTCACCTGCCGGAGCGAGAGCCACGCCACCAGAGAGTTATATAGCCAGTTCTTAAATATATAAAGACATCAACTCCTCTGTGCCACAAGCAGCAGCAGCAGCAGCAGCAGCAGCAGCAGCAACGTCGAGGCCCCGGCGCCACTTCGTGCTGCTGCTTCTGCTCGACCCGAGAGAATTCGATGCTCGAACGGGAACACTACATACTCTGCTTAATGTCTACCCACAAGTTCCAGCACTCAGTAATATCCATTACTAGCTGGCAATTTTTTCAAATGATCTTTTCACACCTGGGAAAAAAAAATGATTTACTTGATATGAAAAAGAAAGTGCTTTTGGATGAACGAGTATTTTCTTTGCACAAACAATACGTATTTAAGTGAAATATATTAAGGTTTGTCAATTGATGCCACTTAGCCTAAAAAAATTTTAACCGATTCAAGTGTGTTGTTAATTATTATTATTTTTCAAGGCACAGAAGAACAGAAGAAGTATTCATGACTAACGGTCCAAGTGGGCTGATCGATTTCGATATAGATACTCGACGTACACGATGTCTAGTTTTCTAATCTATTCGTCTAGGTCAACACGAATTTAGATAGATACACACATACGTGTACACACTCAATAGACACGACGGTTCATTATTATTGAATTATAGACGTCTCGCGAAATGAGACCAAAGCGAGAGTGACTCGAGACTTAACGTTCGAGCAGCAGGTGTTAGGCACGAGCCAATACCCATAATTCAACAGAGAGATAATTTGCAAACTTAAGATTCCGGCGATGACAGAACAGCACGCTGGAAGGTTGAGATCGATTTCTTCTCTATATCACTCATCAAAACTGTGTGGGGAAAAAAACAAAATCGGCATTGCCAAATATACGTTAAGGGGAATCGCGTTACCTATCTTAAAATACATTTATCACTCTCATATAACTGTTGGTCTCATATGATTAATAGATTACCAGAGCCCAAGAAGAATTTTCGAGTGAGATCGACAGAGGAACATGTCTCGGACGCCCGATTTGTATTCGAGATTACTATGGGCGTCGATTATTCGTTTTTTTTTTTTCGTACTGATGTGTCGGTACTATAATCTACATACGTATACTCTTCGATCAACCCTGATTATCATTAAAATAATTATTCCTCCGACTTTCCTTCCATCTTTTCCGTTCCGATTGAGCGCGCCTAGCGCGCCGAGCGCGTCATCTTCCGGTGAGATGGAGCGCGCTCGGGCCATCATCCATCAAACTAACTTGCCCATAAGACACCACACCTTTGTAACCGTTAGGCGGTTATCTTGGAGTGCTAGAAAAGAAAGCTTGAATTTTTCAACTTCATTGGGTGTTGGTAAAATAAATGAAATAAAACTCAATTCTCGTATTATTTTGTACTCCAGTATTCATATAGTGAGAAAATATTCTTTGCATTCTGATTACAGATCGTTTCGAGTGAAGTGAAGCAGCAGCAGCAGCAGCAGCAGCAGCAGCAGCAGCAGCGGCCGCAGCAGCAGCAGCAGGAGAAGAAGAAGAAGAGGAAGACCAAGTCCAAGAGGGCGCAAGTGTCTAGGTGACGCGAGAGAGGCGGTGTGATGAGTGGATATCTCGGGACTAGCACCCTGTCCCCATCACTTTTACACGACCCCAAGTATCCTCCAGCCATGCGGGAGAAGGACTCGAGCCCGAGAAAGATGCCGGGCCACATAAGCCCGAAACAAGCGAGCATTTATCCTCTGAGCGTGAGGATAACCGATTGCGAGGAATTGCCATATGATCTTAGCCACGGAAGAGATTCAACGGGACAGGCCCGCGGTGCCGCAACGAGTCCAGCCTCGATGATGAATCAGCAGCCACACATGAGTCCAGCTGCGAGACCACCTGCTTCACAAAATGAGCAACGGGAGCACGACGAAGTCAATTGCGAACCTCTCGATTTACGCGTTGATCACAAAAAGGATCATCTGAGGGATGAGAATCAAAACGACATTGAGGTTCTCAATCAGAATGGCCTGGAACGCTTGCCCTATCACACGGTATTGTTTCCTCAGCATCATGCTGTGCATCCGCTTGTCCTTGAGGCAATGTATCGATCGCATCATCAACCGCCAACGATTACCGATTTACCCAAAATTCAAGTACGAGCTCTGCCAACTATGGTCCCACTTCCCTCATCGAATCGTTTCACCTCGTCCTCGTCGTCTTCCGTATCGTCCCAACAGCAGATTAACCAGAGAATCACAAGTCCCGTAACCAGCAGAGAGACCCATCATGGCCAACAGACGCAGCATCAAGCTCAACAGGCTGCTGGTAATTTACCTCCATACTCGTCATCGACGATCGGTGTCAGCGGGAGTCTCAAGCCCAAGGATCGTTACTCGTGCAAATTCTGCGGCAAAGTATTTCCCCGTTCTGCTAATCTTACCCGACACCTGAGAACTCACACGGGTGAGCAGCCATACAAGTGCAAATATTGCGAAAGATCGTTTAGCATATCGAGCAATCTTCAACGACACGTTAGAAATATTCACAACAAGGAAAAACCATTCAAGTGTCCACTGTGCGAGAGATGCTTCGGTCAACAGACAAATCTCGACCGGCATCTCAAGAAACACGACGCTGACGGTCCTACGATACTCGACGAGGTTAGATCGCGTTATCATGGACAATTGCCACGTGCCGATGAATCCTACTTTGAGGAGATACGAAGCTTTATGGGCAAGATCACGTCCCAGAGACAGGGAATTCCCTATTTTCCCGGTCTGCTCGGTACCGCAGGCGAAGAATTCCGCAATGACAAGCAACAATTGCAATTGGAGGAAAAACGTGGTGACTCGTCGTACTTTAGCGATCGTGACAATTTAAGCTCGAGATCGAGCAGCAGCGCCAGCAGAGCCGAGAGCGTTCACGAGGATCAGAGAGACACGAATACACCGCCATTGTCGCCCGGGAATAATACCTGATTGATGTCATGATGGGGTTGCTTTTTGTCTTTTGTTTATTTTATCATTGACGCTCGATGATGTACTCTCGTGATTGGCTCTCGTGATCAACGGGAATCAAAATGGACACGCGCGCGTACACGGTCGTTGTAAATCTGTTGCTCACGATTCCAATCATCCATAGTCTCTCGTTTCATTGGAATATGTTAACACAGACGCTACCGATTGACTCGAGAGATGAAGATTGCGGGACCACGGCCAGGATCAAGATTGGAACGAGCCTCGATCCGGTAAAATACGAGTGTGAGAGTGATTACGGGACGAGCAGCTGTTTACCAGGATGAGCATGGTACGTCGCTCTCGTCGATGAACACAAAACGTGTATATACAATTTTTGATGGACTGGGCGTTCGAGATGATACGATCATAAAGGCGGTTCTCATCTGTGAAAGGTTGAAGAGTCCGGCCGAGAACAGGACGGGAACCCTACGATTAGCAATTAATAGTTAGACTGTAACAGTTGCGTACTTTTACGTTTATATAGGGTTACATGGTACATATAAGTTGAGAAAGTCCTATGGCTGCCGTTTGTTCGCTAGGCGCTGATGCTGTCTCTGTGGACCAACGAACCCCAATGGACGAACGTGAGATCAAGAGAGAGAGAGATGAAATCATCGAACGAACAAGTAGACCAAGCACAAATCTAGGATATTTAGCCTGCGGAAAGGTTGACCATCTAACAAACTGTTGGGCGGGTGCGTTATGGCTATCATATCTAATCGAGAGACCATTGGGTGTATAATTATCTGATAATCGGTCATCTATGGATTGCGAGAGAAAGAGGTGGAGAAGAAGGCTAATTTTCCCGTTACTCAGATGTGCTGCTCATCAATCCCTATAATTATACACACGTTTATCCTCTTGCCAAGGCGATGGCGATGAATCGTCCTCGCGGGCACGCACAATGCCTTTTTCGCCAACAACTAATACGACGATATCTCGCAGAAAAGAAGCTTATGAAAAATTATGTTTGACGATAAAATTTTTAATGAAAATTAACACTGAACCAATTTGTTCCGGCGGAAAGTGTACGTAAGCGAGTCGTCTCCAATATTCGGATACTCTGTGACGATTTTACTGCGTAGAAAGTGAATTTAAGGAGCGAATCGCGACGACCGGAGTACAACCGCGCGATACATATACCGATTTAATCATCGCGAGATCCAACTCGGGCGTGTACATGTCCGCTGGTGATCGATCTTTCATGATCGAGAGTATAACTAGTCGCGAGGACGAGTTTCCTCGCGATCGACGAGTCAATAAACTTGACGACCGAAGACGATTAGAAATCTACCGATCATCTCACGATATTTTTTTGTACCAAACAACCTTCCTGATTACTGCCAACAAGAAGAAATACAAACGAGTCGTATAGGTCCGAAAGCTTGTAAAAAAAATTTAGCATCAGTTGTGCTTCGCGGATTTATATATATATATATATGTATGATACGAGATTAGAGCCGAGAAAAGAAAGAACGTGCGCTGTTTGGTTGTCGTGATTCGCGAGATGCAATCGTGGGAAGCGGCGGAGGCTGCGCTGCAATCTCGGGTCAGGGTAAAATACTTATATACGCTCGCCATAAGCGTAATACAGAATATATGTATGTGAGTGTGTGTGTGTGCGTGTGGATACAGATTGTACACTTTGGTATACATCGGAGAGAGAAATGGTAACGGAATTCAAGACGGTGAACGCAGCAGCATCCGAACCTACTTATGTACACGAACATGGCAATCGAGCATTTCCTCTCTCGGGTGTGTACTCGCGAGTTTTGCAAAACTCGCCGTGCAAGAAGCCGCTAAAACTCTCCGGTCTCGTATATATAGTTTGTAATATAAAAAAGGATTTAATCGAAACGCACGTACGAGGGCCAAGAATATTTTCCGCCGGACTCTCTTTTTATGTGCTCGCTCTATTTTTGCGATATTCACGTGATCTGACTTGGTCGCTCTCGATCTCACTTTCTAACCGAGATCAACGCGGTCTATATAGATACAATTTCAAATCGTACTCGTACTAGATTTTTCAACAGGGATCGTTTGTCAATCATTTTTCCATAAAGAAAAATTATCGATCGCGATAATCCTGCTTCGCACTTTCTAACCGGGACGAAATCTAAATAAAGTTGCTGATCGTTTCCGAGAGGATCGGTTTCCCCCGCTGTAAGAATCGCGTTAATAATCATCGTGCAGTCTTCAACTAACACCATAGAGTTACCTATACATTTATTTTTAACTACGTTGTTTGAGGTGTCACTGAGCAATCGACCGATCTTTCTTTCGCTTCTTATACTGACACATACTCGATGATTTACTCTGTCTCTCTTTTATCCATCTCTCTCTCTCTCTCTTTTATTCCTCTTTATCCATCTCTCTCTCTCTCTCTCTCTCTCTCTCTCTCTCTCTCTCTCTCTCTCTCTCTCTCTCTCCTCGCGTCTGCCTCTCACACGGTGTGTAATGTACCTTTACCTTTGTATATCCTCGCGCATTCGCAGCCGACGGCCTCGATGGACTCTTGCGTTACAGTTTTGCCACGCCCCGCCATCCGCCAAGAGAGCCACGCCGGAGAGCTCATCTCGCGAAAGTGAAACGCAATAAAGGAGCCGCGCACTGTACGTGTACCCAAGATAGAGTATATATATATATATATATATATATATGTATGTTGGTATATCTACGTCGCGAGGGAGAGTCGTTTTTCTGCCGGGGCCGTCTCTCCTCTCTCTCTCGATCTTTTTCCCTCATCACAAAGAGCGAGAGAGAGAGAGAGAGAAATGCGATCAAACTTTACGATTATTATGCCCATGTGAGAGAAATTATTTCTATCCTTCTACTCCTTCAAATTTTACATCAAGGACAATCGAGCTTCACAGACGTGTCAAATAATTAAATAAAATATATTTGGAAGATGAAAAAAAAAAAAAAATTCAATAATATTTGCCATGAGAATTTTATAAATTATTTGATTAATAATTTGACCAGTTCCCATATATGAGCGATAACCTAGGACTACTTTGAAAATTGTGCAAAACTGTTGTAAACACGTGATTGTCCTTTTGGAATTTTTTTAAAAGATCAAATAATTTTTCCAGTCGTTTGGAATGGCTCATATATTATACTTGATTGTCCTCAAGTCACTTTATATTTTTTTTTTCTCTCTCTTATGTCTCTTTACTCGGGTGAATAAACGTTAATCGAGTTATATATATATATATATATATAAATAAAAAAATAAAATAAAAATATATATATATATATATACTTGATTGTCCTCAAGTCACCTTTTATTTTTTTTCTCTCTCTCTTATGTCTCTTTACTCGTCTTCCTCTCACCTGTAGGGACAATCGCAAGCTGCACGTACCTAAGCATGCAAACATACGTTACCTAATAATAATTATAAAAATGCGAGTGGAACCGCGTATCTCGATAGACTTGTAATTCAATGAACCGCGTGTAAATAAATCAAGATATAATAAAAAAATATCAACCTAATAGTAATATATGAATTATGTAAAAAATATACATATATATGTAAAGAGAGAAAGATGATATATCGTGGTACTATAGTGAAATATAATGAGAAATGGAGATGAAATTTATAGATTATATATACATATATATATATATATGTATTAAAAAATTAATGTATGTACCTACAAGGTAGAGTATCGAGGCTCAATTTAGTTAGTTAATTGAAATTATAATATTTGCACAAGTGATTTGACAATAAAAGCAAAAAATTAAACGTAACCTTGAAATATAAAAATTTAATTACCAATGATATTATATTTGTAAATGAATTGTTTCATTTATTAATAAATTTATCAATTTTAGAATCAATTTAATAGAAATAAGAAAAAATTAAAAAAGGGAGATTTTAGTGGAATGCTTTGAAATGTTGGCATCACTTTTGCAAATGAGAAATATGCTATTTTTCTACATTGTACATAGACAACCTGCCCTATATCCGAGTCATAAATGACGAGTTTCGGGTGAATAAACGTTAATCGAGTGATATATATATATATATATATATTCTAAATTGCAATATTGCTCAACGTTAATTAGCCCGAGCTCATTTCACAACCGTACACAAGCCTTGTTAAGTGATTCTTTTTTTTTTCTTTTTTTTTTTTTTCAAGCTTTATGGCCGTTCGGTGTTCGTTCCTTCTATCGCTGCCATTGATTATAAAGACGAATCTTATAACGCATATAATTACATCGTATTCGTAAAAAAATTTTTTTTACACATATGTATTCTCGCTCAAAAATAATTTTCATACTGGGTAATGCAAAACATCGAATCGAGCTGGCAAAAAAAATAAGAAAACAAAAAAAAACGAATCATTATTTTTACTGTTTTGCTTTATACGTCAACTATGAGAAATCGAGTACAAAATTACTTCTTTTGTTCGATACTTGATATCATTGCTCTTCATTGTAATTACATACGCGATAAAATAACAAATTTAAATATGCATCGAAATACACACGCGTCTTGTCCAAATAGTCGTCGACACCTGGCCCTAATTTTGTTTTATATACCAACCTACTATATATTATAACAATAAGTGCTGCACGAATGTGAGAAATCTTATTAAGTGTTTTGTAATACGATTGTGATTTCATTGAGGTTACCGATTTATACGTAATTAATTATATTTAAAAAAAAAGAAACTCGATCGACGTAATAACGAAAATGTTGATTCGCGAGTATTATCGTATATATATATATATATGTATGCATGTATGTATAGCCCTAAGGTCAAAAGTTTTAAGCTTTGCCGGTTCACGAGAGCGAGAAAGAAAATATTATATGCTCGTTTAACTGTGTGGCTCGTTCGATCGTTATTCACAGCCGGCAAAAGCCTCACAATCGACGAACCGATTCTCGCGAGATTTCGTAACATCGTTAAAAAAAAAAAAAAAATAATCATCTCTCTCTTTCTCTCCATCTCTCGCGATAAAAGGAAAAACGCCCAGAATGATTCACCGTGATCTCGTCACGAATCACAAATTACAAATCGCTCTCGTCTATCGTTAAATTTCACGTAAATTTAGGTAATTAGTCACATTTTTTGTAGGATATATATAGTGGTGACTGTATATATGTCGATATGTAACATTCGATAGTTATTATATATGAGAAAAAAATATTAATTTTTAAGTATATAAACAATTCTTTGATATTTTCATTTTCCCAACCAAAAATCATTCTCGATCTTCCCATTAAGCAAACAAAAAAAGAAAGAAATTTTAAAAAAAATGATCGATCAAATAGAAAATAATGAAGATCGAAGACCCTTCGTGACAATATTTCCTCAGTCCCTTATATTTATCTTCATCTGTGCCAAATAATTTTTTCAATTGGGTCCGCACCTTTTTTACGTAACCATCAAATTCATGGCATATCCCTGAGAAGGCGAGTGAAGATTCACAAAATTAAACAACGAAAAAAAAAAAAAAAAAAAAAAAAAAAAAAGAAAGAATCTTTCATATGTACGAGATAAGGTACGAGGTGGCTTTCTCTGAAACCGGCCATGGCAGGGCCCATCCATATAATAGTCACTCGGTTAATTCGTATCAAGCTCAAATTGACGATTTTATTCTCGTAGTTTCCTCGACGAGCTCTCGTTGTCAGGACGGGTCACGGTTCGAAGCAAAAAAGAAGATTTCGTTTTTTTTTTTTTTTTTTACGAGTGCGTGTGGCTGCTTTATTTCCCTTAAAAATTAAACGACTCGGAGAGTTTACAATTAATGTGGGAAAAAGATTCTCGTCCAGCTAAGAGAGGGGTCATAGGTGTGTGAGAACCGGAACAATCGGACTCGCGGATCAACCATATAATGCTACATATATATATATATGCACAAACACACACAAGTCGGACAAGAGAGGAGACAAAACTGAAACTGGAGACGTGACCAAGTAGACAATTCGTGAGTGAAGACGGGAGAACTAATTTTCGACGATATACCAACATATATACATACATTTGTCTATATATATATCTACATACATTTGTCTATATATATATATACATACATTTTTCTATATATATATATACATGGATATATGTATATAACAGACGGTAGCATCTTTCTCGTCTTTACTTGCGCTATACTTGTCTCACGAATGACTGGACCTCGCTCTTTATTTCTCAAGGATCTCCGAGAAGGGTAAAACCGCGTCGCATCGTTTTTGATCGACTCACGTACAACAAACGAGGCAATAATGCCTCGTCCACTCAAAGTAACTGCGCAGTGAAATAAAAAACCATATTTGCAAATTGTTTGTACAATTCGAAAAAAAGGACAAAAAAAAAAAAAGATTCTCTATATTATTATAGTTTTCAAAAATATATTTCATACGTAAGTGAAATATATTTTATTTTTTCGAATGTCTTTTTTTTTTTTAAGCCTTCAACTTTTTTCGATAATTATTTCATTAACTTTTCGTTAATTCACATTCTGACGTTTCGATTTTACTGCTCGTGAGCAGAAAAATTCAAACTACTGACAGACTATAAATGACTTGTCCAAGTCAGAAAGACTTAGTCTGATTATAATTTTTAGGGGCAAACAATGTATGTTCTCGGGTCAATGAAGATATCAAGAAGTTTGGTCAGTCAAAAATACAAGTAAATTATTAAACAATAATTAGAATTTTTTTACCATTATTTTTTCACTTTTGGTGTAATTTTTTTTCATGAAAAAAAAAAAAAATGTGTCATTCATTGATTTTACTTATTTATTTCAATTGTTTCAAATTATTCTCTGAGAATTATTAACTCGATTAATGTCTTTGTATATCTGAGTCACGTCGGGGACACGATACTCGTATTGTGGAAGATACGAATTCTTAAAAAAAAGTAAACGAGTTGCTCATCTTGGCCAAATTTGGCTGGAGGTTGATCATCATCAGCGCGAATGAGGCAGTAGAGGAAGAAAGAGAGAGAGAGAGAGGATAGGACGTACCGCACGTGGTATAATAATTCTTGGCAAAGTGTTCTTTTCTTGGCCTCTTGGAGGACGCGACTTTGACCCAGATAACCAAACTGTATCGGCCAGCCGAGATGTAACGAGAGATTCGAAAAAAAATAATAATAAAAAGTGCAACAAGTGCAAAAGGTACGTCGAAACATCCATTATTTTCCCCCTCAAAGTTCCACGTTAAATTCTCGCTTGTAAAATTATATTTAACGAGGGACAAATTAATTATGCTGAAATTATATCTCTGAAGATTTCATGACTGAAAGGCGATTCAAAATTATTCCGAAGAGCTTGAGAATTTTCCAAAATGTAGACTCGAACCTAACGTTCTGCCTGCCAGAGTGCCGGCCAGACCAGATGTAACGAGACATTCGAAAAAAAATAATAAAAAAAGTGCAACTGCAAAAGGTACGTGGAAACATCCATTATTTTTCCCCTCAAAGTTCCACATTAAATTCTGGCTTGTATTGGTAAAATTGTATTTAACGAGGGACAAATTAATTATGCTGAAATTATATCTCTGAAGATTTCATGACTAAAAGACGATTCAAAATTATTCCGAAGAGCTTGAGAATTTTCAAAAATGTAGACTCGAACTTAACGTTCATATGCCTGCCTGAGGTCCATTTTACGATTGAACATTTCAACTATACTAATTTTGTTTATTTTTGTAGTTTGAATTTCAATCGAGTTCGACCTGATTATTGAAAATTCTCATTTAAAAAAGTGAAAAAATTGAACTATAATTGTCCATGTATTAAAAAATTTCCATATACGATCTATCGCGTTCCTGCATAATATTTTTTTCTCAGTAGTGAATTTTTCTTTGCCTCGACAATAATTTTCTGGAAAAAAAAGGGTGGTATGCATCATGGCGTCACTTCCACGTCGTTCCGCGTCGTTTAGCAGCGTCTCAACCGGTGTGCTCTCTTGTCTCCATAAAATCTCACGAGACACCGCAGGAATTGGCTTAATTGGCAGTCTTTGCACAATTATGAAATTCCAACGCAGTTACGCAGCAGGGTCACAGGGTTCGCAAAAATGCATTCGCACGAGATAAAGCGAAGCGAAGAAAAAAAATATATACAGGGAGAAAAAAAAACGATCAAAGCTTCGATTAGAAGCTCTGAGTGATTTGATTATCGACTTTTATTCTGAAAAATATTATCGTAGCCTCGATTCTTACCGTTGATGAGTAATTACAAAAAAAAAAGAAGGAAAAAAAAATGGCACAAAAATTTTGTTTGGTTGAAACAAAAATTTGTCAAAATTTGGCAGCTTGGCGAGTCATAATTGGTACGATAAATTGATAAAAAAAAAAAAACATTGTTAAATGATTGATTAATTAATATTAATATTAATGAATAAATAATGTTACGTTATAGAAAAAAATAAAACTCGTTCAATTACAATGTAGCATGAATTATAATAATAATTATGTACATGGGAAGTTGATTGTCACGAACGTTGAGATTTTCATTTCCAAGGGACGCTTTCCATTATCCACTTTTGCTCGAGGTTTCCGTTGCAGGCTGCAATTACAGGACCTTCGTCTGAGTCAGGTGAAACGTGAAGGCACATTCCTGAGCTCACGTGAATAAATGCTTTAGTCTGTATGAAAAAATAAATATTTTTTAGAGAAAAGAAGGAAAAAATTTTATAAAAAAATTTCATAAAATTAAGAGACAAAATTTCTTCACTCACGTCTTTTTCATAACGCCATTTTTGACGATAAAGACCACTGCAAGCCATTATCTTGACTTTTGGTCTTTCGTGACGCGTGTCACGCTCCGGTGCGTCAAGACAAACACTCTCGTCTGTCATTACAATACCATTCTCGCCCATTACGAACATCTGACTCAGAGTCGGTGATTTCATGCATGGCTCGTAAATCGGGTATCCCGATGGCTGTGCGTACATTCCCTTCGCCAAGGGTTTCATAATACATTTTTTCGTTGGTACATGAATAATCTGAGCAAAAAAATACGAATAATTCACGTCACAACTGACAAAAATTTCTCATATCTCTGGTGGATGAGAAAAAAAAAATGATTTCATTCGTCCACCACTTGAGAGTTTTTCATCATCATTTTTTTTACAAGTTTTATATTGATATTTTTTTTGTCAATAAATTATTTCCATCAATGAAATAGGGTTATTTTTTATTAATGGAAAATATTAATAAATTAGCAGAATGTATTAATTTATCTCGAGGAAATTTTTAATTGTCTCATACCCTGCCAAAAAAACGATTGTCCTTTGGAAAAAAATGCTCCGGCCAAACATTGTCCAAGTACCATTCGAAACTTTTACATTGGAGTTTTTTGCGAAGTTCCAGGCGCGAGCGAACTTGCTGCTTGTCTCTGAGTCTTGCAGCTTCTTTACGAATCAATGAAGATTGGAAAAAAAAATCATCAATCATAAAAATTATGAATTAATTAGAAAATTCTATATAAATTATTTAATTGTAAACTTGCCAGGATTAAACTTGAAATAAAATTCTGCCCAATCGTCCATCCAGACAAGAGCAACACGAGCTAAATTTCCATACAAAATTTCACCAACTCCACCGGGAAAAGTGTACGGTGATGATTTGCGAAATAAATGACCAACGTGAGAGCACGGAGCGATTTCGACAGTTCCACCGCATTGCCAGACGCGAAATGATAGCTCGAGATTTTCACCGCCCCAAATCTGCATACGATCGTCGTAACTCCCTAGCTCGAAGAAATAATTTTTCTCCATTGAGAAAAGACCACCTGCCATTGCCGGTGTCTTGAAGGGTTCAACGATATTTTCACGACGTTCTCGCAACAATGGTCCGTTCAGGGTCAACCAACGAAAGTGCAGATCCCAATTGAAGGCACCCCAGTGAAGCTCGAATGATCTTAAATATTGTACAATCAAATTAACAAATGATAAAAAATTAAATAAACAGCAAATTCAAAGGATTTATCGATACAATTAATTTGTAAAATATTGAAATTATAAAACTAATGTGGAATAAATTTACCATCAATGTACAAAATTCATTGATTAAAACTTGAGAAAAATTCTTGAGAAAAGGCCAAAAAAATCATTAAAAAATAAATAAAATGGACTATTAGAAGTCAACTGGAAACAAATCACTCAGTGATATGATAGAAATAAATTTAAAAAAATTAACAAAAATATAATTCATTAAATAAAACGGAAAGAAAAAGTTATTAAATTTACAGGATTAACACATCATTTGTAATTTGAAAATATTGAAATAATTCAAAGGTCAAATGAATTAATTTAATTTCATTCATTTATAAAATTAATTGATAAAATCTCGAGAAATACACCAAATCTTTGAGTCCAAGGAACGCGAATTTTTTGGCCAATAATGATAATTATTTCAATGGGTGAGATTTCCGTATAAATTTACCTGGTATAGCCAAAAGTATCGTCGTTAATAATGTCAATTACTGGTGAGACGACTCTCGTTCTATTACGCGATATCGCTTCCAAGAGAGGTTCCAACCATCCTAAAATCGATCGAAAAAAAATCATTAAATGTTGCTATTTATTTTGTTTCCTATTTTTTCGTATTTTTACTCAAGTGCAGTGTTTAGAGCACGAGGATTGCGGAGAGCTTACCTACCAACCGTGCATTCGCAGTGAGCATCGAGAAATGTGAGAACTTGGCCAGTCGCCTCTTTGGCACCCAATAAACGAGCGTTCACCAAACCGATTCTTTCCTTCGAGCGCAAAACACTCGTTGGGACTTGCAATTTTTTCACGTAATCGTCAAGAGGACTTGTTAAAAATTCTACGATATAAAATTATTTTTTCATTAATTTTTTTCATTCAAACATAATGATGAAAATTTTTTCAAAATGAAAAAGATTTTTTTTCTTCCCAATGAAATTGATTGGAATCGATTTTTTTTCACCTCTGTCGCTGTTGTCATCGACGAGAATTATTTCCGTCAAGAGATGGCGTGGCGAACGATTGATAACACTGTGAACTGTTCGTAACAAAGTGCTCCAAGCCTCGTTGTGAAAAACTATAATAATCGAAGTTTTTGGCAATCCCGATAATCTCGAGTACCTCGCGATACATCTGTAAATTTTATCATGACAATGGCTATGGATTATCTTTTTATAACTTACGCGAATTTTCATCTTTTTCTTAAATATTTTTTTTTATTCTTACGATGCGTTCTGATATTAATTATATTCAATTTTGACATACATCAAACTTACTTTTTTTTTCTCACGTCTGGCAACGTTCTGTTCAGAGGTATACGATCACTGGCCATAAGATTGAATCGATTTATTTGAAAAAGTTGTTGCATCGCATGAAAATCTTTTGAAGAGACTATCACTGGTTCGCCATTTCTTCCTTCTCGTGGTCGTGGATCGAACATGTTTTTGTTAACGATATCTGCGCAAAGATCAAAACTCGATGGGTCAGAGAGTATTCTGGAAGATAAAATTGTTTTTTTTTCTTTTTTTTTTCCAATCTGAAGAAATTGCACATACCTTTCGTGACGTTCGGTGTTTTCATAGGATCGACAGAATCGCCAATATAATGGCCAACAACAACGTGGATTCCACGACGATCTATGTAATCCTTTTGATCTTTCAACAATCTAAAACGTTAATTAATACAAAATTTCTCAATGTCATATGAATCGAATGATATTTTCTTATATATTCGTATCAGTTACATAGGTATAAATTTTTATTCAATTAATGCAATTCAAAATAAAATTTAATGAGTTGAATTTGTTCTAAATCTGAAATTAACTCAGGTGAACATTTTTTATTTTTATTTCTTTAAATATATGAGCAATCGCTCGTGGAGCTTAGCAGTGAATTTTTTTAGGCAACGAGCAATAAATATTATTTTTTCTTTAGATATGAAAAAGGATTTTCTTTTTTTTTTTTCTATAAATTGTACAAATACATACCTCAGCGAAACATAATCTTCACCATAATCATTTTGCTTGTTTCTTGACCACATAAACACCATACACACGATCGTTACAACGAAAATGTATATTGGCCATGCGCGATAAATCTTTCCCAATCGTGGCCACATTTTAATAAAATCGTAATATATCGCGTGGCTAATAATTTACTTATACACGACCGGAATCATATTCGTCGCAATAGGCAAATATTAATTTTGCGATTGTGCTCATTTAACCCGAGAACGTTCTTACTGGCTGAATTTTTGGTAAATCTTTGAATTTTAAAATACTTTCGCTTTATCATTCGCGCCTGCTCGAGTCGCGGTCAGCGGGTCAGGTCATCATTTTTGTATATTTACGAGAGAGAGAGAGATTATAGAGCTGAAACGAGGCACATGAATTTCCCATTCTAATCATAAAAGAGCTAAAATATTTTTTCGTCAAATTATTCATTTTTTTTTTATTCTTATAAAAATGTTTAAAAACATTTGACCAAATATATTTAGATTTTTGGTCAATCGAGGGTTTTTATTCGAGATCTGTCATAAAAATTATAATATCGATCCGCGGAGATAAACAAAATTTAAATAATTACCCAATTAAGAGAAAAAAAAAAAAAAAATCTTTGACACCTTAATAAACTATACGAAAGCGCAGTTTGAAACCCGGCTCGACCATCGCATCAGGTCGGTCTGTCTCTCATGGTAAATTCCCGCTCACATCCGTTCTACGTTGCACAAACATTTTCCGACCGATTCGCCTCATAATTCGTTTATCACTTGGAGTATTGAAAAATATATATATATATATATTTTTTTTTTCAACGCTTCTTTCACGTGATAATAAATGTATTTTTATTCTTTAGTGATTGCGATAAATCTTTCGAGTTTTATTCGAGCACGCTTTAAAGAGGAAATTGGACACGAGTACGATCTAGTCGCGTTCGATGCACGAACTGGAATGGCTGCTGACTGTACACTTGTTCCGATCAAGTGACGTCATCCTTCAGTCTCGAAGGATGGAGGCAACAGCAGAGCAGCAATTGGAAGGAGAAGCCAGTCTCGGTCGTCGGTCGTTTATTCCCAAGAAGGCAACATATACGTCTCCACTAGCTCAATCCTAACAACTTTTCCCACCGTTTCAACGACCCTTATAAAATATAACTTTTCGATAACTACCCTTGAATCGGTTGATCGTTGACTAACAAATAAATTTTGAAAAAATTCTTACCATTTGTTTAAAATAAATTTTCAGAATAAAATTAATAATTATATTTATAAAATGTTCAATGTGTGTAGATAGAATATTTGGGAAGCTAAAGAATTTAAATACGATTCGTTTTATACCTGTGTCTGCGATTTTTTTATTTGAAAAATTATTCCATAAGCTTCGAATAGTTTTGTATGAAAAATTTTATCGAGCTATTATGTCCAGGATGGGAACAGGAGAGAAAACAGAAATCAAAGGGGGATAAAACTGAAGGTACACAGGAAATATAAAGAATATTTTTTAAAAATCCTCCGAATGCTGATAAAGACGGATAACAATCTGCCTGATAATAATCAGGACCACGTGGTGGACAAAAAGGACGAAATAACTCGACAAAAGATCTAGTTAAAATTTTGTATTCAAGTATACTAGCGCAGTTTTGTTTAATATGATTTTATACCAGCATCATCCGCGTATTGAGATTTCGTTACATTTTTCATCTTTCCCGTATTAAATTTGGTAAAAATTGAGGTATAGTTTGCTCATAGATCATTTGTGAATGGGCAAAAATTATAAGGAATGAAACTTTCAATTTGTGCACACATTTGTAATATTTTAGACAATTTCATTGGAATTTTTTAAATTGAGTTCTTGTGACATACCACCGTCGGTAAATCAAACCTTTTTCTCTATTTTCTCCGAAACGATTGAGGCAAAAGAAAATTACGTTCAACTTCGTCTATGTCTGCTTTAGTAAAACATTTTATTTTCTTTTGCCTCCAAACATCAATTGTCTTAAAGAAAAAAGGAAAACAGTTTTGTGATTAGACGATTACATTGTAAAATAGAGAAGAAAATTAAATGGAATATTCCCATTTGACTCTATAATACGTTAAAATAAAACAAAGAATTGCAATTTTTTTTTAAATAAATAGTTGTTTATATTATGGCTTTATCAACTATTTGTATTTTTATTAAGTATGATTGTGTGACCTTATCGGTCGAGGTGAAAAAAGTAAGCGCTGCCATCTGCAAGAATGTCAATAACTTGGGCGATAATACAGTAAGCGCGAAATAAACGTAAGATGACAGCACTGACTTGTGGCTGTACGCTGTACCTCGCCACGTTGGAAGTGGTGACGGCTTGCCTGGAGTGTTGTGTGTGATATTATAAAGATTGTACGACAAGTTTTTATTGTCACTAGTGATCATTAAATAATAAAGAGTGAGTAAACATTTAGTTAACTAGCTGTCAAAAGTCTATGTAAAGAAATGAAAAATCCTCGAGTTGTCCAATTGCTCGTAAAATAAAGTAAAATCTGTCACAGAGTCTGAGTATCTCATTAGGGTCACGACAAACAAGAATGAGAAGGAGAAAAAAAATAATATTCATCCCTTTTATCAACGTCACGTATTGCCCGTCAATAGAGATAATTATATAATACAAAAAATCCATAACGTTTTATACACGTAAATAGAGCTTTGTCATTTGAGTTATGAATAATTAATTCTGTTTGATTTTGAGGAAAATTAGTTTGAAAAATTTCGATGAATGCATCTTTGAATTCCTGCAGTGTGTTTAATGGTAGAATTAATTATTATTTTTGGTTTTTCATAGTTCACAATGAAAGTGAAGGAGTTGCTGAAGACGGTGAACGTGGCATGGTCACCACCAGCTCAACATCCTATCTTACTAGCAGCTGGGACTGCTGCGCAACAGCTAGATGCCAGTTTCAATACATCTGCAAGTTTGGATTTGTACTCTCTGAGTCTACAACAGCCTGGCTATGACATGGAAATTAAAGCCAGTGTGCCAAGTGATCATAGGTACATTATGCCAATTCTTCCTCATTTTTAAATAAATATTCTAGTATATTTGGGCTTCAAAAAATAATAGTTCAATTCTATAACATAGTGGATTTTCTTCTAGAGGAATAGAACAAAATCAATGCATCATCAATGCTGTGTGCATTGATGATGGAATGTTTTTCTGCGTTATAGAGTCTTGGAGCTTGCTCAATTATCCAAAAAATATCCTTACAATATAAATAGATAGAATACATGACCAAAATAGAAATGAGTAATTAATTTTTATACAACAATTCAAGCCAAACGATAGCAAAATTTTAATATTTTGTTCCAATATAAAATCCGGAAATTCAATTGATCTACTTTTTGTGATCTAGTTGACTAGAGAAGCTAAAAAATTAATAATGCAGGAGAAAAATTCCTGTTTTATTGTTAAAAACTTCATTGTATTGTCATGCACAGATACTGGAATAAATGGGAGTCGTCTTACAATTGGATATAATTCTGAATTAGTTTTCGTGACTTGAGTCTCTGGTTGAATTAATCCACAAATTACACAAATAAATTGTATTTCAGATTTCACAAAGTAATATGGGGACCTCATGGTACGAATCCAGCAGGCATGATAGTGGGTGGCTGTGATTATGGAACGATAAAGATTTATTCAGCGGCAAAAATGCTGGCAAACGAACCCGATTGTCTCATAAGTAGCCCAGATAGACACACGGGTCCAGTCAGAGCATTGGATTTTAATCCATTTCAATCGAATTTACTTGCCTCTGGGGCTACGGAAAGTGAAATATACATTTGGGATATCGTTAATACGAATACCCCGATGACTCCAGGAACAAGAAGTCAGCCACCTGAAGACGTGCAATATATACAATGGAATAAGCAGGGTAAATTTTACCAAAGCATTTTCCATTAAAAAAAAAAAAAAAAAAATGGCAATAATAGTAATTTCCTCATTCTTTTTTTTTTTTTTTTTTTTTTTTTTTTTATCACAGTACAGCATATTCTGGCATCGACATTTTCACAACGTTGTGTTATCTGGGATCTGCGAAAAAACGAGCCCATAATAAAGCTGACCGATGCTAATTCCAAAGTAGGTTTTTGTTTATCAGTATAAATCGATTCATATCGAATATTCGGGCTGCCCCGAATTCTCAGTCTTAACTTGAGGTTAAACTCAATGTCTGCAAATGCAAGACATAGGCTTATAAATTGTTATTTGTTTTCTTCATTCAGATTAGATGGAAAGTCGTTCAATGGCATCCTGACGTTGCAACGCAACTGTGTCTTGCCTCTGAGGATGATCAGACACCAGTCATCGAATTATGGGACTTGAGATTCGCGACATCACCATTGAAAACACTGCAGAGTCATCAACGTGGAGTATTGTCGATCGCTTGGAATCCTCACGATCCTGATTTGCTACTGAGTTGCGCCAAGGATAATAGAATTCTTTGCTGGAATCCAAATTCCGATGCACCTGTGAGTTTTTCGTGATATCGAAAAAGCCACGTCGATCTACTTTTTTTTTTTAGGAATGAGAATAAATGTTTTTCTTCCAACGGGTTTTGCAGAATGGCGAAGTTGTCTGTGAATTGGCTCAAACGAATCAATGGAACTTTGACGTATCCTGGTGTCCTCGTAATCCTGGATTGGTAGTTGGCAGCAGTTTTGACGGTCATGCAGTTGTTTATTCGTTGCTCGGTGGTCAGCAACAGGCAAACGTCGAGACAACAAACAAAATAGTCGATTCTTTTCCCGGTATGGATCCGTTCACACAACCACCACCGGCTGTGCAAACGGAAGCGGCGGTTGCCTTGAAAAAAGCTCCAAAATGGCTCAAAAGACCAAGCGGTGTATCGTTCGGGGTAAGCAAGACAGACAAACTCGTTGCTCGAAATAATCATCCAATTGCAGATACGTATTTTTGTTCTCTAGCTCAAAGTATATTTTCGTTTTTTGCGTAGTTTGGTGGAAAATTGACGATATTCGAGAACGAGACGACCGATCCAAATTCAAACACGTGTCCGAGTCGCAGAGTAATTATTTCCCAAGTAATTACTAATCCCGAGTTGATAAGACGCTCGGACGAGCTTGAGGCAGCGTTAAAGACCCAACAATATGGCGATTATTGTCATGGAAAAGTCAACACTGCCGAAAACGATCACAAGGAAAAAATTTGGAGCTGCGTTGGAGCTTATTTCACCGAAAATATGACGAAGGACTTACTAAAATTGTTGGGTTACGATTTGGATGCTATAAATCAAAAGCTCGATCAATACGTGCCACAGGAGGAAATCGACGATTTGGTGGATGGCATCGCAAAAATGGACAATGTAAGTCACCGCGTTGAATTATCCAAGACCAGAATCGAGAAATAAGCACAAATTCATATTTTACCTCGATTTAATCGAAATAAACTATCAACTTAGTTTAAATTTATTTTCGTTTGTAAATTCGCCCAAAACGAGTATAGTTGGCCCTTGAACTCGTGCTAAAAACTCTATATTCAAGTATAATTTTGAGCATTATTAAATTTGCGTACAAACGGGAGTATTAATTGATATCTCTCAGTTTGGTCCTACAATAAAAATCATAGATTTCAATGATATTTTTTGGTTTTACAGATTCAAAATGGAAATACACTTGACGGAAGTGCCACATTCGACGCAATTGCGCAACAGGAACAGGACAAACAGCGATTAACTCCGTCAAAGCTGATCGATAAAAATTTCAAAATTAACACATCGAACGGTAAATTCTAGATTGATTGATTTTTTTTCTTTTTTCCTAAAATACCGTCAAATCTGTAACCTCGTCTTTTTTTTCCCCCCCAGACGACGATGGACTTGTGACACAAGCTATTCTAGTTGGCAATATCGAGGCTGCCGTAGCCCTTTGCCTCTCGAACAAGAGATACGCCGATGCAATTATTCTCTCGATGGCGGGTGGTCCTGACTTGGTAGCTGAGACTCAGTACAAATACTTTGCTGAGCACACTGGCGCTCTCAATTCACTAATTAATTCTTTGGTCAGTGAGAATTGGAGTGACATCGTGAGAAATTGTGACATAAAATGTTGGAAAGAAACACTCGTGGGAATATTCACGCATACTCAGCCTGGGGAACGTTCTGTACTGTGCGGTAAGTATTTGAAGAATTTAATTGTACAAATACAGTAAAATTGAAAAATTTTAGAGTACAAGAGAAATAAAGCCTTGAGGATCATACAAGAAGATTTTTAGCCTCGTTTTGATTGAGCAAACTAGCATGAAACTAAAAATCATCTTTTACGATTTCTAAATTTGGTCAAGTTGGTTGATGCTGAATTTTTTCAAATAATAGCGTATGATTTAAGATTTAGAATATCAAGTGACTCTCGATTCAAACGAGTGTCCAAAAGGTACATTTTCCTAACCTTTTTTTTTTGTAGTTAAAAATATAAAATTTATTGAATCAACAATAGTCAATAATTGTTGAGTTTTTGAGGAATGATTTTTTTTTTGTTCCACGCTAATTTTCGAAAAAAAAAATTGTGATACCCTCGACACTTTTTCTAAACTACATATCCGCCTGATTTTTGTTTACTCTCAGACTTGCTCGGCGATCGTTTGGCATCCTCGGACGATCCAAATCTTAAGAAACAGGCCCAAATATGTTATATCTGTTCGGGGAATTTGAACAAGATGATCGAGGTCTCGGAATCGGGCATACAAGAGACCGTAGAATTGGTGATGATAATGCAAAAAGCTCTTGAGCTTCAAGGAACGAAAGACATACCGATAGACGGTAGCATAGCTTCTGTAATCTCGAATTATGCTGAAATTCTCTCAGGCGAGGGAAATTTGGAGGCCGCATTAAGTTATTTGGGTAACAGCGAAGAAGCTAGAATTTCAATGTTGCGTGATCGTCTCTGCCGAGCTCTTGGCTATATGCAACAAACGACCAATCAGCAGATTGCTCCAAAAGCATCCGCAACGCAAAATTATTACGATAAAATTGCACCGAGAAAATCATACGATAATACGTATGGACAGGGAGGAACAACGCAACTACAAAATTGGAACACAGCGCCAACTAAAAATGCTTATGGCAGCGGTATGACGAATCAATTGAATTCTCAGCAAAATACAAACATGGGATTGCCACCAATACAGCAACAACCGACAATGCAAGATCCATACTCATCGATTAATTCTTACGGACAAATTCCAACTCAGCCTCAAGCACCACCGCCACCATTGCCAACCACAGGAACGAGTCTCGGTGGTTCAAGGCCATCAAGCGTCGGACCGCAATCACGCTCAAAATATATTCTCGATCCATCCGTAAATTCAACACCATCATACGGTGGTTATCAGAATCAACAATCATCAATGTACAATCCTGTCGCGCCTGTTGCCGCTTATCCATCGCAAAATTCTTATCAGCCACAAGTTCAAATGCCCGTGAGCGGTTTTCCAAATCAGCCACAAAATTCCGCGTACAATTCTCTCGAATCCGAGGCTTTTAAGCATAATTCAACGAATATAATGACACCAGCTGTGTCAACACCACAATTACCACCGACTCAATCGCAAATGTACGATCCAATGAGGTCCCAACAACCTCAACAGGCCCAAAATTACAACACCGACAATATCTATCAGGCTGTTCCTCAACCATCAGGATGGAATGATCCGCCGATTGGAAAGGCAAGCAGAGCTCAGGTAAATTCACATGAGCATTATGACAATTTATGGAGGGAGAGAATTGAATTAGTCAACTTGTGATCCCTGAAGATTGTGATTTTTTTTTTACTCATATCTGTATGCGCAAATGGCACAGCCAGTTCTGGCATTGTGCAACAAAAATGAAATGTCAGCCGAGCACGCTGGTACGAGGAAATGGAGAGCAAAGCATTCAAACATTGATAATGCTAAGGTAGAGGCATATTCGATATTTCGAGTGGATTGTCTGGTTCTCTGCTGGAACTTTTTGTTTTAGGAGTTACAATTATTTTTCTTGACATTAATTGTCTTTTTATGTGCCAAATAGACTCGCGCACACTGTGATGGAAAGATTTGAATTGTTTTCTCTACGATATTAATACAACTAACATATTTTTATCTCAATTAACTGTTTGGTATAAAAAATATTCATATGGGAAATTTTGTTTTACAGGCAAAAACGGAATTCCAGGCACAAAATCCTATCGTACATCCGTTGCACGGTGCTGTGCCACAACAAGAATATAATAACGTTAGTATCGTTCGAAGAATTATTCGAATTTTTATGCAAATTTTATTTTCGGATAATTTTATCATTTTTTCAATTGTATTTAATTCTCTACAGGTTACTCCACAGGATTCGTACTATCAAAATCCTCAAGTTCCTTACAATCCACAACAATACAATCAAAACGCTCCAGCTCCGGGAATGCAATTCAACAAACCCTTCGAGCCACAGCAATATCAACAGATTCAGCAGCAACAACAAGAATTGCAACCTGTGGAACAGGCGAGAGTCGCCGAACCTGAGAAACCTAAAGCTCCAATTCCCGAGGAGCACGTACATCTGAAAACTGTATTGGACGAGCTGAGACATCAATGCTACGAGACTGCCAAGAATCCGGTAAGATTTGGCAATTGCTAAAATATTTTTGGCACAAAAATATATTTTGTGCAATGTAAAATTTTGCCATAAAAATCTTTCTCTGATATACGTGGATTTGGAATATACTTCATTTTGTTGCCTTTTTAAATATTTGTCATGCTTTATAAATTATTACCGTGGCGAAGCTGCTCCTAATTTCCAGTTGAATTCATGAAAATTAAATTTTACGATTTTCTTTTATTTGCAGCAAACTAAGAGAAAAATTGAGGACGTATCGAGAAAACTTGAAGTATTATACGACTGTCTCAGAGAAAATTCTGTAAGTTTGAAAACAAAAAAATAATAATAAAAAAAACTATGCGATTATAATTTGCACGTAAAATGAAAGAAATTGAAATGATATTTTTTTCCTTATTTCTAGCTAACGCAAAATACTCTCCACGGACTTCATCAGATAGCACAAATGATACAGAGCGGCGATTACACGAATGGACTCCAAGTCCATACACAATTAGTTTCCGGGCCCGATTTCAGTCGCATTGCCTCATTTATGCCCGGTATAAAGGTATTACTTCAGAGTGCCCTTCAACTGGGTGTTTATATCACGTAAATCGTAATGTAAAACGGAATTTTTCCGGAAGTGTCACTGAGATCGACAGAGTAATGAAGAAGAACGAGAAAAAAAAAAGAAACAACCACCAGAGGGTGGTTCAGCTTTTACACCGACGATATCCATTTATCGTACAAGTTCGCTTAGATATTGATAATTTTTGTTTTCACGAACATTTCTTTCATTTCATTTTTTTTTTCTCAAAAAGTTTTACACTTTACCGTACGAGCCTGATTTGAGCTTAGAGAGAATTCTGAGAGGATTTGATTCTCACTAACACCCATAATAGGCATTGAAAAAAAAGAAAAAAAAAAATCAAATTACTAATAATAATTCAGTGCTAACTGAAAAAAACCATAAATGGCCGGTTATTCGTAATACCCGAAATCATTGAAACAATTCTCTTCCAAGTATTTGCTTTTTTTTTTTTTTTTTCTTGAGAGGACACTGGATTCTCGAAGCCGAGGGGAATTAAAGGTGTATGTAGTTATGTAAAGCCAAAGTAATTTTATAAACTATATAAATAAATTATCTATAAACATCGACGATGTTCATGTGTCTTGTTTCTTCGTTAATAGCAAAAAAGTTACGAGAGTTCAAAATAAAATTTTCCTACCGAATTCTGCATAACGGTAAGACGATAAATGAATAGATAAAATTGATAATTACCACCGCTAAAATCTCCCCAAAATAAAATTTCCCGCGATAAACCCGACATTGAGAAAAAACTGCAATAAACTCGATTGTGTTATTTATTGTGTAAAACGTTTCATATGAAATATATTCGAAATACATTTATAATATACATACAATTAACAAATAGATAATTGATACTGCTTTCATTTTGTACGCAGTGAGATGTTTTACGAGGTATCAAAAGTTTTTAAACAATAAAAAATGAAAAAAACCCGAGTCTCGTCGTTGTCATTTATTTCGATTAAATAATTTTTTTAAATTATTTGCTCATAAGATTGTGCAAAAGTGCTTTCTCATTAACGATAAATCTTTGTACAAGCTCGTCGATCGGATCAACACCGTCGCGAGCTGCCTGCCGTCTCATTATCTGTTTAACTTCCTCCCGTACCCCTTTATCTGCTCCTCGCGTTGTGATTCGACTTCCTTCATCGAAGAAAATCGAAGAAAACAAAAAATTATATATATTTGTTCTAAACTTTTATCAGCATTAGACTTTTTTCAGCTCAATAACAATTATCTATGGACTTACTTGGTAAACCTTCAGAGCTCTGAGCTATGTCTAGTGAGACACCTCCACCGTGTTCGGTCCATAAATACGTCAATTCCTCGAGAATATCGATAGTTATGATATAAGTTTGAAATAAAGGATATCTGAACGCCTCAGAACTGACTATTCTCTCGGTAATTGTGTTTAAAAGTTCGGCATTTTGTGGCCAATCAATTTGCATCAATACGAGAGCGTTACCCACTGCCCAATCTCCCACATCACCAGGTAATGCGAATTTTGTCTGAAATCACGTACGTTTGGGTCAACTAGCAGCTTAATTTATTTATCCTCATAAGAAATCCTTAATTATCCTCACCTTAATAACTTCAAGAAGCAAACGACAACAATATTGCAAAATGGCAAACCGCGAGAGTTGCAAATAATGCAAATGTCTAGCAGCAGGTACGACAAGATTTTTTGATACTTTGCCCCGATTTGATGGCAAATTATTCGCTACCATTACTATGTAATCCAACATGCTCTGGGAGCAAGATAAAAAATTCGTTTAGACAGTTGAAAATTTGATGGAGGATTTCTTTTGTTTTTTTTTTTTTTCAAACTTCGAGTAATACCTTGTAATCTTTCACGGCATAAAACGTACTAGCTATTCGAAGCTGCACCATCAAGAGGCCAGCCTCGTTGCCAAAACGATTCAATGCATCGACGTGAAGACCCTTGTAAACCGCTACGTCTGTCCGAAATGGCTTTATCCAATAGTCCAGGCGCATCTGTAGACACATTTTTGCAAATTCGTGCTGCAAGGAGTCTGTTGCGTGAAGCAAATCCCACAGTGAAACGGCCAAGGTTAAACCACTACCATTGTAATCACCATCGCTGGTCAATATCACTCCCAATGGCTCTTCTCTTTTGCGTTTTTTCAATTTTGGCTCTAGACCCAAATAAACGAATGAGATATCTGATCTGAGTGTTTGCATTGACGAATAAGAATCAGCAAAATTAATGCTTTTTAAATATTGTAAATACCTAATACCTCAAAAAATTATCCATAATTACCTCGATAAATACCTCATCAAGTTTCAGGCTTTTTATATTAGAAAACAAAAAGTGACAAACGTACCAGTGGACGATAGAGATGGAACTCCAATAGCTTCGACAAGGCAATATCCAATGTCTCCGTTACTAATGAGAGCATTGTGATCGTTCAATACTCTAAGCAAAACTATCGTAGCACATACGAGCAATTGTCTCGCGACTACTTCTTCGCTCAATGAGGACGAATACGAGGCTGCATATTGTTGAAGTCTTTCGCTATAAATTTCCTGATTCCATGGTGATGCGAACAAACTGCTCGATTCCCATCCCAATTTTTTTCCTATCGATTCTATGACCTCGAACAATCTTTCCCAAGGTTGTGGAATTTGTGAATCTGGGGGTTGTTGAATGTAGGCCAGATAAAACTCTACCGCTTTACAGAGTAATCGCAGAGCTAGTCGAGGTATAAGTTCTACTGGTGCTGAGCCAAGAAGGGGCAAAGCGTCGCAGGCTAATAAACGCCTAAAATCGTTTATAGTCTGACCTGGATGACTGTGCTTTTCAGCGGTTAAAAGAGTCTCCACGAGACGTGGCTGAAAAATTGCATCTTTTATTTTAGACATTACGAGTTATATATGTTAATTTTGGATCGATCGTTCGACAATTAAACGATTCCAACTAACTTATTTATTCCGTTATTCTAATGAGAGAGTCCTTAAGGTCATGTGAAATCCAATGTAGACGTTCATTGAGCCAAATAATTTTTACACCTTTTTTTCCTCCTGAATTGTTAAGATTTCGAGTGAAAAATAAGTCTCAAAATCCTCAGGATAGATAATTTAATTTTTTGGAAATCTCAATGTTTAGCGTGTTAGTATTTCACTTGCCCTCGAGTGATCTCGTTTGACGACCTCGAATGTAATTTAACAAGCCTGTGCTTACTCCATGAGTCGCGACAGTCTGAGGAAAACGTTTCAGCAGCAGAAGCAACAATTTACAATGTTCCATTGTATCTTCGCTATGATCCGCTGTCATTATTAAGAGTCTGTGCTGCAAGTCTTGTGGTATGTGTTGAAACATTTGACACAACATATCAGAATCGGGATCTGTCTGTTCTGAACGCAAACACGCAGTTACCGCCTCAATTTCTGCCCAAATCTCACGATCCTCTGGGAAATTCTGAAATCTGTCTATTTTCTTAGAAAATCATCCTCCTACTCATCCTTGACGATCCTAGTATAATTTTTTTCATAATCCAAGCCCCACAGTTAAATTCTCTGCCCATTTTTCGCAATCATACCAGAAATATTCAGCTTATATTTATTTATGCATTTGTTTAAAAAATAGAAGAAATACTGTAATGTAGAAAGAGCATTCTAATTACTCTAATATTTTACCAGCTTCAAGGGGAAAAACTCCTTGTATATTTTTTTCTATAATTGTTTTCTAGTCCTAGTTATAAATTTTTGAAAAACTGATGATAAAGTGCCATGGTTGTATGATATGTGATAATTTTCACTCGAAAATTGATCATTGTATCTCAAGTCAGATCAGTCAGAAGATGATTGTAAAAAGTACTAATTTATGAACTTAATAATTAGAAAACCCTAGACAAAAATGGGCTCGAAAAACACAGTAATTGAAACAAATGCATAAATAAACAAGAGCTAAAGGTTTTTGGTATGATAAAGAAGATTTATCAAGGTATCATGGAAATGGGGAGAGAATTCATTTGTAAAACCTAAATTATTATTCGATGAAATCCTACATTTCGCCAAAGCATTTGGCAGCCTCCTTCACGTTTTTTGAGAGCTTCTCTATCCGGTAAGCCTCGAACTGTGTGAAAATAGAAAAAAAAATGGACTTGAAGAGCTGTGCCCCAAAATGTTTCGTTCCTCCATTTTGGAGAAAATAAATACCGTATAAACTGATTTTTCGTTAGAAAAATTGGCCCGGCTTATTTGTCAAATGACTAACCTGAACTTTGGCGCTGTGAGGGAAAAGAGATCGGGCTGTTATGAGCCATGATTTTGCAGCGTAAATATCCGTCGCTAGCGCCTCTTTGGCTCTTAATAATAAATAATCCTCCTTGGACAATTGATTGTCCGCTAATGTAGCCGCGTTGTCCAACATTTTATCACGCATTCACGTCAATTTTGACTCCGACGCGGAAATTTTGTGTTTACATTCGTAAATTCGTAGTATGATCGTTGCGTCGAACATAACCACAAAAACGTTAGAAAGGGAAGAAAAAAACGGGCAGCGATTGTTTCGTTCGCGCCAAGAAACGACGAGGGTATGGGAATGGTGGCGTCCAGGTTGGTAATAAAATACCGATTGGGCACGATCGAAAGAGTTTCTTTTGCAAAAAATATTCCAAATCCCATGGACGTAAATAAAATTCGCAAATTTTTAGAATATTTCGGAACATTCAATTGTACAAAAATAAAAAAAAAATTTCACTTACCTTTTCGATGATTGAAGTCGGCCTTGTCGGGTTCTTGTCGTTTTGCTATCATCGCCCATTTGACAAAAAAAAAATCTTGAGATTTGCAACATTATACGCACAAGCACAATTATCACTTTAATTATCACAATTATCACTTTAATTGTCACAATTATCACTTTAGACAATTTCATGTTGGGTGTTACCGCGAGATTCGAATTTTGCAAAAATTTTATCCACGACTGAAAACGATTTGATCCCTCGATAATCAATTTTTTGTGTACAAAGAAGTTTTTCAATTACTCGTCACACTTTGTCACTTTACATTTTTTGTAATTATAATCGAAACACAGATATAACAAACACACGCGCGAGGGAAAAAAAATGACGCCAACGACCGGTTCACCGGCGTCCATTTTCGAAAAACTTTTATTACTATTGTTATTATCATTGTTGGCGTCTTCTTGCCCAAAGAAAGTACGCCGAGTTCAAATTGATTTCCGTTTACTGATCACTTCCGCTCGGGCACAACCGGAAGTACGACTAGATTTGTATTGAGCACGATAATGCGGTTGAGTTGGCGTGGAACGTGCTGCCACCGTGGTCACTTACGGTAAACACAATGGCTGCCGGCCGGGAAGAAACAACAACAAAAACACGCGACAGGCTGCAGCGACGCTACTGACGCAATAACTTGTTCGGTTTATCACAATTTAAATATTAAATCAATCGTGATTATTCATCAAACAACGAATAAATCAGATAGAAATAACTTTTGGTGCTATATAAAATATGGAAGGGTTTCAAAATGCTTTTAATTGCGTATTATTCACCGTGTGTAAAAAACGTTTTTCGTACGAGTCTCGCACCGCATTAAATGTGACGCGCACTTTGTATTCAAATAAATCGGTATTTACGAACGGTTTTCGGTGGGGTTATTTGCATAAAACGTTTAGAATTGAAAAATAAAAAGAGTGATCGGAAAATGTGGCTCGGAAAGTGCGAATAACAAAGGCTCACGATCAGAATAAACGCGTTCAAATCGACATGGAGAAAGATGCGCCGAAACACGGAAAGATGACGCAATAATGACGAGGTATGAGACAAGCATCACCTATACACACACACACATGTAGGCTTAATAATTCGGCATTTTTTTGTGTATCTCGCGAGTGTAGACGTTTTTCGTGATAATTTCGTGTTTTCTTTCATTTGTTCACGATTTTAATATAAATTTCGTTTCAGGCATCGATTAATGACATCCATAATATCGAAGAATCGATCATTTTCACGGCGAATTGAGCATATATGTGTGTATTAATGAATTTTTTTTCCTCAACGACGAAAATTCTGCTGGAGTTAAATTCGGTTTTTGTTGTCAATTTGAGATCAAAATGGAACTTTGGACGCAAAACAAAGCACGCCGATACGCTTTTTTTAAATATTTTCGACAATAATTGAGGCTATTCTGGCTTGGTGAAGTGATCGATGAAGGTTATAAAAATAATAGTGCAATTTCTACGCAGCAGAATTGAAAATACTTCGTCGAAGATATTGCCCTTCCAGAGTTCCAGAGCCAGATTGAAGCCCCTCGAAGTTCTTCGGTAAAAAGCGTCACAGCAATCTGTAAGTTAAAAAAAACATTAAGTATTATCCAAATTGAATTTTCCTCTCCTTTGGCTCGAAATGCATGCTTGTCCGTTTTTGGGGCTTTTCCAAATTTTCAGAAAGTTCCAGAATTTTCGCGAATTTCAGTAAAATTTTCATCACATTTTCGGCCATTCATTCCCAGAACTATTTTATAAAAATTTTGGCGAGTAGAATTACAAAATCGTTCGTATGAAATTACGTGTCGATTTCCGGGCTTTTGGGTTCTTTCTTTGGGAATTTTCAATACTTTTACAAGTTTTTCAGGTCATTGGAGATTTTTTTTTCCTTTCTGCGTAATTTCGAGCATTTCTCTTCAGATTTTCAGGATTTAAAAATTCAACAGTCATTCCACTTATAAACTGACACTTTTTCCTACATCAAACAACTCACCATCACAATTTTTTTCACACTTTCCTTTCAATTTAGTACTCGTTTGTTCGCGTTAACCGCAAAGATATTTTTTTTCCCTCAAATATTTGAGATAAATCGTAAAATGAAAAGTTGAGTAATTAAATTATGATAATTATATTTTTCGTTAAAAATGTTCATTATGCATTTGATGTGGATAAAAAAAATTTGGATGTTGAAAAGAATATGTCTGTTTGTGCAGTCGATCAATTGTCTATAATCAAATGCTGGCAAATCTCTCGATCTGGTGGGGAATTGATTATAATTTTTATCACACATTATCTCTGACACTCTTTGTGCGATATTCTTGGAAAATTCAACACCCTTGATACATATATTATATTATGTGAAAAATATAAGGTTTATCGTCTTAGCCAACAATAGAGAAAATTTTGCAAATCCCCTGAGCGATATGGCCACCGCCGTACATCACATATAGATACATATAGATATATAGGTATACTGCAGCATTTTCCGAGTCCCAGAGTGGTTACATTTATAAAGATATAACCGAGGGCACTCTACGAGCCAAATCCGCTTACTTTTTTTTACGGGGAAGACCATTGGCGTCTTTTCGTCCACGCTCTTGCCACGGCGAAAGCTCCTAAGTGGTTATGGCGCTTTGGCTTTGTATATTCGAGCTGCTTTTTCCCTTTTATTTTATTTTTTTTCCTCTCCCCCGCTCGTTCCATATCGTTCGACCAACATCGGAACGTAAAGCTTTCCCATTCATCGTCCCCATTTTTAATTTTCATTCACGATATAACTATCCTATCCTAGGCCCTTAGATCGGCCCTTGGATCATTTACATATTATTTAAAAATTCTTTCATACAAAATCCCTCATAATTTTTGGCTCTCGTGCCTGACCGAGAAGAATTGACCGATGAAATTAGGAGAAAGGAATGCCCAAGTTTCAGTCTGCCCTTACTTTTTCCTCTGTTCATCCATATCGTTCTAATAATTCTCGCTTGAATCTCCAATTCAGAAATCCTGTCGGTATACGAAGCTTTGCATGTTTTTACTGTTTTTATGATTTTAACAATATTGCCTCAGAAGCTTAAAAAATTATACAATAAGGACATTTGATTTATTTGTCACGAACCTTAAAAAAAAAAAAAACAAACAAAACGATATTCCCACAAAACACAATTTAGAGCCATATAAACACGTATAAACGTTTGCAAAAATTTATAAGCATTGACGAAATCTTTTTTCAGAGATTTGGTGATTCATCGAGCGAAGCTTTTGCATTCAGAATAGCGGAAGCAATAACGTTTGGAAATGGACAGAGCACCAGCAGTATACAAACAGCAGGGGAACGTCTCTGTACGACGAATTTCCTCTTCTCAGTTTCATCGGCCACAATGGCATTAAAATTATCGTGGAAATTGAATTTCCAGTTAGAAATGTATCGGGAGGAGGGGGTGTTTGTATGTTTCTCATACCACTACAGGCACAATCTACGGATAGAAGTGCGGGGTGGTGGGGGTAAAACAAGAAACAGACGATAGGACGTGCAAAGCTTCTCGTACTGCTCTCTGTTTCTATATATATATATACATTGGAGTAAATATATTGTACGATGCTTGGGAAAAGCTCGTTCGAGCATATAGTATAATAGCAGATGGGAAGCACATAGAGAGAGAGAGAGAGTGGAGGACATCTCGCTCTAACCCTCGTATATATCGTCGGGGGACAAATGTGTGTGTATATATATATATATATATTTATAAGAAATGTATACTAATGCGTTTGTGTATATATATATATATATGATACCACGTAGCTTAGGTTGGTTAGTTAGCGTGCAAGTACACGTATCAAAGGCACTCAGAATTCTCGAGCTTAACAAAGCCAGCTTCGGCTTTACCAACCGTGTCACGTATTACGTGTATACCTTACCTGTGGCGTAGGATAGAGTAAGAGAGCGAGAGAGAGATGCTGCTGGCTCTAGCGATTCGCAAACCTCTAAAGCTACGTAGCATCAGTGCTGGTTTCGAAAAGCCTCCCCCCCTCTTCTTCCCCTGCCAAGTAGTCCTACGACTAACTTCCACCTTAATGTTCGAGAAGTACACATAGCGAAGCTTCTTGAGCTTCAATTAAGCCAATGTGAAACCCCTACGAATGTCGAAGAGATAACTATAAACTTTTTTTTCTTCTAAAGTTGCTCAATACATTTGATGAGGAAAATAAAAGTTTTCTTTTTTCCAAAAATTGCCAGATCCAAGAGAAAAGAATATTTTTCTTTGGTCAGAAAAGTCTGAGTAATTTTCGTACTGAAAATATATGCTTGAGAGGATATTGAGATTATGATGACTTTTCATTTCGCAAACCTCTAAAGCTACGTAGTATCAGTGCTGGTTTCGAAAAGCCTCCCCCCCCCCCCCCCTCTTCTTCCCCTGCCAAGTAGTCCTACGACTAACTTCCACCTTAATGTTCGAGAAGTACACATAGCGAAGCTTCTTGAGCTTCAATTAAGCCAATGTGAAACCCCTACGAATGTCGAAGAGATAACTATAAACTTTTTTTTCTTCTAAAGTTGCTCAATACATTTGATGAGGAAAATAAAAGTTTTCTTTTGTCCAAAAATTGCTAGATCCAAGAGAAAAAAATATTTTTCTTTGGCCAGAAAAGTAATTTCCGTACTGAAAAGATATGCTTGAGAGGATATTGAGATTATGATGACTTTTCATTTCGCAAACCTCTAAACCCTGCCATGTAGTCCTACGACTAACTTCCACCTTAATAGAAATCCACCTTAATAGAAAAGATATGTTCGAAAAGTACACATAGCGATCGCAGCTTCTTGAGCTTTAATGTCGAACAGATAACTATAAACTTTTTTTAAACTTTTTTTTCTTCTCAAGTTGCTCAATACATTTGATGAGGAAAATAAAAGTTTTCTTTTGTCCAAAAATTGCTAGATCCAAGAGAAAAAAATATTTTTCTTTGGCCAGAAAAGTAATTTCCGTACTGAAAAGATATGCTTGAGAGGACATTGAGATTATGATGACTTTTCATTTCGCAAACCTCTAAACCCTGCCATGTAGTCCTACGACTAACTTCCACCTTAATAGAAATCCACCTTAATAGAAAAGATATGTTCGAGAAGTACACATAGCGATCGCAGCTTCTTGAGCTTTAATGTCGAACAGATAACTATAAACTTTTTTTAAACTTTTTTTTCTTCTCAAGTTGCTCAATACATTTGATGAGGAAAATAAAAGTTTTCTTTTGTCCAAAAATTGCTAGATCCAAGAGAAAAAAATATTTTTCTTTGGCCAGAAAAGTAATTTCCGTACTGAAAAGATATGCTTGAGAGGACATTGAGATTATGATGACTTTTCATTTCGCAAACCTCTAAACCCTGCCATGTAGTCCTACGACTAACTTCCACCTTAATAGAAATCCACCTTAATAGAAAAGATATGTTCGAGAAGTACACATAGCGATCGCAGCTTCTTGAGCTTTAATGTCGAACAGATAACTATAAACTTTTTTTAAACTTTTTTTTCTTCTCAAGTTGCTCAATACATTTGATGAGGAAAATAAAAGTTTTCTTTTGTCCAAAAATTGCTAGATCCAAGAGAAAAAAATATTTTTCTTTGGCCAGAAAAGTAATTTCCGTACTGAAAAGATATGCTTGAGAGGACATTGAGATTATGATGACTTTTCATTTCGCAAACCTCTAAACCCTGCCATGTAGTCCTACGACTAACTTCCACCTTAATAGAAATCCACCTTAATAGAAAAGATATGTTCGAAAAGTACACATAGCGATCGCAGCTTCTTGAGCTTTAATGTCGAACAGATAACTATAAACTTTTTTTAAACTTTTTTTTCTTCTCAAGTTGCTCAATACATTTGATGAGGAAAATAAAAGTTTTCTTTTGTCCAAAAATTGCCAGATCCAAGAGAAAAGAATATTTTTCTTTGGTCAGAAAAGTCTGAGTAATTTTCGTACTGAAAAGATATGCTTAGGAGGATATTGAGATTATGATGACTTTTCATTTCGCAAACCTCTAAACCCTGCCATGTAGTCCTACGACTAACTTCCACCTTAATAGAAATCCACCTCAATAGGAAAGATATGTTCGAAAAGTACACATAGCGATCGCAGCTTCTTGAGCTTCAATGTCGAAGAGATAACTCTAAACTTTTATTTAACATTTGTTTTTTCCAAAGTTGCTCAATAAGTTTGTTGAGGAAAATAAAAGTTTTATTTTTTCCAAAAATTGCCAGATCCAAGAGAAAAGAATATTTTTCTTTGGTCAGAAAAGTCTGAGTAATTTTCGTACTGAAAAGATATGCTTAGGAGGATATTGAGATTATGATGACATTTTACTTTCTTCAAAGGACGTTTTCACATTCGTCAAATAAATCCTGTTCGCTCAAGATTCGATTTTTTTTTTAAATTCATTCAAGAATGAAAAAAAAATGATTTTCGTATGACTGCCAGGATTGAGAGCTTTTGGGGCTGAAGATAAAATGGCTACTAGAATATTTAATATCAATCGATGGTAGAGATAAGATGTATATATTAGGGCGCGAGTACTTTGACACGAGCGTTATAGGTAAAATAATGTACCATACGAATTGGTGAGTTTAGAGATACGAGGGGGAGATCTAGAAGTGTACGAGGGTTATCGCAAAATTTAAGCCAAATGTGCAACTAAGTAGCTGTAAGTATATATATATAGGAGAACGTTTTACGCAAGGGGATCAAGATCGAATTTGAATGGGAGATTTGGGCACCCGTTGAATTTTTTGCCTCTTTGAATTGAGCCATTGTCGACAGAGACCGAGTCCTCTCTCTCTCTCGAGCCACCTGACACGTCTCACAGATTATTGCTCTCACTCTGACACGTTAAATCATTACATATATGCCATATGTATGCTGCATTTGCCTTTTTGCATTTTCTATGTCACTCGAACAAAAAAAAAAAACACTTTCGTTATCGTTATCGGATCTTGAAAAAGATAAAACGAGCAGCCCTGTACACTTGAAGATTTTAATACATCAGTTATAGTGATTCGTACGAGGATTAGACTATACACGATTTTACTTATATAAATGTGAGGGACGAATCGTCACTTTGGATGTATTGACTCGAACGTGAATATAGTGTAGAGACATCTGTAATTTTTTTTTTCTTCAATTTAGCAAATCACTCGCGCGTTCACGACGTATATAAATATATATACATATATATATATATGTATATATATGAATGTGAGGTAACGAGTCTTCCAAGCCATGGCGTTAGTTTGCCCCAAGGCTGCCCAATTAACCGATAACTTGCACGCAGTCTCGTGACAATAATACATATGCGCACATATTAATACACGTTGTGTGTCACATTCACGTGGTGGTTAAATCGGACATTTGCTATTTCCATCATTTAGCATTTTGCATCCTCAGTTGGTAAATTTAATTCTCCATGTTCGAATGACAAATTAAAAAAATTCTTTCATTATTATCACTCGCAACTTTTAATCGATTCAATGTGACAAAAAAACAGCTAAATACGCAGAAATAACAAGACTTGACTGAGCTTTGGTTTAATTTATCAAATATATATGTGTAGTGAGTCAATTTAATAAAATTTATGTATTTTAATTGAATATAATTTATTTTATTCAATAATTGTACAATTAGAAAATTGAGTGTCATTTGTATGATAGTTTGTCAAAAATTTCAGACCTTAAATTTTTTTATTCGTGTCATGAAGATTTAAAAGAAACTTAACACAGTTTTATCCCCGTTGAATTAAATTGTCAAAAGATTTCGTTTGGGTTTTTCTATTTTACAAGAGAAATGGAAAATCTTTAATGATAACGTTGAAAGTATTTTTAGTCAAATTGAAAATACTCTTGACAAGAATTTTTGCCATTATAAATATATATATGAAGATAAGATAAAAAACTTATGGGAAAATCTCCATCGTTTAGGCCCTGATAAGATCGTGCTAGGTAAATCTTTATCCGAATGGACCGAATAAGACCGAATGGACCGAATAAGACCGAATGGAATTCTCGAAATTTTAAACGATAAAGAATCTTTCTTGAATATCCATTCTGGTCGAATATTCGACGTGCTAACGGGTTTTTAGGTGGAAAGTGATGAGCCTATAATCCTCCCCTGTCCTTCCCATCGGGACAATAGTTTGACGGTATGGATATCGTCGACAGCCTAAAAAAATAGGGGATTTTTATGTTTTAGTGCCATGCACGAATTCGCACACGTACAAAAATTTCACTCTCGGATTTGTCCCTCTTCACCACGATCCGGATCGTCGATCGAATTATTTTGATTCTACGATATGGAATTCACCCTCTAAATACGCCCTTGAACGCCCATACAAAAGGGACTTTGGCGAGATCGTAACAGCTTATAATACTCGTACTTATAAGGGGGCACACGTGTGTGGTTTTCGATGAAAAAAACCAAACCCAAACCCAAACAAAGTTTACTCTTTTCGCTCACCATCTTTATTTTCTCTTTTTTATTTCTCAATTGTGTTTTTTTTTTTTTTTTTTTTTTTTTTTTTTCTGACACGAGTCACGTTATGATTTTCCGTTACGCAAGGATTGGTGAAAAATCCAATGGCACGAGAATTAGTTTGCTCAAGAGATCAGTGGCAAAATTCTTTGTCGACAGAGAGAGAGAGAGAGAGAAAAAGATCCCTTTAGCCCTATCGAAAGATTACAAAAGCGCAGTTGCACGTAGTTTTAGTCTCTCGCTGGACGCCCCCTCAAAATCTCACCGCCGTGACCAATTTTCCCGAGGTGCTATGAGAGTGTGCGAGAGATTCGTGAAATTTTTGGAAATCCCCGGATCGTTAGGCGCTAAGCAGAAATCTCCCCGTGTGTGCTTCGATTTAGCTAGCTATATATGTACATACATATGTATATATATATATATATATAGATCTATTGTGATAGAGCCACAGCGAGAAAAATCGAATTTGTCAATTAGACTTGTAGCCAGTCAGGCGTTTACGCTTGGTTAGATCGGATATTTGAGACACAATGGACCAATGAAGTCGTATATGCCTGATGATGCTGGAAGAACGGACAGCTGTACGATTTAGCCGCGAGGCATCTGATTTTCTATAATACATATCATGGCTCATGGTACGACATTAGAAATTCAGTGGACGTTCCAATGAAATTCGTCCCAAAGGGGATTGAATAAATTCGTACAGCAATAAAAATTAAAATTTAGTTTAAACTCTTGCCTGGGTGCGCTTTGAGATAAATACTATGGGGAGAATTCAAATAAATAATTATTTTCTAACTCGATTCTAGATTCAAAATTTTAGAAGGGTTTTTCTTCCCAATGCTGCAAATGATATATTTGTCGAGGAAAAGCGTTAATTTTCAACCCCAAAAAATTGTCAAGTTTCATAACTCTCTTAACCCTAGAGAAAGGCTGAGTATTTTTTTTTTACTCAACTATTTTATGAAAAAATCGTTTAATCCCTTTTTCGTTAGTAAAAATTTGGTTAAAGTCTGCAATTGTCTCTTTCACTACTGATATGATCAACGTTAGACCCTTAATGTGTTACTTTTATTGGCAACTCTCACTTCTCTGTCAATCGAATATGTAAATTAAAAAGGATTAAGGAAATTGTCGTTACATAAATTAGATTCTATCGTCAAGAGCACTGGTAGAATACGAATCAAGTTATTTCTAATAATTGATTGGTAATCGAATTGAATTGAGAAAGGCTGAGAATTTTTTTTTACTCAACTATTTTATGAAAAAATAATTTAATCCCTTTTTCGTTAGTAAAAATTTGGTTAAAGTCTGCAATTGTCTCTTTCACTACTGATATGATCAAAGTTAGACCCTTAATGGGTTACTTTTATTGGCAACTCTCACTTCTCCATGTCAATCGAATATGCAAATTGAAAAGGATTAAGGAAATTGTCGTTACATAAATTATTTCTAATAATTGATTGGTAATCGAATTGAATTGAGAAAGGCTGAGAATTTTTTTTTACTCAACTATTTTATGAAAAAATAATTTAATCCCTTTTTCGTTAGTAAAAACTTGGTTAAAGTCTGCAATTGTCTCTTTCACTACTGATATGATCAACGTTAGACCCTTAATGTGTTACTTTTATTGGCAACTCTCACTTCTCCATGTCAATCGAATATGTAAATTGAAAAGGATTAGGGAAATTGTCGTTGCATAAATTAGATTTTATCGTCAAGAGGACTCGTAGAATACGAATCAAGTTATTTCTAATAATTGATTGGTAATCGAATTGAATTTCGATATCGGTCAATCAGTTCGTTTCTGGCCACCGTGAGAGAATTCCTCCCTCGAACCACAAAGATATTTGAATATCAATCGCTAATTAGCGAGAGACAAAAGGTGTTATTCCGGGGTCCCTGTGGAATCTTGAGAGGGATCATTCTCTTGGTCGTTGTCGTCTACGCGGGAGAAACTGCGCTTTTCGAGCCTCTCTCGTCTCATCTACTCTTCCTCCTTTCTGTGGCTCCTCTCTATAGCACAGGTCGTCTCATCTCGTTCGTTTTCGAACCGCAGAGCTCTCGCAGTCTCAAGGGAGTCGAAGTTTCGGCTCGCTTCGTCGTTGGGCGTCTCGGTTAATCACTATGATTGATATTCCGCTGATATCACCTCCCTCCCTCTCTCTCTCTCTCTTTCTCGCTGTGTGTGCATGTGTGTGCTTGAGAGAGGGGCTGAGTTAGAGGGAGTCAAACACACACATATATATTCTCCCTTTCTCTTCTCCTCCCTAGTTGTTAACTGAGGAATGAGAGTAAAGCAGTAACGAAGTAACCCGATTGAAGACTAGACAGAGATAGAAGTATAGTCGCCCTTATTGGCTACGCGCCCTCTCGTTTCCTCCTTCCATTTTCACATTCTCTCTTGGCAATCGAATTAAATTATTATTATCCTTGTGCTATGCTGAGCACCGAGACTCGTCCTATCATCTACATCTACGTACTGCAATTGACTCGGAAAAAAAATCAGTTTAGCATTCAGGAAAGAATTTATCGAAAATTATCCATAAATTTACTAATTAGTTTCTTTTTTCAAAAAAAAATCATTATTTTATATTAAAGAGTTATAAATTGTTCAATGAATTTTATTTGTCTGCAACTTTATTCAAAACACAGAGAGAATCGAGCAGCTAAAGTTGAACATTTTTTTATTAACAAACTTTGGAATACGTAATGGAATTACGAGCTAGAACTATGGAATAAATATTTTTTCCTTGATAAACAATTCAACATTTCTCGTTAACCATACACGAAAATTAACTCAACTTCGATAATCATAAGTAGGATAATTTTTTCCGAGCTTTTCTCCGTATACACTTTGTTTGATTTTAAGGCAAGTTTAGCTCATTGTAGTTCAAAGGTCTTTTAATGTCAGCATAAAAAGAAATATATATATATATATATATTTTTTTTTTCAACTGGCTTTTGCAAAGAAAATTACGAAAGAACTTTTGTTGTTCCGTATATGTGTAACAGTGACCAGAAAAAACGGACATAGTTAGCCATTTGTCTACGTGGTGCAACGTACCCATACAAATAATCTACATACTTTTGTAGTTTCGTTAGCGTGCTCGACCCGTTTCGCCATGCATATACATTTGTATATTACAAACTCATGGTCGCAGGAAACAGCGCATCACGGTAATGACCGTCATCGCAAACGACGAGCACTTGGTATAAGCTTGAAGCAAAAATGAAGAATATGAAACTTTATTGTTTGCGGAAAATTATTTGTAAATCAATGACACGCGGCTATATATCGGTCTATCGATATATATATCGGCTATGTGCATAATATCATCTTGAGCTTTTTGTATCAACAATCTCAGCTTCGACTTGATACTTGAATATATGAAACTCCTTCAATTATTTCACTCACATGAGGTATTCTCCGTCAAGTCGACCACACTTTTTAACCCACGACCTCTCCGATATTTTTCATAATTTACGAGCTTGCATTATTTTTTGGTGGTATTCTTTGCGAATTTTTGCTGATTTTTAAATCTATCCAAGCCTTTTGGTTGCATTTTTTTTTTTAAATCTACAAATCCTATTTATATAATATACATCTCGATGCAAGCTTGGCTTTGGAGCAAACGACGAGCACTTGGCATAAGCTTGAAGCAAAAAGGAAGAATATATCTTATAGGTCGTATGAAACTTTATTGTTTGCGGAATTTTTTTTGTAGTTGTCATTATATACATATATATGTCTATAAATCCTACCCATGTAATATTCATCTCGATGCAAGCTTGAATTTCTCGAACGATTTTCCACAAACTTCCACATCGAATCTTCCAAAAGCTTCCGCATCCGAGCATAGTTCTTGACTCTCGCCATTGCTTTATCTCACGTATTCCTTTCGTAGATTTCCCTACGGTAATACTCAGTCAATTCGATCAAATGATTGAGCACTTATCGCGTATCGTTCGTCATAGTCGTAGAAAAAAAAAATGAAACGTAATAAAATATTTCTACCGAATGTATCATAGAGACTCGAAGAGCAGAATATGGATGCTTTTTGCGATATTATGGCCAAGAGACATTAAACTGTCCACGATATCCGCAATTTTGAAACGAGCAACGTTCGATGGTTGAAATAGTCGTGAAAAGAGGCCATGGGAGAAGGATGGAAAAATAGGGGCTGACAGGCATGAATGCAGGGAATTCTCGCTCTGCAGAGGCGTCGAGAGGTTCAGTGCATGAAAAAAACCGAGTGTAGAGGAACTTGAAAAAAAAAAAAAAACAATCGAGCACATGTCGCGAACGTTGCAGGAAACGAGGCATTCTATTGTACTTTTGTCACAGTTTAACTGTCAGACCAATTTTACCTTATATATACTTAATAATCATTGTAATATACACATCTACATTATGCCCATCTTATATATATAGTGCACTAGTTATATTTTCTCCTATTTAATAGTAGCCCCGTTGAAAACATATGTCACATGCAAAAACACAAATGCCACGTTGATTGAAATTTAACAAAAATATAAAAAACACAATTAACAATTATATATAAATTTGAAGAAAAAAAAAAAATGCAACCAAAAGGCATGGATAGATTTAAAAATCAGCAAAAAATCACAAAGAAACCGACCAAAAAATAATGCAAGCTCGTAAATTATGAAAAATATCGGAGAGGTCGTGGGTTAAAAAGTGTGGTCGACTTGACGGAGAATACCTCATATGAGTGAAATAATCGAAGGAGTTTCATATATTTAAGTATCAAGTCGAAGCTGAGATCGTTGATACAAAAAGCTCAAGATGATATTATACACGTAGGATATATATATTAATAGTTACTGCATTATATATATATATATATATATATATATATATATATATATATATGTGTGTATGTGTATGTATGTATGTATGTATGACTACTACTATTGAGGATCTAGGCCGATTAGGTATGGTTACGGAGCGGTGGATTTCACAGATCGAAGGAGAGGCTCTTCGGGTTGTGTAGCGAGTACGTAAGAAAGAGAGAGAGAGAGAGAGAGAGAGAGAGAGAGAGAGAGCGAGGGAGAGAGCCCACGGCCAGAAGGCAATTAGGATAATTAAATAATAATTGAATGGAGGGAATGGTTGGCTGGTAACGGCAAAACCCGGAGAAGGGAACCCCCGGTCTTCTCTCGGGGCTTTATATATCCAGCAGCAGGAGCACCAGCAGCAACACGAATAGAACCACGCCCAAGAGCACTCGCTCATATCTCGGCCAATCGGACGAGGAGAGAAGAGACTCCCGCGCGACCCAACTCACTGTACAACTATAAACTTCTCTGTCTACCTCTCTCTCTCTCTCACTCGAGTCAGCCCTCGGCAAGAATTCTCTTTTGCCTCTTTGAATACTCCATTGCTCAATTTTACATCAATTTTACAGCAATTTTACAGTATCTAACTATATTTATATATAAAAAGAATTTTAAAGAAATAACTCTTCCAGTTATTGACCACGCATGTCTCACTAGCTTTTGGCTCAAATTATTAAGTTAAAAAAAATTTCATCGATATGATAAATAAAACATAATTGTTACCAGCCAAGGCGATATATCGAAATGGATAAATATTGAAAGGTTCTCTGTCGAGTATGAACTTTTTTGAAAAGAAAATAAATTTTTAACAACCAGAACAAAAATTAAAAAAAAAACAGCAACAAAAATAATGATAATAATAATAATAAGATTGTCTAAGCGAAGCTAATATATATATGAGCGAGTAACGTCTTTCTTTTAGAACTACGATCGCAGACCACGTTGGTTTTATTCACTGATGGGATACTATATATATATAGAAAAAGAGAGAGATTGTCGGTAGACGGGCACATACACTCCACCTATATACCTATTCCAAAGGAGTTTTATTCAACCCACGTAGACATGCAATTAGCCGAGGCGTTAAAGTATTCTGCTCTCTTCTCGTCGAGGAAAAGCCCTGCAATTTAAATATCTGCGATACTGCTGCCTCGGCTACTAGTCTCTTCAGACTCTGTATATATATACATACATACATATATGTATATATAGACATTTTTATACATACAAAGCATATATGTATGTATAGACATTTTTATACATAGAAAGCATATATGTATGTATAGACATTTTTATACATAGAAAGCATATAGTGAAAACAAGGTAACGCAGTACGTATATTCGAAAGAGAGGGCTGGCTCTCTTTCGTTGCTCGGCTTTCGCGTTCTCGCGCCTCGCACTTTTCACGCGTAATATGAATAAAACATTCGAAGCCCGGAACCAGGTAACACATCCGTACCCATCAATATAAATATATATGTATACGTGTATGCAAGAGATAGAGGAGAGAGCACAGTTTGGATGTGATACGCTAGAAGCCCTTTTGGTTAACCAGAGCGAGCGTTATTTGGGGAGCTGCGCTCGCTTTTCCCTTTCCGTAATACTCTTCGTATGTGTATATATATATGAGGGCAGAATATAGCAGATTCTCTCGGTCCAAACACCCTCAACAGTTTACGCACGAATCACCATGAGATATCTAACGTTATAGCAACGAATCATCGTTTTTATTTTATATTTGTAATCAACCAATTTTCAAAGGGTGCGAAGGATAAACGAATTTTTCCAACGGTTGTTGAATTGCACTATATCGCACACAGACACAAATGGTTCATAGAGAGTATATAGCATAAGGGCTGTTGAATCGACTACATATATATAGAACTTGAGCAGCGATGTAATCAGCTGCAGAGGTGGAATTGATTGTAGTCGGAGTTTATCTTAATCAAGGGATAGGTTTGATTGAAAATATCACAAGCTTTCTGGATTGGCAAAGAACACTGGTCTGACGATGATTTTTATTGAAATTATAATCGAAGAAAGAGACTGTCCATATTACCCCATATGAGACTTTCTCATTAAAGTTGCAAAATTATCGAAAAATACAAGCCATATGATATTTAATAGGGCAGAATATCAAAGAATAATGTATATATAGAGAGCTTTCGAATCGAATTTATTCACAAAAAATCTTGGCATCGAAGCAACTCATTTATTGATGCCAAATATTGACCAGTTATAATATATAAGAAGATAAGAGTAATTTCTGCTCTTCATGTACCAATGTTTATTCTGTACAGTCCCCTTTATATTTATGCTTCTATTTGCCTCGATGAGAGTCTCGAATCACGTCGTTCTCCAACCAAATGGAGATTTCTCCTCGTCCAATCTTTCGCCAGAGTGTTAAATCGCGAGCTTTCGAATATGCTGTCGTTGCTCCCCCTGGGATGCATTTTACCACGTGCGCAGACGCCAAATTCCCGAGCTTCCTATATATACAGACATATAGCGTTGTGTGTACATAGAGAAAAGAGCACCACATGTAGATTTATACATATATATACATGAGACCGAGAATCCTGAGGATGGGAGTGGTGGCTCCATATAATGCTCTCTATTCCTTCTCCGACGCTAACCTCGGGGTGTGAAAATTGGGATGTTGGAGTGGGGATGCGCGATGTCGCGCGGGAGCGAATTCGCGCCATCCTCCAACCCTCATCCCTATCATCGTCACTCTCCGAGGGTGAGAGAAATGCTCGTTCGCTCGCTGTAATAGTAATTCATTCCTCTTTCTCCAACACTGATGTCGACGACGGAGTTATATTCCAGCTATGAACGTTGGATAAAAGGGAACGGCGCTTTTCCCTTTCCTCTTTTCCTCTTATATACATATATACAATTTCTTTCATAGAACGTTATGTACAGTGCACTGTATATAAATATATTCATCGAACGTATATTTAGTACAGCCCCCACCCTCAACTCGAGTCACAGGTTGAGATTTCCGCCATTTTGTTTCCCCCCTTTGGGATCTGCATAACGATCACAGAGACTTTCGTCTTTATCAAAGCTTTTCTCCACCATTTCCATTATTTTGCTACACCCGTCTCGCGATGACGACGTACAGTAAGAGTAATAGGAGAGAATATACATGCGATGTAACGTCGACGAAGAGAGACGAGAAAATGAACGCATTGACCAAAGAGTTTTTCATTCTCTCGCAACTCCCTGTATCGGATAGCGTGAGCGCGTCTGTGCCTCAGTGGCGCCCTCTCGCGCTTTAGTACACACTTGTACCGTAGGGATTTATATGCGCTTTGAATACAATTTTTTTTAAATCTGGTCTATTAATAAGTGTTTTTTTTTTGTCTTCGAGAATTATCATGTGCTGCCTTTTTCCTTGACCGAGCAATTTTTTTAGAGCAATTCATTTGAAATCGTGAGGTTTATTATTATAGAGCAATTAGCAGGAATGTTAAATTTTAATTATCTCGGCGAGAATTCTCATTTACGAAACTTGAAAAAAAATAAAAAAAATGCTTCAATATTTGTATGACTTTTGGTCGATTATTCGGTCAATCGACATATGTAACGTTTCGCGAAGAGTTTTTTTTTTCTCACCCCACAGGCACGTGTCCCTTCTGCCCTTTCACCAATTCGTGATCTTCAGTTATAGTTGGTCCTGAGAGGGCTCTCTCTCATCACATACGAGCAAAGTTCCCGACGCGAGGCCGTTGGAGAAGAAAAATATTTAGTGACAGCTCTATATACGAGGGCCGAGTTTGCCGAGCACGAAGGGTGGATCCTCGCTCAACGTTATTAGGGCTCTTATTAACCCAGCATATGGACCAGAAGGGCGATCAGAGATAGCGATCTAGTGGGCCTCCTCTCACTCGCCCCCGTTAAATTTCTATATATATATACATATATAGATATATAGAAGAGTGTAACGTCATAACGTCGATCGGCAGATACAGGCATCAGTTTTCCAGTAACGCCGCAGTAACAGGTCTTGTTTCAAGGGATTACTTCTGATGTTCTGAACGGTCCACGCGACAGCAATCTATACCACTCATCTTTGCTCGATCTCGGTATATTTTTTTTTTTCATCTCCACTTTATTAGATGCAAATAAAAGACCCTTTTTGTACACCGATTCTAATCACTGTATACTATTGTGTATCAAGAATCGTAGAGATGTAGTTAGAAAAATACTTGGTAAATGGAATTCCCTAAATAAATTCCCTAATCAAATGCCCTTCGGTACAAAATGTCCGAAAATACATACGTGAATAATTTAAATGTACGATATCCCAGGTAAAAATTGACCGGCAAGGATCTTATGGCCGGGGAACCCCGCGTGGAACATCTTTTTCACTTTTTTTTTCTACATTTTATTGAGCCAACTTTTCGACGAGAAATCGGTATCGAGAATCAGGAAAAAATAGTAGAAGGGTAACAAAATAGAAGACTGTTTATGTGACATAATAAATCATCCATTAGTCAGCAAAAATAAATCACAAAGAGTTGAACGTGGAATTTTTGTTTCTGTTCTCACGTCTCTTACCCGTTTAATCTGCATAAATCCTTTCATTGATTCCACGTTCTGATATCCGCGCATAAGTATTATTTTATTTATTATTCACGCCAATCTTTGGCAATCACCTGGACAATATTTATGCGTAAACAGAGGATAAACGGGGCCATATATAATGCCCAATTTATGCTCGGTGTCTTCCGTCACAATTAACTCTGTGCTGGCAGGGTTAAAAAAGAAGCCGGAAGTCAGTCTGAGCGCGAGCCAGCACCAAATTTTCATTTCTCTCTTTTTCAATTCGTACATATTTCGTGATCCATTTATTTTGGAATGCTTTTATGGAAAAACGAATAAATATATATATTTTTTTTAACCCATTTCAATCAACATCAATCTAACCCCATAATTGAAACTTTTTGTCCAATATATTAATGTGTCATTTGGATAAAAAATTGATAATGATGATTATAAGAGAATCGTTAATCGATGTCACGAGAATGATAAATGATTTTTCTTGCGAAATTCGGGACAAATTCTCAACGCGTTATGTAACACGTAAGATCGGTAAACTACAGTATTTCAGTCGATTTGGAGGCTTAATGAGCCCGTTGACACTTTGATGCAGGATAAATTCTCGCGCTCGAGTAAATCGAGCTCTCTCTCTCTCTCTCTCTCTATCTATCTCTATCTTGGTTTCATGCCGCTGGATGAAATTGCCAGCTCAATAATTCAGAGAGAGAGCTATACAGACCAACACACACATATATACAACCGCAAACGCGTAATGGAACTTGTCCGACGTGCCGACTCGATCTATCATAGTAAATTGCACGGAACCCTTTTATCGGACCTCGCAAACTCCGAGCTCCCTCATATAAGAAACTTTACGAGTGAATGTGTACAATACTCATCTCTCCTGATAAATTTAACAAACATTCGACTATATAAATAGTAAGAGTGTATTCTTACTTTCTGGTGATTAGCGAGCCTGATCGTACAACCGGAAGTAGTGTCAAAAAAAAAAACATTTCATAAATGAGATCTCAGATCCAATTCTTACACCTTCTCAAAAATAACGATGTACGTAACGAATACCTAACGAGTACATTCATTTTTACGAGATCAACGGATCATGATGGGGTTTTTCACCATTACTTAGTGCAATTTTCGAGGAAGGTTTAAGTCATAAAAGATTGATTTATCACATGTACATAAACTCCGGACCGGAAGCCAGGCGAGGTTGCTAATAATAGATATTTAAAAAACGATCGGATTTATTAATCAGGCGATTAATAAATTTAAATGACTCTGGAACCGAAGAAAATCATTCGAATCTTTAGGTAAATAAGCAGAAAATTGCCTCTATCTAGCTACATTTTCTTTTTTTGTATTTTCTATTTTCTTTTGCATTAATATTCTCAAATGAAGCAATATCGACGATAAAAATGAAAAAAAAAAAAAAGACAGAGAAAAAGCGTGAGAGCTTGAGTATGATGATGTTCCTTTCGTAGATACATTGCTACATTCCGTTTGTGCAGATTTTACCCAGGAATATAAATAAGCTCGCACGCAGCAGATGAGCGACAATGAGAGAGATTTTTCTATATACATATACATATATATATATATATATATATATATATATATATATGTATAAAGGAGAAATGATATAAAGCGATAGAAAGCTTTTTGGTAGCTACACAGTACGCGAGAGAAATAAGAGAGAAAAATATAACTTGCACGTACATCTCTCTCTCTCTCTCTCTATATATATATATATGTGTGTGTGTATATATATATATATAAATATACATATATATATACGAGAGTGTAGCGATGGTGTCGGAACGCCTGGGGCGTCAAAAGCAAAGCTCAGAGGCAATCATGAGCTTTCGAATGCAAAATAGCAGCTTTCCACGAGCACGGGCGGGAAACGGCACTCGGGGGTGGTGTGTTATCTCTCGTCGCGTCGGGCACTTTTACATTTAAATGTAAACTCGGAGAGTGCGCGATCCTCTCCTACACGTCGTCGTCGTCGTTTCTCGCGAGGGAACGGGCTTTTTCGTATATATATATATATATGCACAGATACACATAGTTTTGCGCTATTTACTAATACAATATATATATATATATATATATATATGTATATATATAATGTGTGTATGTATAGCGAGACGAGGCGGTCTGGTGACGACGCCCAGCAGCAGCACAGGCGTCGAGATTTAATATTTTACACCTCAAATGTTGGCCGCGCTCGTATTCCACGCGTTATACCGTATACACAAGTTTGTGTGCGAGGAATGCAAAGCAGGCCCCTTTCAGCTTGGATTGGATTTAAAACGCGCTAATTTGTTGAGCACACCATCCTTCTCGAAACGCTTTTTCCACCCCCTCGTATTCTCAAATACTAACGCAGGCATATGGATCACACACACACACACACTCGTATAAACGTAACATGTAATCTTCCGCTTATATGCGTGTACATGCTGTATATATATGTGTGAATATGCGTTTTGTCCACGATGAACCCACACGTCTGTTTTTACGACATGTACAGTAGAAACCATGAGCTGCTCTCGGTTTATAATTGAGTTCGTGTGCTTGTGTCTTTGTGCGTACATTTTTAGTTGTTAGTCAACTCGTGGTACATCAGTAGCTTACAACACACGTGTTGATGTCAACGAGCGGCGACGACTAATATGTTTTAGCGACCGTACGATTGTAGGTATAAATATAAATATATATATATATTCTGTAGAAGTTTCGTACCTTGTTATATATATATTTATATTTGTAGAGAGAGAGAGAGAGAGAGAGAGAGAGCCATAAGGGAATACACAGAGAAACGGGCGCGTCGTGTCGCATCTAAATTTAAAATGTACTTTGCATAATGCCCCGAAGAGAGCGCGGGTTGTGTATGATGCTCGTCGACCCCCGCACACATCCCCCTAATTGTAGCTCGTTCAAGCCTCGAGACCCTTCGACACCTATACACGTGAAATCTCTCAAGCTGCGCAACCGACGTGATACAAGCACGCGAGGGAGATAGAAGGGGCAGAGGAGCAGCGGCCATTTTAAAAGCTCCCCGCGCAAGAGCGCGAGCGCCATCACGCTAATTTTTACGCGCCCTTTCTTCCACTTCCGCCTATCGACGCTATGGCTATGTATATATATGTAACACCGCCGACAGTTCCATGTACACTTGGTCGAGCTCGCGACTACGAGTTGCCTGGAGAATGGATAACTAAATTATGGCAAATGTTGCACTGCAAAGAGAAAGCACTTGTTTTCCCATCACTGCAAGGGTTCATTCGATTACGTACTACAGAATAGCTTTAGATGGGAGTTTTCGATGGGTTTAGAAGAGAGTTAAGTGTCCTGTGACAGAGAAACCTGGAGGGAAAACGAGTAGCTCGTGAAAGAAAAAAATAATCTAGAACTTAATTAGTTAGTTACGTAATTTCCTTTTTTCTGGACCTTAAACGTCTGGATATATTTTTTATGTCCATCACGAAAGTTTTCACTGCAAGGGTTCATTCGATTATGTACCACAGAATAGCTTTAGATGGGAGTTTTCGATGGGTTTAGAAGAGAGTTAAGTGTCGTGTGACAGAGAAACCTGGAGCGAAAACGAGTAGCCCGTGAAAGAAAAAAATAATCTAGAACTTAATTAGTTAGGTACGTAATTTCCTTTTTTCTGGACCTTAAACGTCTGGATATATTTTTTATGTCCATCACGAAAGTTTTAACTGCAAGGGTTCATTCGATTATGTACCACAGAATAGCTTTAGATGGGAGTTTTCGATGGGTTTAGAAGAGAGTTAAGTGTCGTGTGACAGAGAAACCTGGAGCGAAAACGAGTAGCCCGTGAAAGAAAAAAATAATCTAGAACTTAATTAGTTAGGTACGTAATTTCCTTTTTTCTGGACCTTAAACGTCTGGATATATTTTTTATGTCCATCACGAAAGTTTTAACTGCAAGGGTTGATTCGATTATGTACTACAGAATAGCTTTAGATGGGTTTAGAAGAGAGTTAAGTGTCGTGTGACAGAGAAACCTGGAGGGAAAACGAGTAGCCCGTGAAAGAAAAAAATAATCTAGAACTTAATTAGTTAGGTACGTAATTTCCTTTTTTCTGGACCTTAAACGTCTGGATATATTTTTTATGTCCATCACGAAAGTCCACGAGGTGCCACGAGGAGGACTTTATATCTTGACATTCAAGGACTTCTATATGAATTAGTAAAAAAAAAATGCCGATGGACAAATGAAAGCAAAAGTTTTACAATGATTACGAAAAAAAAAAAAAAAAGCAACATTGACAGGAAATCCGGTAAAAAATATCAAGACTCAATTCGATATCATCACGTGAAAAGGAAAAAGGAAGCTGTGCCAATTATTCTTCTTTCGGAAGTCTTTTGAAACTGAATGACATTGCACTCGATGCTTATGACACTCTCTATATAGCTAAAATTGTTCTTGTTAGAAGTCTTGAAAGCGAATCGCGGATCGATACTCATAACACTCTCTGGCTAAAATGCTTAATCTTTTGGTCCAGAGAACATGACTCTTTTTCCTCAAGGAAATACGCTGCAGCAGCAGCAGCAGCACAAAACGTCCCCATATAAATTCGCTATTATGGGGGTTGTCTTTTTTTGGCTGGACAATGCCCATACATTTTCCTCCCCTAAAGCAGTGCTGCTTTGCGTTGTGCAGGGTCCGAGGAAAAGTCATATACATATATATATAGTGTATAAAGTGACGACGCCGTTGTCCCCCGTCACGCTGCTTATCGAAGGACCCCATTTCCCGGGCGCACGGGTTTAATGTACTATTAAATGTGGCCCATTGTGTTCACCGTCCATCGGGTTCACAAATTTACTTCCTTCGACGCCCGTTTTCCCAGCGCGCACACGCACTATTCGAGAAGAAGAGGAATCGCCTTAACTGGGCGTCCGAGAAAAGAAAAAGAATAAGAGTCAGCGGGGCACGTGCCGCATGTGTGTATATCCCTGACAAATTCAAAAATAATGCGATTTCGCCCACCCATATGTATATCCGTTTGGTCTCGGTTCGCCAGAACATCGACTCTAAAAACCTTGGTCATTCAATTTTCATTCGTCATATTAGGGGAAAACCCTGAAAAATCGTATTTGTACCATGAACAGAGTTCAGAGGTCAGCGCGATTCTCGATATTCATTGATCGCACACGTCCAGCAGCTTTACGAAAATTCAAACATCCCATATTTTATTATGATCGTCATCGATATATTAGAAAAACTAACTAAAATTATGCCGAAAAGTTAGACCCTCTCGAAGAGATCCTTTTTTTTCGCCTACTTGATCACGTCATCACGTTTTTATGACTCGAAATAATTCTATGTGATATTTCATGGAACTGCGCAGAGCTCCTTCCGCATTCACATGGTAAGACATTTTCTGGCCGCGATACCCCGGCCGTTTTTGGCAAAGAAACTTTGGTCGGTAGGTGAATACGCAAAAGGGTGGATCTTGTGGTTACATCGGCTTTCCGTTAGCTCCTTGTACGGATTTTCACTGTCAGACAAATCCCCGTTTGTCTCGTGGTATAAAAATAGTGAATTTATTGCCGGAACGAGGCTGTCCAAAGAGATCGTGACGAAAAATAATATATACGAAGGAAGTATCGATCGTGTATTATTATGTGATAGTTAATGTTTTTTTCTTGTTGGCCAGAATTTAAAGAAGATCTTACGTATACGTCCAACCCGTTTCGTCGTACATTGAACGTGTTCCAACTCCAAAAACTCGACGAGCATGATAAAAATGATCACTAATCCCAATACTTATTGAAATAGTATTACAGGGTTTTTAAATCTAGCACGTGTCTTGCAAGTATTGTATCGATGATGTGTGTGTGTGTTAACGTTCGGAAAGTTGAGTCTAATTTGAAGGCCTAATGAATTAGTTGTTGTAAAACCTTCCAGTGGTTCACAGTAGTTGCCAGCTGAGTCCGAAGAATCATTCTTAAGATGTTAAGACGATTATTATATTTAGGTCGTTCTATTTATTTTATTAATAAAGAGACTCGAATGCTCAATTCTCATCGAACCCAAACTAAGGAAACATCAATAATTCCTATAGTATGTCTCACGTGTGCGATGCATTTAAATATAATCGCAAGTGCTAACGTCGTGGTTGAAATATTATAGTTGCAATGAGTATTACCTACACAGCCCTCTAAGCTAGTTGTATTTGGCCAATTGAAGTTTGCAAACTATTTTTATTATATTTTACCGTCCAATCGGTAAAAAAAAAATCTATATACAATTTCAGTACGATCTTCGTCAGCCAGATTGAGCCAGAATTATTTGATTATCTTCGGACTAAATCGCTTTTAAGCTGAACCACTTAACTCCAATTTTTTTCGATCCACAATAAATATACAGTTGACTATGCTACGTGGCTAAATAATGCAAATGCAGCATCAGCATAGTTGTACGCACTCTGAATCAGTTTATATCCTTTCTCATGGGGGAACAGGATTGGCTTTTCTGGTACTTTCGTAAAATATACACATAAACCCACCTCCTTTATACAGCATCGTTGTTACTGGCAGTTTCCTGTTCTCGATAACACACCGCGGGTGCATTAAACGTGTGTGTGCGACCCAAACGTTCGTCGTCGTTCTACACGGTGGAGGGTACAAAAGCGAGATGGCCGAGGGGAGGGGAGGGAGTTGGAGATCAGTTTCGACAATGGCAACACAATGACTCGGCCGACATTACGAATTAGGCTCGGTTACGCGTTTATTGCGGATTCCGGTCCAAGTCAACGGTGACTTCACGTATTTTCCAAACGTTGTAGTATCATTTTGGTACTCGAATGAGTACGTAGCTCGGGTTGACGCCAATGCGTAAATCCGAAGTATTAGCATTGGTTAGCTTTATGGGGCGTTCAGTTCCGGCAAGAGCTCATCTCGTTCGTTCGTGGCTCGTGTGTACATATATATATATGTATATATGTATATAACAAACACACTCATATATCGTATCCAGGCAGATCAATAAAATCTGTCTGTCTGGAAAAGTAATGCCAAATCGACTGTTTGCTCTCGATATACATGCTTTATATAGATATATATATATACCTTGCTAAATACGGGATATTGAGATTGATCCACAAGAATGTAAAAATTTGCCGAGAATACGTCGAATTTACGTTTGTGTCGTTATTCAGTATCGCACATTTTTTGGGGAGAAAAAAAAATAAACAAAATTGCTCTGGCAAACTCTCATCGTCTGGTATGCGATTATTAATCGGGTTATTTTTTATTTTTATTTTTTTTCATTGGCATTGTTATCGAAATACTGGCTTAAGTAGATAGTGCTGTTTGCTCGTGGCCACACGATAAATATATATATATATATGTCCTATATATAGGATACAGCAAAGAGTGTACCGTACAAACTTCGTGATTGTTTCATTATCAACGTGAGCGCACGCATAGTAATAACGAAGCTCTCTTGTATTATTAGCGCCTGAGAATGATTAATTGCGCGAGGTTGGCGACTCTCTCGGCATGAATAATTGGTGAGCATACATGTGACACATTGAGACACACACTCTGTACAATATAACTCTCGTGATGATCGAGATTGCCACATTGTTTTTGACGGCAATTATTATTACAGTCTGATGAAATGATAATAATAATAATAATAATAATAATAAACGGCTCATTGGACAGTTTGAGTATTTTCTTTTGGTGCTCGTAGCCCCCACCTTGGCTCGGAAAAATGGCATCGGAGGAATGAAAAAATAAAGGCGAATACACGCGGAAAAGAAAGAAGGAAACGAAGAGAAAAGTATTAAGGTAAAAAAATAAAAGAAGTAGGAAAGAAGCACAGAGGAAAAAGAGCAGAGAGTTCCGCGGGAATGAGATTTAGCCTGGGGTACTCTCCGTTCCCAGGCCACGAAAGAGCCAAGTTAGTTTTATTTTACAATCCATCGGCTCCACCAGCGAGAAACGCGGTGTGAGCCAGTTGGGGGTTGCTGGTACGCCTTTTCTCCGAGAACTACCAGTTTTTTATATCTATGTATGCTTGAGGGGGTTAGTTGGAGCTTTTCCAGTCCAATATATACATATATATACACACATATATATATATATATAAATGTACGTCGCCGAGGTCTGGAATCGTTCGGCTTTCTTTGTGGCGAAAGAGTGAGAACGATATAGAAGAGAAGGAGACCATTGAACAACCAAAAGCATGGGATAACATAGAGGCCAACTAGAGTGAGACAGACGAACGGACTTTAGAACGGGTCACATAGAGATCGAGAGAAAAAGAGAGAGAGAGAAAGGCTGGCTGTCAACTAGTGTTTTAAAAGTTTGCGACAGACTACAAATTGACTCGCTCAGTTCTTTTTAAAAGCACGGCCAACGAACCTCGGCAGCTTTCCACCCCCCCCCCCCCCCCAACCCCCAACCCCTCTAGCTTTTTACCGAGTTGGTCTCTTCGGTATCCAGAAACGAAGCTCATACATCTCCCCCGTAGTGTAAAGATTGTATATATATATTGTATAATATATATGTAGAAGAGGATATATAGATATTAATATGCGGCTTTTGGTCTTAATTTTATAGATTTTATGTACAAATTCAAATGATTATTAGAAAAATGGTTTGTCAACTGGAACCATTTTGCCAAAAAAAAGTTCATTATTTCCATCGAAAAGTTCGACTAACTTTTTCGCAGTTACACGAATTTCCCTTAAAGATTATTTATGAAATATAAAATATCGACTGAACGTAATAAATATTGAGAGGCTCGTATTTTTTGGGAGAAGTAAATTATCATGAAAAAATTTGGCAAATCAAAATACATTTCTATTAATATAAATAAAAAAATATATTTAGCACTTGGGGAAAAAAATATTGAAGATAATTAGCGATATCTATCTCGTACCAAAGCACCATTTACCGTAATACTTACAACGTTAATCGTAAAAGCGCGTAAAAAATATTCTCTCGGTGCTCAACTGACGTGATATTTTCAATTATATATAGACGAGCATACTCTGGCAAATTTAAATCGTCACATGTGCCTTTTCATTGCACACTTTTGTAAATTTTCGTGTCTGTGTGTTTGCTTAAACTCAAAAGCAAATATCGTAAATAATTCAACGTAAAGTTAGGAAAAATTGGATTATCGTGGAATCGATTACATATGGAGATCGATAGAGATATGACACGTTCTCTCCCAGAGAGAGATAGTCAGGTGGATAAGAAAGAGAAGAAGAAGAAGATCGTTAAAAATGTTGGTGGTGTGTACGTGTAAATTATATCATCTGCCGATGACGCAAGTTAAATCGATCGTGAGAGTTCGCTCGAGAGACTTTTCTTTGACATTCGAATTACAAATCGATTTATTTATAGATTATAGCGAGAATTTACATGTCTTTTCTTATATCTATATATCTCTCAAGCAGATCATTACTATATATATATATATATATAGCAATGGCACAGCCGATAAATTAATATGTGAAAAAATATTTCAAGTCTATAATTATACATATATAGAAATTTTCTGTCCTGTACGAATGTCAACTCTTAATAAATCGTAGCAAATGTCTTCTCTCTCCCTCTCTCCAGTTGCTCTATCGAGGCTACCCCGTCGAGTTGCTCACTATCGTTATCCGTATAATGGTTACACTACTTTATCCCAATGGGCGTTGGGATAGCGGAAGTTGGTGGACGATTTTTCGACAAATCGTTCCGATACTCTTTTCCCTCTCGTGATCGACCGAAAAGTTAACACATATATCTTTTTTGTATCTCACTATGTGCGTGTGTGTGTGTGTGTGCCCGTATGCGGGAAATATGAAAAGTCGAGAGTTCCAAAGTGAATATGTTGCTCGATCGTGGAACCATTCAAATCCGGGGAGTTTAAAAGTGTTTTGACGTAAAACACGATCATTTCTCATATTTTTATCAATGGGCCAATAGCCGCGTGTATACCACGCATCGATGGTCACCCGGACGTTTGATACACGCTATTAGTCTCGTGTGTGTATCCATGTATGTGTTGCGTGTATATCCATTCTGATTTATAGCTGGGAAGTCCTCAAACCTGGGGGCCTCCATCCTCCATTTTATACAATATATAGATGTTAGAAGTATACATTGTGTATGTACTGAAACGTTCGGGCAGTCATCTGACGTATCACGATGACTTTCAATCACTCGTGAATTTTTTTCGCATTTATTATAGAAAATAATAAATAAGAGAGGGTGTGTGTGTGTGTGTGTGTGTGTGTGTGTGTGTGTGTGTGTGTGTGTGTGGCAAGGAAAACAGGGAAATAACGCTCATCTCGAAATATAGGGGTAACCTTTATTTCAATGAATTTAAAAGTAAAATGAAACTATAGAATTCGTTTCACTATGAAATTTTTTTATCAAACAATTCCGAGTCATATCTGAAATAAACATTATTTAACGATTTTATCCCCCAAGTCGTGGACGACTTGGATTAATTAAATATTCATTTAATCCAGAGAATACATTAAAAATTCAATGAGACGAAAAATTATCGATAAATGTTTGTTTTTCATTGAGATAAACGAAATGTTCCGTACGTGACTGCTATTTCCCCCTCATTATCATCTATTGCGATCTACCGTCGACATTCCTGACGAAATCTCATAATAATGTCGAGAATATGCGGGGAATTCTCAAATACGTGGATGTGTCATTCAAATATGCGTATGCGAGAATCCATTCCAACATATTATTATTATTATCATTACTTTGTTAGCCGGGTCGGGGAGGGGAGATATTTGTCAGAAGCGAACGATTTTTTTTTCTTCTTACAACTCGTGTCATCAAGTTTATTGTTGCTTACAGATTTTTTACTTTTCTCCTTTCTCATAACTCTATCCCTTCATCGCTGTCACAATTTGTTTGTTTTTTTGTTTTTTTTTTTTACAGTCAATTGTACAAATAAATAAGATATAAACTAGACTAGGCATAAAGCATCCTTAAATATATCGTACCTTAAGAAGAAATTTTATACGCGTATATATATATATATATCAGTTTTCCGATTAAATATCTAACTTATTCAGACTTTGAGAGAGCTTTTAAAAATTAAGGGGGAAAAAAAGAACAGAAATAATATTACTCGGCGTGTATCGCTCGACATAGTACCAAAGGCGCGCTTATTTTAATTGTCGTTGCATCGCCGAGTATTAAAAATAAATGATTAAACATGAGATTCGTTTTTCTCTTCTTCGTTAATACTTACTAGTTAAAGTCGATCGCGTGGTTTTTTTTATTCCATTAAGAATTAAATTGTACGTGACTCACTGAGATATGTGCGAGTTTCCTTTCCATTCTCGTCTCTCTTCTTCACACCTGATGTGCTCCTCTCAGACTATATTGTATTTTATGGGTACCGGTGGTGGAGGTGAGTCGAATATCGAGTTATTCTGTGCTACGTACGATGGTGTCTTTGGCAGGTTGAAATTGACTATCGCGACAGAAGTGGGATCGCCGGCATTGAAGATATCGTAATTTTCGTAAGGAGCAACGTACTTGTACCATTCCTGACGGGCTGAGTACACGATCACCCAAAAATAAACCGTTGCCACTTGAATGATAATATACGCCGATAAATCATAATCTTTTCTTTTCTTTTCTTTTTTTTTTTTCACGCTTCGACGAAATTAATTGTTATGCTAGAGTTACCCACGATCATTAATACATGAATTAAGGGCTGTGGTGCTTGTGTATAATTACCCAAATAAACGGTGGATAATGGTATGTACCAGCTGGACCTGTCGAATGAATCGTAATGAGGTCCGTGGGTCAAGTGAATGCACAAAGAAATCGTTTGATCAATTATGCTGACTATTTCAAGATATAACCAAGGAATCGTGTATTTTGGCTTTCTCTGAAAATTTTTAATATGAAAATTAAAAATATAATATTATGGATATTATATATATACATAAGTAGACACTGAAAAATATAATTTCAAATTAATATTTTAACTTACAAAAATTGTGCCTACAGCCAGAAATGCGCTGGCAAATAGCAACATGAATGAATATCCAAGGAAACAGATGACGACCAGTTGGACTGTGTGTGTGTGTGTGTGTGCGAGTGTGTGAGAGAGACAGAAAAAAAAGAAAACACTTAGTTTGCTTCCACGACGAATTATCGTGTATTATCATCTGTGCGGTTTAATTTTAGACTCATACACACACATATATGTATATATATATATATGGCAAGTACATGATATGAAATTTGCATATCCTTCAATCTCATCATTTTCAATATTCGTATTTAATTGAGAAGAATTATCAATTTAAATTGGACTGTTGAGAAAGAAAAAAAAAAATTACTTCCTCGTATTAATAACTTTCCTCGAGGTTAATTTTAGACAGGAAAACATCACGAGGATTGTATTGATGTATGAAAAAATTATCATACTCTTCGGAATTCATGATATATACCAATCGTTTGTGACTGAGATGATGAGTAAATTCTGACTTTCAATTACATCTCAAAAAAAATAATGACGAGGTGAGAATGTCGTTCCACTTTGTGGAATCGAAATAAAATTCTCAAAAATCAATTAGAACGATTATCTTTTTTCAGATTAAAAAAAAAAAAGTTAATTGTCACACTGATCTTTCATCGTTATATTTGTATTTCAATACACACTAGCAGGTTACCCTCGATATAGTAGAATAAATAAATTGTCTCCAAAGTCTCATATGATTTATGTTACGATTCGTTTCTAACTGAGAAATATTGTCAGTAAATTGAGCTCGTATATATTCGAGATTTAAAAAAAAAAAAAAAAAAAAACAAGTGAAATGATTTTCAACATAAGATAAATCATCGATCAATTGAAATGATATATTTTCCTGGTTAAAAAAAAAAAGAATTTAACTTCCTTGTTAAATTATCATTCATCAACATCTTCTCCGACACTCACATATCAGTCTTGGAGTGCAAAAGCACGATGAGAATTTCTTTGACGTGACAAAATTAGCATATATTTCAAAGTCTCACGCTTTTTTTTTTTTTTTTTCTTTTAAATTAGAAACAATTATCGAGGTTGGCTTACGAGCCTTTGTTGCAAATTGGCCCTGGATTTACAATTTTCCAGACTCATTCGCGCCGTCAATAGACATAGAATTTTGTACAAATCGATTATATTATATTTTTCTACACACGTAAGATTGTGCAATCGCGTCACGTTTTTACGTTAGACGACACAAACATTTTTGTTTACCGATAACGATCATACGGTCGTCCCGGTCGCATACGTACACGCATACACGAGACGAGATTAAGCGTAGATAAATTTTTTTGCTCACCTTGCTTGGGTATTCTAGTATGTTTTACGAATTGGGTCCAATTTAGGCCCAATAGGGCCCAAGTTTCAATCGTAGCGAGAAACTTGTCGTCTTCCTTTCTGGAGAAAAAATCGCTCGCGAGAACGTTTATCATCAGAATCGATGTAGACTGAAATGATAAATAACCGTTAAAATATTACTATAAGATGGATGGGAATCGTAAAATATATTTATATAAATACGAAGGTCGTGTACGGAAGCCGTTACGGCTTGAACGATCTCTCCAAGAGCCAAGGAAACACGTTCGTTTTGCGAGAGAATAATAATTCACGACTCGTATACGACGCAAGTACAAATATATATATATATATATGTATACAATAAAATGGAACGATGTTCAAACGTACCAGACCGAATGCAGCAATCACTCTTGCAGCTAGGGTCAAACTGATGCAGCACAATTTGGTCATTATGTTTCTTTAGTTTACTCAGATTTTTCTGGGATATAAAATTCCGTTGAGAATAGCTCGAAAAATCAATCAGCTCTCTCTCGTACGTGATACGATATAATTCTACGTGAAAACATCAAACGAGGAATGATAAACGGACTATTCGAGCCGGCAGTCTCGAAGACACTGGTCTCTTGTGATAATGATTCTAGCAAGAAATGTAAACACACATGGCCCGCGCGGGCTGCATAAATTGTAGTCATGGAAACGGACATGTCTGCTCTTATGGACGCGTGGCCCTCTTATATATCGCTTATTAATTATTAATATTATTTCAGAGTTTTGAATATGCATATATATATATATATATCTTTGATAAAAAGATACAGATGTGAACGAATTAAAAAAAAAAAAAACTCAGGTGATCTCGTCACGATTGCAAATTAATGTGTATAGGAGGCTTTTGGATTTCTTAAAATTTTAGTACATTTTCTTTATTTGAAGAATGTCCATCGAGTACGACAAACGTGTGGGCCTTGTGAACCACATTTATTCTCATTTCTATATATATGTATATATATGTGACGTTACAGAGGTCGATTATACGTAAAAAGTTTTGGGAATTTACACAAATTACTCTTGATTGATCTTGATTCTTCTCATTTATAATCGTTTTCAATAATTATTACACTATATATATATCAGCGATATTTTAAAACTGAATTTAATTCTCTAATTTGTATAGTTTGAAAATTACCACCAAAGCTTTCTCAAAATTAATTATCCAATTATCGTGCTTCCCATAAGGATGAAAATTTAAAAATCGAAATGAACCATATTGGGGATTAAAAAGAGAGGCAAGGTTCGTTAAAACTCGAAAAGGGAACCCGATTGAATAACAAAAATGAAAAATTAAAGATATGCAGAATAATTAATAAACCGATCAACCAAATATATTCTCAATTTTCACTACCACCTTGATAGATACAACTTTTCAAATAAATTTATCGTTATTCATAATACATTGATTGTTGAATAATCGGAATTCTTTATTGAAAAATTAAAGAATACATTTTTTCAAAATTTAATCTTTAAGAATGTAGTGTGAGAAGCATAAAATATTAGAGAGGATATGTCTACGCACGAAACTGCCAAGTCAACATGCAATTTTTTCGAGTCTTATATGTAGACTGTATAAAAACGTATTCGTAATTCATGACTTCATCACTATTGTTTTTAGCTCATGTACATTTATTAAAATTAACAAAACTAGTTCGACCCTCATTACCCCACTGAAGTAGCGCGACGCGATATATGTATAATATCGTGTCGCGCATGCGCAGCGAGTCTCTCAGCGCGTCTATCAGTCGACACGTGCAACGTCCGCGTGTTTTTCGATGAATGTTACGTGCTCTCATAAAGTCGTTGTTTATTGATTTTGTGCAGTGTAACGAGTGGAAAAAACAGTGTGACAAAGTTTATTGCAACAATATCTTGTGCAAATGACAATTCACGATATGGATATTTGTTTAAATATCTCGAGTGGTCCAGCAGCTGGCGTCACGACAAAGGTGAGTTTTAGGTTAAGCATTGTTGCGCACACTCTCTTCTTCGTGTCATTGCGTTGTACGAAAAATAGTCTTAGGCGATTAAAATTTAAAAACGAAACGCTTAATTATCGTAGGTGCAACGAAGCAAGTCTGCATTTTTCAAACCTCAAGTTAAAAGACTCGCGAAAAAATTGAAATATGAACAGAGCGAAAAAACTCTTGTGAGAAAAAATCTCTCGTCAACAATAAAAAATTCCTCGACAATGATCGATGCGACAAAAACAAGAATTAAACAAAAATCATTAGCAGCTATTGTTGCAAAAAATGTGGCACGATCAAAAAACATAACTTTTCAAAAAAATTCGGAAACAAATGACAAACAGAGAAAAATCGACGAGAATGATGCTGCGCATCTGACTAAGGCGCAGGATCAAAAAATTTCCAAGCCCATAGTCTCGTTCACGAGACCAACGAGAGAAAATGCTCTGAAAACTATCGTGGCAAAAGCACGAAATATCGATGAGACCAGACAAAAAAAAACTCTCTCAGATATATTTTCAAAAAACTCGAGTCTGAGTGTCCCAGAGACAAAATTGTTGCCTTTGAGTCCCAAAATCGATAAGAACCATGAGGAAGATGCAAAGCTGGAGAAATTTCCACATGCCAGAAACGTTATATTAATGGATTCTGGACAATCGTCGCACATTGGCAACAGAGACAACAGGAAGAAAAATAAAAATAACAGCAGAGATAATTCATCAAAAACCGGGGACAAGCAAGAAAGGCAAGCATTATATGCAAAATCCTCAGGGAAAATCTCGTCGTTATTTGGAAATAATCCCGAAGTACCGAATATTGGACAGAGACTCGTAAAGCCCGTTAATGAGACCGTTTTTAGCAAATCCACGTTCGAAGATTTGGGCATTCATGCTTATGCCATATCAAATTTGGAGCAAAATATGCAAATAACAAAAACTACGACAGTACAACAAAAAGCTATTCCGGTAATACTCTCGGGAAGAAACGTTCTTGTTCGTTCGCAGACAGGATCAGGCAAAACTCTTTCATACGCTTTGCCAATTGTCGAGTTATTGCACAATATAAGACCAAAATTGATGAGAAATAGTGGCCTAAAAGCTCTGATCGTTGTACCAACGAGAGAACTTGCGCTGCAGACTTACGAGTGTTTTTTGAAGCTCGTCAAGCCATTCACTTGGATCGTTCCTGGATATCTGGTCGGTGGTGAGAAAAGAAAAGCCGAAAAGGCTCGTCTCAGACGAGGCTGTACAATTTTGGTAGCAACGCCAGGTCGTCTCTTGGATCACATCGAGCACACTGAGGCTTTAAAATTGAGCGACGTCAAGTGTTTTGTCCTCGACGAAGCCGATCGTATGCTCGACATGGGCTACGAGAAGGATATTTCCGGTATCGTCGAGGCTTTGAAAAAACAATCGAGCACTGAGCTTGAAAAGTCATCGTACGATCCACTCGCATTGATACGAGGCAATTCGAAAAAAATCCTCGATCAAGAGGACAAAGATAATGGTGAAAAAGTGAAGAATGAGCTGGTTGAGGATAAAAATGAAAATTTCGAACTCGAGAGCTTTGAATGTTCCGATGAGGATCCAGAGAAATTTAGCAAGGCAGAATATCATTCGGGAACCGAGAGTGATTCTGATGGTCAAGAATTTCCCATTAGAATGAAAAAAACGAAGATTCGAACGTTAAAGGGACTGGGAAAGAAAGTTGAGAGTGAGGAGACGAATCAAAGCGAGGAAAAATTGGAAAGTACGAGGGATTCTGGAAGACAAACAATTTTACTTTCTGCCACTTTGACTGCTGCTGTGGAAAAATTGGCTGGTCTGACAATGACGAATCCGGTACTCGTTGATGCTGCTCAGGATAATTTGAACGAGGTCGGTGGTCATTTGAGCGAAACGAATGAAGATCTTATTGTACCACAGGGCGTTACACAGAGTTACATCGTTACACCGCCGAAACTTCGAATGGTTACTCTGAGTGCTTATATAGCTGGAAAATGTCAGGTGTGTTTAATATAATTTATCTTAATTAAAACTCTTGCTTCATTCGAATAAAACGATATTTGAACATGAAAAAAATAAAATGTTACAGGTCGCTGGTCAGCACAAAATTTTAGTCTTCATGGCTACCCAAGATATGATCGATTATCACGCTGATATACTCTCGACAGTTCTTGGAAAGCCGAGCGACGACAATGACGAGGATTCTGATCCTCTCGTTGACGTTGAATTCTTCAAGCTTCATGGCAGCATGTCACAGAAAGAGAGAACAGAAGTCTTCAAGACATTCAGAAAAGCTCGGAGTGGCGTCCTTCTCTGCACAGTTAGTTGATTTTTCCATCTGTTTTATTTTATTTTACCGTTGAAATAAATTAATCCACCATATCAGTATGATAAACTAAAAATTTGTGAGAAATGTCGACTACTATTTTTTACAAGCTGATTGATTTTCCATTTTTTCTTTTCGTTGGAATAAATTAATCCGTCATTCTTATCCGTACGATAAACTAAAACTATGTCATAAGAATCGAATTTATACTTTTTGCACGTTAAGAGAAAAATTAACAATATATCATTTGGGTTTCTTTGTTTTTTATTTATATTTGTCTCTAATTTTGGGCGCTCAAGAAGCCTCAGCCCAGTAATTCATTGTACAGTATGGGAGTTTTGTTTATTTTTTATTTTAAGCTTTTGTTTGTTTTTATACGTAATTCATAAAATTCTATATAATCCTTGCGGAGGATTCAAGTAAACAAAACCTAAAACAAATATGCAAGTTTGGTGGATAAGGCTTGAAATGATTGTAGGTAGAAAATTGAAAAGTCTTCCATTGAGTAAAATTCTAAATACATGATTTTTGAGTTTGCACTATTTCAATGATTTATCACAAATTTTCGTGATACTTTTTCATTCACAATTTTCATACTCGGTCTTTTGGGACAAGCTCGATGTATCCGTCAACTCGAGAAAACAAAAATCATTGTAATACAATTTTTTTTGTATGAGGAAGCAAAATTGTTATTAAATGCAAAAATATCCATCGAGTTGGTGAGCTCTCACGATCGTAAATCTCGGGTCGCCAGGACCGCGAGAGATCGTCTTATTCTTCAGTGATGAAATTTAGTAGCATTGCCTGAACCCACGCTGTGTCACGAGCTTGAAAATTATGAGCTCTCACGAAAATCTCGTAACGAGTTTAATTATCATTCTCGGGTCATCAATACCGATCTGCTTCGTGTACAAATGGAAGGACCACAAAACAAAACAAAAATCATTTCATTAATTTGCCATTTCGGAAATATTCGTAGGTCGAACTGATTGTCAAATACGATCGATTGAGAAAATATTTCTCCGTATCGCTTTTCTTTTACTTTACATAATGCATATATCATTCATTGCTACGTAGAGTCCTCCGATCGAGGCACCATTCAATGCCATTATTACATCGATCTGGTTCAAATTTCATGCCACGCTCACTGGCTCCTGATCGCTATGGGATGAGAAAGACAAAAAAAATTATAGTGTGGCAGGAAAAAATGAGAAAAAAAAATATCATAGCTTTGCACGCTCTGAAGAAGATTTCCTGATTCTATTATCCGAGTATTTAGATTCTCACTAGAGTAGATTATTTCATGATTGAGAAAATTATAATATAAAAAAAAAAACAGGAATTCTTGATTAATTTTTCTTTCCTCGTGTCTACACATGATATTAGTTACATTTTTAATCGTAACGAATAATATTAAAAACGCCCACGTATTCTCTCCCGGAGATCCCTTTGAGACTCGAAATTCATTCTTGGGGGTTACTAATTTTTTTTTTATTACGTTCAGACGAGAGGAATGTTAACTCTTGTGCTCAGCGTGGTACAGAGATCGCCCCCAGTAGAGTGAACGTTCTCGTTGATCTATGGACCGAGTGAGATGTTTTGAGTGGCTATCCGTTTCCGATCACAAACTTTAGTACTCGGCGTGGCTTCTTATATTCTATAAACGATCGTATATACATTTTAATCACCATCATCAATCGACTTGATAGATATCACGACGAATAAAAAAAAAAATATTCGCCTTAAAAACAAATATCAAATTCAGTGGCAGCTTCGATCGTAGAATTTGTAATTTCGCTGCTGCATACAAACATTGCTGTTGAATCTAAAAAATAAAACAAAAATCTTCATAATTTACCTTCTTTCGATAACAGATAAATGATTGAAAAAAATTGAATGAACTTGAAATTAAATGATAACAAAGAAACTTTGAAAATTTTGCAATAAACTTGAAAATCATGGATTCGTCACAGATATTTTCTTTTCGTATATTTAATTCTAAATTTGTGAAAAGATTTTTTTTTAAATTTGTACATCGTCGTACCTTGAGTCTGCTCGTTAGTCCCAAAAGTTTGAACAGTGTCCATTGAAAATTAATCCCAAATATTATATTCGGACGAATACTTCTTAGATTCATAATCTTCGTGTTCGACGATACTTCTGTCGAAAAGACGGCTCGTTCATAATATCTGTGGCGCCTGTGGTTCCGGGGCTCACGTCGAGCGAGCTCAGTCGTCGCCCCAAACTTGGTTGAATTAATTCTGATAAGGGAAATAAGTCGTGAGCTACGTGGAGAAAAAAGAAAAAGAGGGATCGTGAAAAAAAAAAAAAAAAAGTAACGAAAGCAACGAAGAGTCAAAAGAAGGATCGACGTATAATCGTTTCGTGAAAGAATTTTTTTCCAGGGGGATCCGGTGTAGGTTTTGGGGCACAACCCCCCACTGACCCGAAACTTCTTCGAGCCATCAAGTAAAAATTTCGTGTGCACCAAACTCGCGACCGTGACACTAAATCATTTGCTAGCCAATCATAGAGTGAGAGAGAGAGAGAGAGCGAAGTAATGTAAAATGTACTTGTATATATGCTACACACAACAGGAGATGAGGAACGGGACCGCTCTCAAACGTTCGCCGTTGGAGTCCGCAGCAGGCCGTCGTCGCGTTATACATATATCATTGCATTTCTCTCTCCCTCTCTCTCTCTCTCTTTCTACTCAGTCCATCATGCCGCGATTCAACATATCTCGCTCGCGCGATCATTCCCAAGACTTTGTTAAAATATTACATCAAGAGCATGTTCGCAAAACGAGAAATCGACGCACAGTTTGTAAAACATTTGTAGCCAGTCTGACCGACGAGCTCCTGTGGCTTCTTCTTTGCCATGTCGCGAACATATAAACCTTATTGCGTTATCCTTTTGGTCGGCAAAATTTCACAAGTTTGTAGCAGGTGCTGTAACGAGAAACAATTGTGAATTTTTTGTTATTTTTTCAAATTTAAACGAATTAAAAAAATACCGTGTTAATTTTATGAAAATAGTTCAGCAGGTACAAAACCTGCTCAAATGTTTGAACGTTTTGGAAAAATATTGGAATTAATGATTGGACATATTTTCGAAAAAATATTAATTTAATTAATTATGGGAATGCTGAACTGAAAATGAATAAAAAATAATTTTTGAAAGAAATATCTTTCTAAATACAATATTCTTCTTATGGGATAATGATGCATTTTATTTTTCCAGAATGACGCATAACAGCTTAAAAATAAATTTGTTGCAACGTATAGATTTTTTTGTTTACCTCATGGAATTTTTTTGATGAAATATTTTTTTTCTTATCCTTTCAGGATATTGCATCGAGAGGTCTGGACATGCCAAAAGTCGACACGGTAGTTCAGTACACCGGTCCTTTATCAGCTCGTGATTACGTTCATCGTATCGGTAGAACTGCACGCGCCGGAACTTGCGGCGCATCGACAATATTTTTAACACCACCGGAAATTGATTTTGTCCGTATGCTGGAGTCTCGAAGAATAAGAATAAAACAGGAAAACATGAATGATGTGCTCGACAAGCTTATGGGGCCTTTATCGAAGCATCACACGGTCGAGGCAACGGCAACAGCTTTGCAAAATGAATTTGAAAATCTTGTCATCGAGAAGAAGCAATTTCATAGCAAAGCCTGCAAGGGTGAGTTGTCAGAGTCAAAAATTATTATTCTTAACACTTTCAGATACTTAAAAATTTTCAACAACGATCAAAATATATCATTGGCATTGCACGAAATAATTAAGTAACGAATTTACATTTTATTCAATTTTAACTTTTGTCAAAATTGAAATGTTTTATTTTAATTTTTTTTAAATTTTATTTCTCATGAAAACAAAACTTTTTCTATGAGGAAACAAAATTGTGTAGTTAATTAGCTATTAAAGCCAATTAATAAAACCATATTCGCGTACGAGTATAAATTTCGAATGAGGACGAAATTAAATTATTTTATCAAGAAATAAGATAATGAAGTAACGATGTTGAATTTTATTTGGTTTCGACTCGTGACAAAAGCAAATTGACTCGTTCGTCGAGTATGACGTAACTCTGTATGCCATATTAATACTGTAGTACACATATAAGCCAATTTCAGTGTCACCCCAACGTGGCATATCAAATCTTTCCCCAACCGCCCACCCCTGTATTACGTATTATTGGGGTGTCTCTTACTGTGGCCCTTTTTCTCTTTCTCTCTTGTGCACTCGCGTCGAAACACTCTGGTATTCTCGGATATTTACATAGTCTATGAGCGAGGAGGGATGATCTTGTTTGCCAAGCCATGCTCATACTCCATTAGGGTCGTTACCAGAGAGAGAGAGAGAGAAAAAAATTTATTTCCTGCAATAATAAATCCATTATTCGACTACGCGAAATTCGTTCACTTTGGCCCTCGGTCGATATAGGGTAGGCTCATCCGGCCAACCCCATAACCATTTTTTTCGACAACTACTCAACGACTCCTTGATTTTTTTCTCAATCTTACAGATGAAAAATCTCGAGAACGTAGAGGCGTTAATGAAAAATTGAGGAAATCATAATTTTTTATTTATTTATAACGTTCGATAGAGACTGAAAATGACTTGAAATTAAATTTTTAGATTTCCAATTAAGGGTGTCACTAATCATTATACCGTTCGAGTCTCGCAAAACTTAATTATATATCAGTGCTTGGTGTGTAATATTTCTCATGTGCAATTTTGCAGGTGTCCAGTATTAAAATTTCATTACATCATTTGCAATTTATTACATTTTGATAGTTGAACGTCCAGATTTGTGGACAATCCAATCGAAGATTCAATGGAATGACAATTTTCGCATTTTAACGAGAGGAAATTGAAATGGGATAATAATAATAATAATAATATAAAAGCTTCGAGGTCAAGTCTATAAATCTTGGTGAGAGTCAGGCTTTTCGAACTCCCAACCCCGCGTGAGACTTTCTTGTATATGGTCGTTCGTCGACTGCTTTACACGAAGGTTAGCCACGGTTTTTCAGCTGTTAGCGAGAATAGACCGAGGAAACCGTTGACTGACGTTACACGGCTAACCACTTGACCATGCCTCGATGTACGTATCCGTTGATTGATAGATTAATTGTCGATCGAGGTCTCCTACGAGTTTATAACTATAGAGTGTGTGTGTGTGTGTGTGTATATCTATATATATGTGTGTGTGTAAGGAGTTGCTTGCCAATAGGGCAAAAGGGATGGAAAATGGGTGAGACCCGCAGACGAATACGAGCTCCAAATTCCCGATCGATTTGTCACATTCCTTTTGAATAATACATTCTTGGGCTTTTCTTCCGTTTTTTTTTCTCCCATCACGAACGTTTTTTCGCTAGGATTGAAATTTAAATGGACGTGGGAAACAAATTTATCATTGTATCCGAATAATAGTGCGAACGAAAAAATTCACTAATTTTGGGAATACTTCTTCTTTATTTTCAATGTATTTTCTGAAAATTTGTATGAACTAAAAAAAAAAAACTTGATATTTTTTTTTACAAATACTTAATCGTATTCTCTGCTGAATTTAGTCGATCACCGCTCGTGCACGTGCGTGGCTCTGTGTGTGGGTGCGAGTTTGAATGTACATTGAATAGAAGGACGAAGAGGGGAAGTGAAAATCTCGCTAATTCGTAACATTATCACCTCGATAGAGCCTGACGGCTCTCAATGGCGAGCGTACAGCAAGCTGTATTCCCGAGTAACAGAACAAATTCAACACACACACACACACACACACACATACACAGGCCCCTCGATTTCTCTATACGAGCTTTCTCGCCAACCCTACATAACCCACCACTCGCCACTAAGCTAAGGGATTCATCCACTCAATCCCCCGTATATATCCGATCCACCGCCACCCTTCAACACCAACATTCTCAGTCCGTGATATTTTTGTCCCATACTCTCTTCATCATTACTTCTCTTCCTCGGATAATTTTCACCCAGTTATAGAAAAATCTTTCTTACATTTTGAAATATTATCATTATTTTTTACGTATATAGAATGAAATTATTTGCACAAAGTTTATCAAGCCAAGATTTAAATACTCAATTCGAAACATCTTCAATTAAATAAATCTTGGCTTGGACAACGGGGAGATTTTTCGTTATTGTGGATAAAAAAAAATCCAAATGGAAAAAAAAGAGACAAGGAATTGTGGTGTGTTTTTTTTTTTGGTTTTTTTTTTTTTTTGTAGAGAAAGTCGATTGGATCTAATGACGATGAGAGTTATGTCGAATCGAGTTGAGCCGAGTGTGTGCGGCACTCGATCGTTTCGGGGGTAGAAACGAGAGGCTTGGGGGTGGCGGGAACGAACCCCGGGGTACCGACACACAATCCAAACCACTGAATGTGGCTTCCGCCGAAACCACTTACGCTTTGTGGCTAGGAGACTCTTAACAATGCGATACAGGATACAAATACAATAAGACGCAGTTACATCACTTAGGAACAATACCAGCTCGCGGCACGGGCTTTTTGCCTCATCTCTCCTTCTCTTTCTATGCTTCTTCTTTTTATTCCTCGTCTTCTTCGTCTTCTTTAGCACAACCATCACCCATTCCCGCCCAAAATCCCATTCCTCCGATTCTCCACCCCCATCCCGCCACTAGATTTATGTGTTAAATGGAGAAAAACATTTCTCTTTCATAGCACTATTCTATGATGTCTCAGAAATTATTTTCTCTCTCGTTACTATATACGTATATATATCAAGTCATCCACTTGCCTCGTGAAGGATACGAATTAGCTAGACGAATTTAATCATTCATGATGCAACAGCATTTTAATTGGCAACCAAATTTTCAAATTTTATTTAGTATCTCTTTATTCTTTATTCTATTTAATATTTCTCAGAGTAATCCAGAATTTTGTTTGGTTCTATTTCAGTTTTTTTTTTATTTTCGAATTAAGATTCTCTAATTTTCGAGGCTAACTTTTTTTTTCAGTCTGTATAAGTAATTCATCCTTAATAAACCGCGGCCATTTTTATTCTTCGTTGACAAAAAATCGTTTAACAAACTTTTCATTTATTCAATAAAAATAATGCAAACAAAATATTTGAAAATTTCGCGAACGATCATTACGACAATACGTTGAGGCCAAATTTTTGACGATTGTTGAATTTATCGTCAAATGTGTCGTTGAAAAATCGAAAATTCAATGTTTGGGGTCGTGGAGTGGAGTAACTTTCGCACGTTCATCGTTCATTCGGGTACATAGGCCGGTGAGGGGGCGCGATAATATCGCTTCGAGCACATGTTCGGGTTCTCTCAGGATTGCTGTACCCTCGTGTTTCTCACCCTCGGCAGCGTCAAGAAAAATCGGGGAGAGAATCCTCTCATTCTGCTCTCTCTCTCTCTCTCTCTCTCTATTAACCCTCGTAGAGCAGAAACGAAGTAGTTACACTTGACTCGAGACTTGGTCTATTAATGCCTCTTAATAGACCACCATCAACGCGTTAGGGAATCATACATATATATATATATATATACACACAGCGTACGCGATATTTTTTTAAACAGCGTAAAACGTGTCCATCTTTTATTTCGTTCGAGTCTTGACAATATTTGTCAAGAAAGTTGAACGAATCACGGAATTATAATACGATTTACAAAAGGCACACTTTTTCATTTAATTTCATTTTTTTTTTTATCATTGAAATGCATTTTTTCTCATGGCCCTCCAGCTTGTGAATTTTCAGTAGACAAGTGTTTTGTTTTCACACAAATAAAGTAATTTTTAATAAAAGTTAATTTAAGGCCTCTTAATATCGTTCCGAATGACTATTAATCCAATGATGTTTTTTTTTTTTTTTTGTTCTTTTCATTTTATATAACATCAGCCTATGTTTCCTGGATACGTTTCTACTCGAGTTATCCCCGTGATATGCGTGAAATATTCAATCGCAAGGATCTTCATCTTGGCCATTATGCCAAGAGTTTTGCCCTGAGGGATCCACCGCAGAGGATTGGAGGAATTGGAAAAACACTTCGCGAGAAGGAGCCATCGAAGCCTCAGCACAACAACAGACTCAGCAACGAAAGGTAAATGCAATTTATTTCTAATACCAGTAGGACAATATTTTATCCTTGCAGCCGAGATAAATTAGTCGCGAGAAGAAACAAATTTTTCATAATCTGAGGCAACGAAATTTTTTCTCATATATTCATGTAGGCAACAAAATTACTGGCAAAATCGAAAAAAAGACAGATACTTACGGTCTGTGACGGTTTAAATCGAAAATTTTACCAACGGCTTAGTCGTTTGAGGCATTTCGACTGTGAGAAAAAAAAATATCACTTCAGTTATCCTCAAAGTGGACTTGAAGAAGAATGAAAAAGTATTTAAACTTTTTCGTTCCTTGCTATTGTGTAGTAAATTATACAAGAAAAAAGTCTCATTTGTATAAAAAGTTTCATGGTGCTGTTGAATCTTAAATTTTATTCCTCAATCCACAAGATTTTCATCAGTTTTAGAGTATTTTTCCTTTGAGCCTCAATATAATTCAAGCTTACATTAAATCTCGACACGTGAACCGGTCACAAATATATATGCACACGACGAGTCCTTCATCGTCTCCTCTCAGTCGAGGACGACACACGACTTTGAGCTTCGATGGATCGTCGTGAAATTCACCCAGATCTATAACTCCCTTCTATACTGTTAATATATTTGAATCCTCACGCATGTTGTTGTCCACGTATTAATGAAGGATACACGGCTGGCTTGTCGCGGTAAGAGGACCGGTGAGCTCGTAACGCTGCTAAACAGAATTTACATGGGAAATTCCAGACCAAATTGACAGTGACTCTCGACTTTTTTTTTTTTCATTCTATTACTTTTTTGAGCAATAAAAAGTAAAAATAAAAAAACACTGCAAGTATTTTCAGATTGAAAGAAAAATGGACGTTGGAAATTATTTTTTTCTAAAAATACATTTTTTTTATTCGTTACTTTTATCTCACCTGAACCGAAATGATATGTAAATGTAAATTGTAACATCTAAAAAAATTAATTTTCTCAATACACAATTAATTGTAAAATATTTCAGAATAATCGACAAAATATAATTTAATCGACAGGTTCTTGCGATGGCGACTCATCCATCGATTGCTGTAAAAAAATAATGAAAAATTCCAGAGTTACGTCTCTGTTTATTTGGTTTGGAATGTCCAATATAGAGTTAGAACGTAGTTGAATCGTATACGACCTCGACGTCGACGACACAAACGACTACCACACGACGATGACGATGACGATGACGACGACGACGACGACGACGACGTCGACGTCGTGGTTGAGAATGGACTGCCGGGTCTCATTCTGTGGTGATGATGACGGTGACATGGTCAGCTTGGTCGCCGTACGTTTCTGTTTGTGGCTGTATGTAACGCCGACAATTGTCAAAACCGTCGCACCGAGCGTCATTCGTCATCCGTACGACGAACGGGGTTCGGACATGTCCTATAACCCCTCTCGTATCTCTGCCTATATGTGTGTCTGTGTATATATATATATAAATGTGTGTATGTGTGCAAACACATATGTTTAACGTTAAATTGTCTCTATGGGCGTGTATCTACAATCGAGCATACGTGTAACATGCAAGATATAACGCTTAACGTCAACGTTTCTACATATGTCTCTCCATCTATGTTTATATATCTGTGTTAATATCGTTCTCGCTCTTGCACCGCCACCGCAGATATTCTCCATTGTTCATAATTATACAATACGGCTATTAAACAGACTGATGCGACCGCCACTTCCGGCTTGGTAGAGTCGAGGCATTTACGGAAGCCGCGCGCCCGCGACGACGAGCATGAATTTCTCTCTCTCTCTCTCTCTCTCTCTCTCTTTCGAGCCCTCTCCCTCTCTCGACCGAATTTGTAGCTCATCACAACCGCGTGGAGACAAAATTAACCGTGACATTTTTCACTTGGTACTGGATTTTTTTTTTCAACTAGATGAAATTTTACGTTTGCATGACTACTGGAAAAAAAAAATTTTTACATCTCAGTTAAAAAAAGAAAAATCAAATGATTTATTAATAAAATAAGAAGATTAACAGTGTGAAAATATATTTGAGAGAGCGAGGAGATATATGGGATAGAATGAATTTAATGGACAACCCATGCAGGGTGATGTTAGTACCACAAAAAAAATTAAATGGAACGAGAGAACGTGAGAATTCGGCACGCCAGTTGGCTCTTCTCTCCTCCACTACCACACCTTTTCCTCTATAATCTACTCTATAGATATATATATATATATAAGTACTATCATTCAACTTCGTTTTAAAGCGAATCATTTTTTCGTCAATTTCCCATCACCAAAAGCTGTCCTCACCGTTAAAATATCCTTACAGTCCATAAAAGCAGCAGAAGGGAGCAAAAAGGAAAAATATATACCACATGTCGTTTGTGGTTAAATAATCAAAAATATCTCGTTACAAAATATCACAATCTCATTATTTTTGCAGACCCTCAAAAGAGCGACAGAAGAGACAAAACACCCCTGGCACTGGACAAAAGCCCGGATTAATGAAGAAATCGAGAATGCTCAATGTATCAGAGTACGGCGATGGACTCGAGTCGATAAAAAAATCAAAAAAATCACGATGATCATCAATGTGGCAATTGTGAAAAAATAATCATGTACATAATTTTTTCTGACTATTTATCACATAGGAATTTTTATGGAGAATATAATGAATACTTGATATTATCAACGGCTCAACCTTTCATCCGGATACCTTTTCAACCATTTTTCAACCATTTTTCACCATTTTCGTTGAAAATATTTACAATATTTTTCTTTCCTCAGTGTCATCATAAAAAAATAATCATGTGTATCATTTTTTTCTGACTATTTATCACATAGGAATTTTTATGGAGAAAATGATGAATAAGTGAAATATTCAACGACTCAACGTTTCATCCGGATATGTTTTTAAACTAATGCCATTTTTCAACATCGATCGTTGAAAATATTTATATTTTTTTTTCCTCAGTGTCATCATAAAAAAATAATCATATGTATCATTTTTTTTCTGACTATTTATCACATAAATTTTTTTATGGAGAATATAACGTATGCGTGAAATATTGAACGACTCAACCGTCAATCCTCATATATTATTAAAAATATTCTTTTTCAACGTACGATCGTTGAAAATATTTGAAATTTTTTTTATTTTCTTAGTGCCAACAATTTTTATGGAGAAAATAACGTACGCGTGAAATATTGATCGACTCAACCGTTAATCCTCAAATATTATTAAAAATATTCTTTTTCAAAGTTCGATCGTTGAAAATATTTGAAATTTTTTTTTATTTTCTTAGTGCCAACAATTTTTATGGAGAAAATAACGTACGCGTGAAATATCAATCGACTCAACCCTTAATCCTCAAATATTATTAAAAATATTCTTTTTCAACGTACGATCGTTGAAAATATTTGAAATTTTTTTTATTTTCTTAGTGCCAACAATTTTTATGGAGAAAATAACGTACGCGTGAAATATTGATCGACTCAACCGTTAATCCTCAAATATTATTAAAAATATTCTTTTTCAAAGTTCGATCGTTGAAAATATTTGAAATTTTTTTTTATTTTCTTAGTGCCAACAATTTTTATGGAGTAAATAATGTACGCGTGAAATATTGATCGACTCAACCCTTAATCCTCATATATTATTAAAAATATTCTTTTTCAACGTACGATCGTTGAAAATATTTTTAAAAAATTTAATTTTCTTAGTGACAACAATTTTTATGGAAAAAATAACGTACGCGTGAAATATCGATCGACTCAACCCTTAATCCGCATATATTATTAAAAATATTCTTTTTCAACGTACGATCGTTGAAAATATTTGAAATTTTTTTTATTTTCTTAGTGCCAACAATTTTTATGGAGAAAATAACGTACGCGTGAAATATTGATCGACTCAACCGTTAATCCTCATATATTATTAAAAATATTCTTTATCAACGTACGATCGTTGAAAATATTTGAAATTTTTTGTTATTGTTGTTTGTCTTGTGAGATTAATGATAGAAAGGAACAATGTGTCGTTCGATTAGCTGTGCTTTTATGCAACACGCTTCACTACCAAGAGTGGCAATTGCCGCAAACGTTGACAGGGTGCATCACAGATATGATTAATACCGGTGCATTATTTTTCAATTGTTTTTTTTTCTTTTTTAGTTTTTTTTGTTATTTTTTTTTCGCTCGCACAATCGGCACGAGGAAATTGCTTGCAAATATAAAGGGCGGCCTGGTACTTCGCACACGGTTAACTATAAATATAGATATACACATAGTGCATTCTCTGGCGGTACGTAAAGGGCACGAAAGTAACTCGCCTCGACGCCAAGGGGGTTCGAGGATAGTCTTAATTTAATTTAATTATGCTCTTTCTTTCCACGCTCTTCGTGAAGGACTCTCCACAATGCGAGAGATGGATGACGTTTCGTGAGTCTCAGAACTTCTGATAGAATCTGTCAGCAATGAGAGAGAACGAGTATTGCAAACGAAATAATACTTAATTAAATTTTTCCATCGTTCGTCTCAACGTACGAGACTCGTCATTAGGTCACAAGTATAATTTTTTGTTTTTTTTTTTTTTCTAGAGCGAAATAATTATGTGAAATTGATCGTTTTTTTGAAATTTTATTTTTATTTCTCATTAATGCAGACACACAGTGAACGAAATTTTCTCAAGTTTTCTATCGAATATTTTAATTTAATACAAATTGAAAAATATTTTTGTACGAAATGCGAAATTTAATGTTGGCGATGGAGCGAGTCAAACTGAAAATGTTTAAAAGCATCTGCCATTGTAAGTTTCTTGGAACTCTGAGGGTTCATCGGCGCAAAACGAGCTCTCCTGAGATTAATTCTGACAAAAAAATCATGAAATTATTCTCATTACCGGCAGATATGCACAGCTTGAGTCCGATTAATCCGAAGCGTAGAGAGAAAGAGAGATAGAGGCGTTGGAATACAAGGGGAAGAAAAAAGACTGAGAAACCCGACAAAGTAACGCCGAAGCCGCCTGCGATCTCGCAGGTTTTCGTCTGACTCTTTCTCTCTCTCTCTTTATCCCTGAGACGTGCACGCACACTTGAAACTCTTTTTACCGTTGTATTCAACACAAGGTGAAGGTTCTTTCTTGGCTCCCGGTGAGAAGAAAAACGTAAGGACTTGTAAGAGGAGACGATTATTCACGGCTATTACCGATTTACGCGTCCAGTTAAGATTTTTTTTCTCGATCGGTTATACTTTGCCTTGTACAGCATAAAATAATCATCCCGAGTGTATGCACGAAAGAGCGAATATTATAACATATAGTATTTATATATTTATATATAAATATAATTATATAATTTATATATAAATATAATTTTAGTATTTAAAGATTTATATTAAAAGTCTTCAGCAATTTTTCATTGCAATTTCTCGTATGATTTCACGCTATGAATGAGACTCGATATATATATATATATATATATATATATATATATATATACCCTGTAGAACTATCTATGATTGGAATAACTATTGAACTATATTAATTATTTGGACTTATTACTTGGGTTATTATTTGGGCCTTTTATCATTAATGCTACACAAATTTCTCTAAGGATAAAAAAAAAAATGTCTTTTTTTTTGCTGTAATTCAAAGCATTATTTTTCTCCTCCCACTGTGCGATCGTACACCAGCGAATGCTTTCTAACATTCTTCACCCCGGAAGGCGACGAAAATATTTCCGCCCGTCAGCCAGGAGAAATAGAGACTCGGGTTTGAAGTGAAATTCGTTTGGAAACGCGTTTGAACATCAGCGTGAAAAAAAAAAAAAAAAAAAAAAAAATTAACATTTTACAGGCAGCGTGTATCCTCTATGCCGTGGAAACGTTTTATTGGCATGTCGTGCTAAGAAGCCATAGAGACTTTTGCTCATCTTTCTCTCTCTCTCTCTCTCTCTCTCTCTTTCCCTCTCTCTCTCTCTCTCTCTAGATACACGTGTGTATATATACTTCAATACTATTGCCATAGTCTATAGAGTGCCATCATCGTACACCTTTGGTGTGCACATGCAACTCGGGGTGTGTAAACCGACACGATCGCTCGTTATTTCTCATATATATATATATGTATATATATATATATAATACATTTTCGAGGCATCGAGCATCATGAATATTGCAACCGTGGCAATTCTCTCTCTCTCCCATATTCTCCTCCATCTCATATCGCTTAAACTTACTGCACACAATCCTCTCGTGCATTGGTTACTTAACGTGACTACTTAACTTTGAAGGTTTCATTGGGTTACGTGTTAATCTCACGAGCTTCTAGTCGAAAATATTCACAATCGAGTCCCTTTTCGTCAATATGTCCCAGCCAGCTCCTCTCTAATCTTGATTATAAATAACAACAAAATCATCGATCTAATTTCTGATTGAACTCTTGGGGGTGGGGATTGAGTTATACAAATATTTCATTTGTTTTTCTTTTTTTTTCTCGTCCATTTAGATTTTTTGCCACTGAAATTTGTCTCTGAATGACTTGAATTAATCAATTAATAATGAGTAAAGTAATGAAATTTTATAACACATATATGTTTGAAATTTTCAATATTTATTCATATCAGCGTTTATGAATTATCAAATTAATTAAATTTCATCGATTTATAATTTCAAATATACTCCAAATAAATTATCAAATTTTAACAGGAAAATATAAAATTTCATCGATTTATAATTTCAAATATACTCCAAATAAATTATCAAATTTTACCAGGAAAATATAAAATTTCATTGATTTATAATTTCAAATATACTCCAAATAAATTATCAAATTTTACCAGGAAAATATAAAATTTCATCGATTTATAATTTCAAATATACTCCAAATAAATTATCAAATTTTAACAGGAAAATATAAAATTTCATCGATTTATAATTTCAAATATACTCCAAATAAATTATCAAATTTTAACAGGAAAATATAAAATTTCATCGATTTATAATTTCAAATATACTCCAAATAAATTATCAAATTTTAACAGGAAAATATAAAATTTCATCGATTTATAATTTCAAATATACTCCAAATAAATTATCAAATTTTAACAGGAAAATATAAAATTTCATCGATTTATAATTTCAAATATACTCCAAATAAATTATCAAATTTTAACAGGAAAATATAAAATTTCATCGATTTATAATTTCAAATATACTCCAAATAAATTATCAAATTTTAACAGGAAAATATAAAATTTCATTGATTTATAATTTCAAATATACTCCAAATAAATTATCAAATTTTACCAGGAAAATATAAAATTTCATCGATTTATAATTTCAAATATACTCCAAATAAATTATCAAATTTTAACAGGAAAATATAAAATATTAAGAGTATATTTAAATATTCTTAAATTATTATATTTCCGTCTTAAATTTTGATGGTTTATTTTTTTCCCGCGCGAGATCAACATTAAAAATATTTCTCTACTGCCAATGATTAATATTCCATGTCACTTATACCGTATAAAATAAAATTCTCGCGTATTCATCGTACAAATCACATACACCGAGAGCTCGTTCCAATGAACGCGAATGAGCTACCCGGAATTGTCTCCCAGAAATATCTAATTTAAAAGTTTGTCTTTGTGACGTGTGAGAAAACGAATATATAAATGATTGGAGGAAAAAAAAAGACGTGCAATTCGCAATTGTTGCTATAACGAACGGATTTTCCAATTTCCCACCAACTTGGTATATATATGTGTGTGTGTCTCTCTCTCTCTCTCTCTCTCTCTCTGTCATATTTCTTGGCAACAAGTGGCAAACTCATGAGTTTGATATATATATATATACTGCATATATTGTGTATGTGTGGATCATATAAAAATAAATATATATACATATATAAATATTAAGTATATTATACACATGGGCTCGGCGCATTGTCACGAAGCCTTCGTGATTTTCTCGTACCGGAACAACGATAATGGCTCACATATCGCGATTACTTAACTACCATTATAATTAACACGGTGCGGTGCGTAAACTTTCCCAGGACGAAAGTGAGAGTGATGTTGTGTGCCCGGTTCGGGATCATGGCTGTAATCAACAGCCCGTGTGTATATATATATATATAAACACATTCACGCAAATAGAATGTACAAGTATACGTGCAAAACGTGTATTGCGATGAGATTATAATTTTTGTTCCATCTCGCTGTCTCACTCTCTCAGTAACGAGCTCCACCATTCATAATTGCGATGGCAATTAATTTTTGGACACGAGTTAATGGTAGCACTTTATTCGCGTAGCCTTGTCAGCGGACAATGTGTATATGATTGGGAAATTTAAGGAAACGAAAAATACGAGAGATTGTAAATTTTCACGCAATAATTCACTGAGTATATATATATACGTGCCAATTATCATGACAATTTAAATTTTATTTCATACGGACAAACGTGTTATAGTTGACGATTACTCAAATATCTTAAAAATAGTACAAAAAATATAGAAAAACTTTGAACCTCGACAACAGCAGATTTTTAATGATTGGTTGATCAATTCGATAATTAATTGATGTGATGATTAATCAAGCGATTAATTAATTTTTATTGGTCTTTAATAATTTGATAAATTATTTTAATTTATAATTTATTGCTGTAGGCTTTTATTCAACTCGTTTTGCATTATTTGTGATTTTATATATACATAACGCGCATTTGGACGAAAATTCTGGTATACTACACGATATTTATATATATAGATTAAAAAATATAATTCATGTACACATGTATTTATACATATATACGTGCCAATATTCATGACAATTTAAATTTTATTTATACGGACAAACTTATTATAATTGACGATGACTCAAATATCTTAAAAATAGTACAAAAAATATAGAGAAACTTTGAACCCCGACAACAGCAGATTTTTAATGATTGGTCATTGTTGATCAATTGGATAATTAATTGATGTGAGGATTAATCAAGCGATTAATTAATTTTTATTCTTTAATCTTTTTCTTCTAAGTCTTTAATAAATTGATAAATTATTTTAATTTATAATTAATTGCTATACGCTTTTATTCAACTCGTTTTGCATTATTTATGATTTTATATATACATAACGCGGATTTGGACGAAAATTCGGTTTTCAAACTGATTAAGATATGCACTTGTAATGTGTGGAGATTTTACTGTACTGTTTATTTTATCGGTACGGAAGTAGAGTCAGGTGAAAGCAGTGTGTACAATCACGAAACGTTAAATCGCCAAGATATCAACTCGGAAATTCGTATATATATATATATATATATATGTGTGTGTGTGTACATAGTTATGAAAATTCTGATAGACTACACGATATTTATATATATATAGATTTAAAAATATAGTGCATGTATACATATATATGTATACTGGAACAATTAACCGATGCAATTAAGACATCTAAATTAATTCGTTATAAACAAGGGGCCCGATTGGGATCTGAATAGAGGCGGTAATTGCCCGGATTCTCACAAAGCTCAAACTCCAATGTGTGTGTGTTTGCATGCATGCTCGAGCGGTCGATGCTATTGTTGCTACTATTTTGCGCTCATTTCAAACTCACTTATTTCTTCTATAAAAAAAGTATATCTATATATTATTCGCACCGCGAAACTCGCTCGTAGTAATGGCAACAATTACTTAATTTTATTCATCTTCCCGGTTCTCAACCGAATCGCAAGACAATTTCATTTCCTCGCATTAATCACACATACGTACATGTACGAAAAAATAAAATTGTGGCGTTCATACATTCGCATATACGGCAATAAACTCACACGCATGTGTACGCAACTTTCTCCCCGGCGACATTGTACTCACAGTTGTGGCATTATGATAAATAATAAGACACTTTATAGTTATAATGCACACATGACGTAAATTTAGAATACTTTTTTCAGTCACGTGTCTCGTTTTCTTTTTCTTTTCTTTTTTTGTTTTTTTTTTTTTTTTTTTCGTACTTTTTTTTCGTACAATTTATCAAACGTTATATATTAGGAGGACAAAAATTACTTGATGATTGCCAGTAGAGTAAATTCAGTAATGAATGATTTTTTTTTTTTTTTAGTAACTATTCGTTAAGGATTAAGAAGTTGTCGTCTTCCATATGACTTTTTGTGTTTGTTTTGACCGATCGATTGTTGAAAATACAAATGTTATTGCAAATTTCCAATATCTCCCTTTGTCCAAATAATCGTTTGCATCAATATCCGTGGAGCTTCCGTTTCGTGGTGAGAAAATTACCAGTCGGTGCTGGGCTGTCGAGGTGTGAGAAAAAAATGAGAATGAAAAAAAAATAAAAAATAAAGGCGCAGAGAACGAGCGAACGAGCTCGATGAAGGCGACGAACGGGGGGGGGGGGGGGGGAGGGGAGGCAGAGGGGTCGAAAATTATTCCGATATGAAACTCATCCCCCGACTGGCGTTTGCGTCAAAGGAGCCAATTTAAAAAGCCCCTTCCAAGATTATCAGCTCTCCCTCATTCGCGGGGTCCGCGATCTCTCTCTCTTCTCGTTCGTCGAACGAAAAGGTGTCGAGAAGGATGCGCGCGCGCCAGGAGGGTCGCAGTACTCGCAGAAAAAAAATCTGCAGCAACGAGGGAGTGAGAAATGTAAAAAAAAAAAAAAAAAAATCTATAGAGAAAAAAAAAACGAGAAATACGTTCGGATTGGTAAACTTCCAGGTAATTTGTCCCTCCATCGCATCGAGTCCCTTTTAAGCAGTTGCGCTGATCCACCTCCCTTTTCTTGCCGCGCAAATATCTTCCCTCCCTTTTTTTTCCTCTTTATCTTCATTAATTTCCTCGCTTGGCCTTTTTTTTTTTTTTTTTTTTCCATCTGCATATTTCAGTCCCCTCGGATCTTTTATCGACATCAAATATATATCGTTCAGTTTTTCATTCCGTGAAATGAGAAAAAGATGGCGACATCAGACGAACTTAGGGACGGGAGGGCGAGTGGCCAAGCGAAAACTTTGTGATTAAAGGTGTTTCGGATCGTTAAGTTATTTCTGCTCGCTCGAGTAGAGTTTTTTTTTTTTTTTTTAATCCACCATCAAAGGAGAATACACAGCTTGATTCGAGGTTTTTTTTTTTGTTTTTTTTTCATCGCTCTCTAAGCATAATAAAATTGGAAATTTGCACATTGCTGCCTCATCACTTTCCCTCGTTAACAAAAAGCTCCTCGATGAGGAAGTATCTTCAAAAAAATTTTAGCTTCCTCTCATACAGAAATTGTCATATTATAAATTGTGGACGTAGCAAATTTTATTTCGTTAGATAATTTATATGTACATTTTCTGAAAATTATTATTTTGACTCCCTTTGTCTATATGGGCCAAATTAAATACTTAACGTGCTCCAATGTTGATAAATTTATGTACCAAGTTTTAGTCGAGTATCTTGAAGCATTAGTCCAGGTAGAGCATTTTTATTGCCAGACTTTTTTTTTTCAAATTTAAAAATATCATAAAATTTGGGCCAATCTGAGAATCCTTGCTAAACTCAATACCGATTTTTTTTCGATATTACTGCGATCTATATACTAAATTTAAGACACACATCCACCCGGACTTTTTTTGTGTACACAATTTTCTAAATACAATTCAATTAATTTTGAAAATATTTCTATGCAGAAGCAAAAAATAAGAAAGTGTATATATTTAGAAAAAAAAAAAAAAAAAAAACGATGATTACACGATGAATATATCAGGATGTTAATTGCAAAAAAATGATCCCACAAACTTTTGCTGCATGTTCGAGAACATTAAAGATCTAATTTTGAGTTTATCACCTGCTATATGTGAATAAAATAAATGAAATGACTTTATTTCCTCATCCATATTATCTATATAGAAGACACTATAGATTTATATGTACAAAAGTGTCGGCCAAATTTTTCTGGCAACGCCATCGGCTACCAAATTAAAACAATTTCGCATTTCGTACAAGTCCCGATGTTGGTTAAAAAAAAAAAAACAGAAAAAAAAAAAACCCACTTTAGAACTTGTCATTATTACGTACCGGAGAGGCGCGAGAAGTCTCCCCGTAACGGTGGGCAGACGCGCGATAAACGAATTACGAGGCGTTTGTGTGTTCTTCGCGCCGAGAGCCAAAACTCGTTTTATGTTATTCCTCGTGTGCTCTTTTTTGGCCCGGGGTCTTAGCCGTTGTTTCCTTATCTCCATGTAATTTTCTCTTTCGCGCCATTCTGTATGTAGCTGCATAAAACTTTATATATACATATAAAAGCCTCCAGGAGCGAGTGTACAAAATCTATATATATATATATATTTTACGTATTCTTCGGGCCTTTTTTTTTTTTTAACCGCATAGAGCCCACCCCAAATATTTTTTTTTTGTGTTCAGGCTCGAGGAAAATATATAGGAACTTGCATGAAAATATATTTTTGGGGATGCAGAGAAATTCAAAGGTTGAGACGTTTATCCTATTTCTCGCATTTTATATGGCAATTTTTTTTTTTTGTTTTTTCTTTTCCTCTCGCTCTATTCTTTTATCATCGAGTCTTGTCGAGGGGCCCGAGAGTGAGGCTCACACGCGACTACTTGGTTCTCGAAGAGTCTCGTGACTGGGCAAAGTGCAGTCCTCGATTTTCGCACTGCACATTGCATATGTATATGTATATATATATATATATCGATAATTCTCGTTCTTAGCAATCTTTATCTCTCTTTCGGTTTTGAATAAGCGAGCACGCGAGCGTCCACATATGTCGACAGATGGTAAATTGAACGTCATTTTAGCCTCATCGAATGTTCTTTATTGTTATCTTGGGCGAGCTGCCCCTCCCCTTCGAGGATCTACAATATTTATTTGTACCTGTGTGGAAAAATCTCCGACAGGGACAAAAAAATTTTGCAAATTGAAACTTGATCGTTATTTTTCGTAAATGTTCGTAACCTTCTGACATTTATTATTTTTGGCACTAATAGAATTTTTTATGATCAATGATCTCCTTATAAAATATTGATTTTTGGGTCAAATACAAATTAATCATTTTTCTGAGGTCCTTAAGATTAATAACAAATCGAATTTGTTATCGAAAAATATATAATTGATATATAAATATATATTGTGTTGGGTTGACCCCCACGTGAGGGTTGACGGATTAATCTCCGACATGACGGGACAAAAAAATTTTGCAAATTGAAACTTGATCGTAATTTTTCGTAAATGTTCGTAACCTTCTGACATTTATTATTTTTGCCACTAATAGAATTTTTTATGATCAATGATCTGCTTATAAAATATTGATTTTTGGGTCAAATACAACTGAATCATATTTCTGAGGTCCTTAAGATTAATAACAAATCGAATTTGTTATTGAAAAATATATAAATATATATTGTGTTGGGTTGACCCCGACGCGACGGTTGACGGATTATTTTTTCACGCGATTTTGTGCTTCGTAGATAGTTAATTAAAAAAAGACTTTACACGTATACATATATCTATATACGTACGTTTTTTTTTTTTTTTTTTTTTTTTTTTATCCCGTTACTTACATTTTGTGGTATGAAAGAAGAGACGTTAAGGACGAGATGATACATTGTACAAAATATATATTGCACCGTTGACAACCGAGCGGACATGTACATGCGGTGATTGGATATGAGAAACAGGTTTAACCGTCATATGTTCGCGCATCAATTTTTCCGATGCCAATTTTATAAATCCTACAAAGTATCGCGGTCGCACGACGTTGCTCCTGCCGTATTATACCGTATGCTGTATTTTGCGACGCATTATATATATATATATATATGTATATATATGTATATATGTATGTATAACGATAAATACATTCGACTATTACGCTCTCGATCCGGTTGTATCGATTTTGTAACTCGATCCTCCGACCCGCGTCTCCTTAAGGTTTCACTCTGTCCCGAGAGAAACATGCCTGTCCCTTGGATCCTTCGATCGTTATGCGGGAATCGATTTCTTGCAGATTTTTTTTTTTTTTTTTAATATTTCTTCTTTTTCACTCCTTCATCGCATACTCTCGAGATGTCAAAAGCAAAACTCGCCGTTGGTCATTGGAAAGTCAACGACTGATGTGGCCTAAGAATCGCAATATGCATATATACATATATGACGTTTTGCGGTTCGTTTTTTTTTTTTTTTTTTTTTTTTTTTTTTCTGCGACGAGAGGATATCGAGTCAACTCTCTTTCTTGCGTATAATCGAGATCGTTGAATCTCGATTATTATCCGGGTGGTCGGATGAAATCAAGAACGCGTTCATCGATCTTCATGTACATATATATATATATATATATGTATATAAGGGTCCCTCGTACTAACTAATTCACACGGCTCAAGTGGCGCCGCGGTGCCAAACATTTGCCCTAAACTGAGAAGAATGTTTAGTTATTGTTTCCAAGCTTTAGTTGAGCCAAATAATTTTTTTAAATGTTATTTAAATTAACTAAAATTTTAATAATGATAACTAAATATTTGGCCATATGCAACAAAACATTTGTCAACTTTTTTCAGTGTGTGATTTGGGGACATTGAATTAGAGACTTCCAATCAGAAGTAAGAAGAATTTTTAAGGGTCTTTTTTCAGTATAGCAAAAGAGTCACTTTACTCGATCCCCCCCTATAAAAATTAAATTCGACGGGTCCCAAAATATTAAGAATCTTGTACAGATTGAATTTAACATTTGATAATTCTCGAGAAAAGGGGAGGTGAGAGAGAGAGAGGATTTTTGTGATTAGTAAAATCTTATCTCGATCGTTGACCTATGCTCGGATAACGTAGCTACGTTATCCGGGCCTTGAATTAGAGACTTCCAATCAGAAGTAAGAAGAATTTTTACGGGTCTTTTTTCAGTATAGCAAAAGAGTCGCTTTACTCGATCCCCCCCTATAAAAATTAAATTCGACGGGTCCCACAATATTGAGAATCTTGTACAGATTGAATTTAACATTTGATAATTCTCGAGAAAAGGGGAGGTGAGAGAGAGAGAGGATTTTTGTGATTAGTAAAATCTTATCTCGATCGTTGACCTATGCCCGGATTACGTAGCTACATGAAAATTAATTTACTCAATCTTTATTTTTGATAAAATAAAATAGAGTATAGGTCAACCTCCTATCCCCTCCTCCCGACCCTCCCGACCCTCCTCGTCGTCCCACTGACCACTCGATAATATATAATCGCGTGGGCCGAGGAGCTTATACGAGGACGCATCAGAGTGTGTTAGGCGCGTTAGGCGCGTTAGGCGATTCGATTAATAGCGTCCGCGCTTATTGGTCACGCTACTAATAATAAAGGAGCGCTCTCTCACACGTCTCTACCACCAACTTCCATTGCAGAGGTTTCCATCGCTATATATATATATATATATATATATATATGTGTGAATATGTATATATAGTTTGTAGGTTGAAAAGCCGCGACTATATAGCCCGAGAATCACCGAGGAGCCCCCGCGCGTACTATAACGAGGGAATAGCGTGCCAGCTTCATAATTGAGCCAAACACACAAGCACACTTATGTATATATGTATATAGTGCATAATCGAGAATCATTCTTAATCCTCGGAATTCATTTATTCTCGAGCTCTGTGCGATATTCTATAATCTTGGATTTATTCAACTTTTGAAATACAATTCTATATAATTGTGTCATACACGGCGTGAAAACTGCTCGATCGTTTTCCCGATTACATCAGCAAGTTTCTGTCCCGCAATATAAAAAAATATATATTTAATTCTCTGGTAGTGCTTTTATATTGATGGATTTATATATATATATGCACCACCAGAGAATTATATATATATATATGTAGAAAATATACAGCTCTGGCTGACCCAAAATGTCAGAGATTACGCGGAATTATGCAAATTTCGTACAAGTACATTTCGTATTAAATATTAAATTTCGTCTTAAGTACATAAAAATAGAGTCAAACTAAATTCACATTACTCAAAAAAAAATGGATTTTTCTCATTGTGCAATATCCCCAGTTAGCCTCTCATTGTCTCTGAGCCATAACCATAATGCACATAAAATTTGTTCTTCTTTTCAACCCTCTAGCCAAGTTTTTCACACATTCCCACCGCAAAAGTGTATTAAAAAAAACAACAGATATATATATGTGTGTAGAAAATATACAGCTCTAGCTTACCCAAAATGTCGGAGATTACGCGGAATTATGCAAATTTCGTAGCATTGTAAAGTGTCCGTGCTGCCGTCGCCGACGCCACCGTCGCTCCTTCTACACGGCGCATATAACAGTGAAAAAAAAGAGAGTATGAGGAAAAGGGATGTTTTTCGTTTTATTGGAGTAGAAGTCTCTCTCCCAGAGTAGAGAAACCGCGTCGCGAGAGAGAGAGAGAGAGAGAGGGAGAGAAAAAGAGTCAGAAGGTCGTTGGGTTCGCAGCTATCCGCGGTCGTATAACCGCGAAACAAAAGCTTTGCTAACGTAGAGACAAAGGAGGATATAATACAGTGCCGTATATATATATATATATATATATATATAGCTACAATATATACAGCATATATATCCTACGTATATAAATATCCACGTAGTAGAAGCTCCGATTGTGCCATGGGCCCTGAGGAGGGCGAGGTAAAAGGGAGCGACAGAGGTGAATCCTCTGACGCCGCAAGGGCACACATGCAACGGATTTAACTGCTTCCACCAGGCATTACTCTCTTTTGCCGCAGGTTCAGCTTTCTTTTATTCCACCGCGCCCGGCTAACCCGAGAGAGCTCTCATCGTCGTCCATCTCCCTCGTTTGCCTTTTCGTCTTTTGTTTGCAAATCCTAATGTGGCCCAAAAAACACGATTTTTTGAAAATATTTCATGGTCACTTTTTTTTAACTGCAAAAAAAAAATCTTCGTAGATTAAATCGACAGGGGTAAATGGATCGTTGGTTGGAACATTTTATGTAAAAAAAAAAACAACTGAAATCTTAAATGTTCGATTTGTTTTTATTTTTCGTGACTGCGCACAGGGGAGCAAAGTTCACCAGAACAGTTCCAAAATGGAGCGTCAGGGCTCCATGCATGCGCGCGTTCTCTAGCACTTTGCTTTGCCACCATGGAGACTCGCCTCGCCTGCACCACGCGCACCCTTTTCAACAGTTTCAGGCAAAAAAAAAAAAAAAAACATTCTCGTCTCTCTTTCGTTTGCTTATTTGGGCTCGTGGAGGCAAACTTCCCCTTCCGCATTCTCTCCCTCTCTCTCGTTCTCTTTCCTCGTGGCGTTTCTGCGTGTGTCCTGTGCCACCCCCTCGAATATCCACTCCACGTAGAAACTCTCAGAGGTCATTATTTTCACGTCGCTCACCTATATATATATATATATAGCCACATACGTATTACATATATATATATAATCGTCACGGCACCTTTGTAAGGGCTTTTAAAAGGTGACAAAATCAACCCTCGCGAACATCTGATATATACATATACATATATATATATATATATCCTTGGTTTTACCGAACCCTCTGCCCACTTCGCAGCACTCGCGACGGAAACCGAGTTACGATTAATTAATCGACTATACCGAGAATCCCCCTTTACCCCCCCCCCCCCTCCCCTCCCCGCGCCACGCCGCTGTAATTCACGCGCCCGGTAAGTCAAACTTAATTAATTACCAAATTCTCTCTCGCAAGCGCGCCCTCTGGTGGACGATGAACTCCTATAGAGTTTTCGGTAGGTCATATATATGTCACTCTGAGTGAATTTTGTGGGGTTGTTCCTTCTCCCTGCTGGTATACATATATATAGATAGATGTGGCTGGCTAATTTTAGCAAAAGTGCCTGAGTTTCCATGGAAATAAATAAGTAATTTGTATCTTATTTATATATTTTTTGCGATGATATATTTCATCAGAGATCGCGATATGGTGGGGAAAATATTTAAAAATAAAAAAATTATATTTTTACCGAAACTTAAATTCATCAGTCGGTTCAAAGTTCATCAGCCAAAAAAATTACAATTTTTCATCGTTTCAATGAATATTTAAACGTGAAATTTGTTCTTTAAACAGAATAATTAGCTTTAATCGTACATGTGACAACAATGTTACCCCAAAAAAAATACTAAATTATCGAATGTGAGACAGAAAATTATTTATCCACCAAATTTGACGGTATTAAAAAAATTAAATTATTTTCAACTGAAAATTAATATTACCCGAATGAAAAAAAAGCTTATGTCAATGACATATAATTTTGATTTAATTTATCACAACGTTTTATTGGGGTGGCCCACAAATAGATTATTATTAATTCGAAAGAATTAATAATAATTGCGTGCGTGATTGATTAAAGCAAAATTCATTTAAATTGAACAAATTTACTTTGACTTTGTCAAGATTGTTCGATAAAATCGAAGTTGACAAAAAAAAAAAAGTTTTCCATATATTAATATCATGCGGATAAATAATAGTCATGGTCTTATACATAATTGAAATGCAGGATCAATTTGTATGTATCCATGGATAAGTTTCTATGTATATATATATGACTTTTATCGTCGACTTTTTTTATTCACGAATTTTATTGACCGACACTGAATGAACTGGTGGTAGGGTGAACTGTACAGTAACATATATACATATATATATATACATATATATATATATATATATATATATATATATATATATATATATATATATATATATATATATATATATATATATATATATATATATATATAAAGCAGAGTATTCTTCACGAAGAGACGAATGACTTTGGCTCATTCCGTCTGTGCACGGCACCCACGCCACTGCTGGAGTCCGAAGGAGCATCGAAATGCCACGCGGTGGCTGAAAAAGGCCATTAATTATCAATGCTCCCTCCCATCCCTCTGCCCTAACTCTCCATCCTGAGTCATTATAAACGCGCGTGGAACCTTCGACGATAACTTTTCTATTATATCCTTCCTAAGAGGGATTTAAAGCCCGACGACTAGCTGGCTCTCGCACTCTTTCGCTTTTTTTTTTCCAGTTTACTCGAGCGATCTATTGACCGAGTCATTGTGCCAAAATTCAACGATATATTATCATTCTCATTATTCTGATAATAATAATATATTTTCGTTAAATATATCGAATTTGGCATATCTAACTTGATGAAATAAATTATTTAAACGATATATTAAATGTCATTAGTTAACAGAATAATATTTAAAAAAATATTTTCGGAAGAATATTTTCGTTACATATATCGAATTTGGCATATCTAACTTGATGAAATAATTTATTTAAACAATATATTAAATGTCATTAGTTAACAGAATAATATTTTAAAAAATATTGCGAGATTATTGCTATAGTGGAGGCGGGAGAATGGAGATCGAGTATATGTAAAAGCAGCTGAGATCTGAATTTTCTTTCACACCTGTGCAGTCGTGTGGAGAAAAAAAAATAAGTCATTGTGCCAAAATTCAACGATATATTATCATTCTCATTATTCTGATAATAATAATATATTTTCGTTAAATATATCGAATTTGGTATATCTAACTTGATGAAATAAATTATTTAAACGATATATTAAATGTAATTAGTTAACAGAATAATATTTAAAAAAATATTTTCGGGAGAATATTTTCGTTAAATATATCGAATTTGGCATATCTAACTTGATGAAATAATTTATTTAACGATATATTAAACGTAATTAGTTAACAGAATAATATTTAAAAAAATATTGCGAGATTATTGCTACAGTGGAGGCGAAAGAATGGAGATCGAGTATACGTAAAAGGAGCTGAGATCTGAATTTTCTTTCACACCTGTGCAGTCGTGTGGAGAAAAAAAAATAAGTCATTGTGCCAAAATTCAACGATATATTATCATTCTCATTATTCTGATAATAATAATATATTTTCGTTAAATATATCGAATTTGGTATATCTAACTTGATGAAATAAATTATTTAAACGATATATTAAATGTAATTAGTTAACAGAATAATATTTAAAAAAATATTTTCGGGAGAATATTTTCGTTAAATATATCGAATTTGGCATATCTAACTTGATGAAATAATTTATTTAACGATATATTAAACGTAATTAGTTAACAGAATAATATTTAAAAAAATATTGCGAGATTATTGCTATAGTGGAGGCGGAAGAATAGAATTTTCTTTCACACCTGTGCACCCGTATGGGAGAAAAAAAAATGTATCTACATATATATATAGTAGTCTTTTTTTTCGATCGTTCGATTGTAATCTCATTCGATCGATCGGGCTACCTCGCCTCTCGCAGCAACGCCGGGCTCTTTGATGATCATCACGAAGAATCGCATCTCGAGTGATCGAGATGCCCCTCGATGGCGATGAATAAGAAGCGCTTGGGCGTAAGCGGTCTTCAAATTTGTAATCAATCAATATTATCATCGACAATAGAGCGCACGCAGGGAGCCAAGGCATTGTTACAATTTACAAGCGACCCTTCAATAGTGTACTATGTATATATGTATACCAGCACGCACACACACACACACACACACACACACACACGGATATATTATATGAGAGCTCAAATAGCTCGATCGACTCGTTCATTCCATCGCTATTATCCTTTTAATTGCATCGTTTAATTATCCTTCGGCGGCTACTCCCCCCCCCCCCCCACACACACACACACGCTTAAAAAGAGAGAACGATAATAGTGTCTGCGTGCTATATAAAAACAAAAAATTCTTGAGCGATCTAGCCGAGGTCAGAGGCGAATGATTGGCATGTACAATTATTATTGTCCCACGAAACGAGAAAAAGGCCATTGCGAAATCGATATATCTGCTCGTTTCTGCGTTTAAAACATATGATTATGCATATTAATGATGAAGAATCGCTCGATCAAGTGATGCGGCGGTACACGGAGAGTACTGACGAAAACAATTAATTGATTATAGATTTTTTTGTCCCTCAGATACAGTGAAATTAATAATTTTGTTTGGAGCAAATCAAATATTATCTCTGACGATGAAAATTTATTTAAATTTGCATTTTGGTCGATTGGATAAAATTAAATAAAAATTTAAGTTTTCTCGTATAATTTTTCTAGATAATATATTGTGTTTTGCAATATGTGATGAGGTGGATTTTTTGTCAAAATTTTTTCCATCCCCAAAGATTTTTCTTCGTATGCTAGATTTTTCCTCGCACCCTCATTCTCCACCCTCCTTCTGGATGCTTTTTTTTATTGATCATCGCGGGTTCGCACGAAGAAGATCCAGCGGGTCATAATTAAAAATCGATCCGAATGAGAAAATCGTCATTAACCCTTCTCTCGCTCTCCTTCTCGTTTATTCCAATGCCAAGATGTTGAGAGTTGTGCTGGTGGTGGTGCACATCACGCCTTAACACGATCCATTGTGCTTTCTCATTCATTACTAATATACGTTCGAGGCTCGCACCGGAGAATTGGGGGCTCGTTGGATGACAGAAAAATATGTTGAGATTTTTATGCTCGTGTGGACGAGAAAATTACACACATATATATATATATACATAGTAAAGATGGGAGAAAAGGAGATAAAAGATGATGATTTGAGTGAGAAAAAATATATATAATGATAAAAAGGAGGATAGGCAAAGGCAAGAGTAGCTACTGGACAACGAAGAGCCCTGACCCCCGGCTGCCGGGCGTCAAAGGCCTTCAAAAGTGCCGCCCTCAACCTCGCCTGTCCAAAGCTCATTTGTTTTCCTGCTGTGGGCCTCGAGCGAGCTGGCTATGTGGGCCCCGAGAGAGAAAGATTCAAAGATGATCCAGAGATGACCATCGAGAGAAGGTCTTTCTGCATGGATCATCTTCCGATGTCTTAACCCTCTCTCTTCTCTTGCCGCCGCCTCGATCCAGGCACCGCCTTCTCACCTTTTTCACTCATTTTTTTCTTTCATTTTTAATTTCTTCTTTCTCTTTGGCTCTCATCACTCACGCGCTCGGCGCGCGTTACAGACGCGGAATTAAACGGAGTGGGACATGAAGAAGTTAAAAAATAAAAAATAAAACACAAAGAGAATGAATTATGCCCTGTGTTTAGCTCCCAGAGTCAATTCATGATTTAGACGTTTATCACTCGTAGATTGTACGAGCCTAGAAATCTCTACTACCAGTCACCGAGTCTCCCAGCATATATAGATATAATTCTAGCGGGATAAATTATTGGAGATATATAGCCGAAGCGAATACATAGACGATGAGAAAAGTGAGATAATAACGTGGATATATCCAACTATTTTTTTTATTTTTTTTTCTTTCTCTCGTTATTCGTCGCGATCATCGTGATTAGAGGATTTCTCCTCGAGTTATTTCCATATATGAAATGTCGGAAGAAATAAAAGAATAAAAAACTTTATGGAGATTTATGCGCCTCGTCGTGTCATAGTAATAAATTTTTGTCAATTTTCCGGTAATTATCGTTTTGCCAATTTATTTTACGTGAATATACGCGAGGAAAATACATGATGGTTACAAATGGTTGAAGTATTCTCGTATTATTACCACCATGGAAAAAAGAGACTCAAAAAATTTATGTAGCTCCGGTTCAAAAGTTATACATGTCAAATATATTTTTGAATATCCTTTCATTCCATCAGTCAATATATAGTTGATTTTTAATTTAAAAAAATATTCTTCTCAAGTCCAATATTTATTTCGTCCATATCAGCTAAAAGCTGTCATTCGGCCATTGCGATTCTACTTTGGGATCTTGAATTTCATTGAAAACAAAAATAATGATATTGCCTATAGAGGGGTTGACCCATTACCAAAAAAATTAACCAAAATAGAGGATACAGCTCTAGTGCATACAATATATCGTACGAGGCTCAAATTGAATCAATTGAGATCTTGAATTTTATTGAAAAAGAAATAATGATATTGCCTATAGAGGGGTTGACCCATTATCAAAAAAATTAACCAAAATAGAGGAGACAGCTCTACTGCATACAATATATCGTACGAGGCTCAAATTGAATCAATTGAGATCTTGAATTTCGTTGAAAACAAAAATAATGATATTGCCTATAGAGGGGTTGACCCATTACCAAAAAAATTAACCAAAATAGAGGAGACAGCTCTACTGCATACAATATATCGTACGAGGCTCAAATTGAATCAATTGAGATCTTGAATTTCGTTGAAAACAAAAATAATGATATTGCCTATAGAGGGGTTGACCCATTACCAAAAAAATTAACCAAAATAGAGGATACTACTGCATACAATATATCGTACGAGGCTCAAATTATCGATTTCGATCGCTACTGAAAACAACTTCAATATGCAACCGACAAAGGAAACGATCACACCGATCTCATTCCCTCCTACTTTCATCGTGCACATCTTTCACCTCAGTTTCCTCACTTTGCAGCAGTGCGGCACATCAGCCTCTCTCTCTCTTTTTATATTAAAAAAAAAATATATATATATATAGCGCTGCTGTTCTCACTGCTCGTTCCAGCCACCCTCACACTTTATTTTTCGCGGTTTAAAGCTGCTCGGTCCGATGCGAGAGTTGCCCGCACCCTCTTCGATACACCTTTTTGTTTGCTCAGCGAAATTGCTCATGGGCCTCGAACTCTCTCTTTCCTCACTTCTGAAGCTTGTGAAAATTGACCGAAGATTGCGGCCGACCGACATATTTGCTCTCTGCGGCAACGAGAGAGAGGAGTCCAGCATCAAAAGTCTTTTCTTCTCTCGCGGGCCATCCGCCTAATTTTTGGCCCACCGCAAAAATATCATTGGCCACTTCGACGATCCCCACCTTCTTCCTCCTGCGTTTTTTTTTTTTTTTTTAGACAATTTTATAACTGTACAGTTGATATATTTTCTTACATTTTTCGCTTTTGTTTGTGAAATAATTTGTCATTTATTTCGCTGTTCTTTTTTTTTCCCAATTTGTATGTTCCATGAATTCTTCGACGATTATCGCGAGTTTGGAAAATTTTGGGTGAATTTCTGTATGGAAAAAATCGTCAAATATTCTAAATATTTATTAAAGATGATTTTTTTTCAACAATTAAACAATACTCCAAAGTAATGAAGCAAAAGTCATTGGCATCGAATTAATTTTATTCTCACCCGCCAAAGTTATGGGGCAAAATCGAAAGGCTTGAAAATATATTTATTTAACTTTGTGCTTGAATCATTTGATTAATCGGTTTTTTTTTTTTGAAGTGCCGATGATTAATCTGGATTTAAAAAAAATCGCTCAGAGATTCATCCTAACGATGTATTTTATGATAAACAAAAATGTGTTTTATCATAAAAAAAAAAAAAACGAAAAAGGAAAATAGTGTTTGTAGTTTTTGTACTTTTCTTCTTTCGTGCATGCTGTTGTGCTGATGATCAGAATGAGGGACATGGGCACTCTTATTCGAAGTCATCGCTTTTTTCACTCTCTCTCTCTCTCTCTCTCTCTCTCTCTCTCTCTCTCCCAGTCTCGTCTGCGTATAAGCTCATTATCGGATGCTCCGGCACGAGAAGTGGCCCCACTCTTTGGCCGCGGCCCTCCTTGTAGAATCTGATCGAGCTCGATGGAGCGAGGAAGGAGTTAACCGCCCAGGATATTATGTGTCGATGAAACACGCTCGAGAAGAAATCCTTCGTTCATAAAGGAAGATCAACGACGTAAAAAAAATTACACTAAAATACGTGCAAACAATGACAAAGACTATAAATGATCATTTATAGACATTCGTCATTGTCATACCAAAAATTCCTTTTATCACACTGAATTGCAATATTTAATTCGCACTATTTAATTTATTTAATAAATTAATTCGCAATATTTAATAAATTATTTGGCAATATTTAATAAATTAATTCGCAATATTTACTCAATTAATTCGCAATATTTAATAAATTAATTCGCAATATTTAATAAATTAATTCGCAATATTTAATAAATTAATTCGCAATATTTAATAAATTAATTCGTAATATTTACTAAATTAATTCGCAATATTTAATAAATTAATTCGCAATATTTAATAAATTAATTCGCAATATTTACTAAATTAATTCGCAATATTTAATAAATTAATTCGCAATATTTAATAAATTAATTCGCAATATTTAATAAATTAATTCGCAATATTTAATAAATTAATTCGCAATATTTAATAAATTAATTCGCAATATTTAATAAATTAATTCGCAATATTTAATAAATTAATTCGCAATATTTAATAAATTAATTCGTAATATTTAATAAATTAATTCGCAATATTTAATAAAAGATCAAATAGAAGATCAACGACGTAAAAAAAAATCACTAAAATACGTGCAAACAATGACAAAGACTATAAATGATCATTTATGAACATTCGTCATTGTCATACCAAAAATTCCTTTTATCACACTGAATTGCAATATTTAATTCGCAATATTTACTAAATTAATTCGCAATATTTAATAAATTATTTGGCAATATTTAATAAATTAATTGGCAATATTTAATAAATTAATTGGCAATATTTAATAAATTAATTCGCAATATTTAATAAATTAATTCGCAATATTTAATAAATTATTTCGCAATATTTAATAAATTATTTCGCAATATTTAATAAATTAATTCGCAATATTTAATAAATTAATTCGCAATATTTAATAAATTAATTCGCAATATTTAATAAATTAATTCGCAATATTTAATAAATTAATTCGCAATATTTAATAAATTAATTCGTAATATTTAATAAATTAATTCGCAATATTTAATAAAAGGAAGATCAACGACGTAAAAAAAATTACACTAAAATACGTGCAAACAATGACAAAGACTATAAATGATCATTTATGAACATTCGTCATTGTCATATATATATTCTTCATCTTACGTTATTATCTCACTAATTACATTGCTATAAAGGACGAATCCTAAAAACATATATATATCCAAAGATTGCCACGCGATCTTTTTTCCAACTCGAGTACCAAAAATTTCATTCACCACCCTGAATTGCAATATATAATTCGCATAAAAAATATCACATATCGTTCTTTATCATACGATTTAATTTTTTTTTCACAATTTCTTCGACGAGTCCTCTTTGAGATTCTCGCGACAAAATAAAAAATTCCTTCCAAATTTGAGACGTAGAAAATGAATTGTGACACAATGAATTTTATAATTCATCATATGAGACAGGGATTGCTTATGTGTCTGTGTATATATAATACATATGAGTTGGAACGCGACCAAGGTGTCTCCAGATCTACATTCAACGATCTATATATAGTGACATATCACGAAGCACGCTGTGATCGTATCGCTCGATCTCTCGTATTACTAGTGCCGAAAGAGAGAGAGAGAGAGAGAGAGAGAGAGAAGAACAGCACGAATCGGTATCGATACGCGAGATATCCACGGAGGGATCGATTGCATGAATCGTGCTGTGATCACGAGAAGCCGAAGAAAAGGGAGAAGAAAGAGACGTGCGAGGGGGTTGCAGAAGAGACATCATGTATTATATATATATATATTTGTTATATACTCACAGACAAACGCACGCAGTGTATATATAGGGACAGATAGAAGACGCCGAGACGTGGTTGGAAAGGACGCGATCGAATTACCATAAAACGCCATGATTAACGCAAGGTAAACGAATATAACGCCGCTGAGACCGCAGCGTGTTCTGTAGCAGTTAGAGTTTGCCTCGGGCATATCTTTTATATGCGTTTCCGCGTGTCTTTCTCATTCTACTATTATATATAGAGTACATTTTTATATACACACATAGGTATTCGTACATGTACTGTATACATATATACATATATATATATATATATACATCAAGCACTTATTATACATCTGGAAGACGAGAACATTTTCGTCTAAGATCGCGTGATCACACGCACATAAATTTTTGTTCCCTTAACCTATCACCGTCTTGCCAAAATACAAAAGTCTCATTTTCTCGTGTGTGTTGAAAGGATGAATCATGTTTTTTTTATTTCTATTATTCAAACATAACCATTGGAAATAATTCAGGCATAAATATTATGGATTTAACTGATTGTCTGATTTTTTTTCCAATCCCAAATTTGTATTTATAATTCGAGCGTGAGTTCGATTCGTCGTTAAATATTAACATTTTTAGCATCTGGAAAATTAACATTGAATATGAAAGCTCGAAATTGAATCATTGGGGGGAGGTTGATAATGATTTCTTATGTATTTGAAATTGAGTTTGAGGTATGGAAATTTTTTTCCCATTTGCCTTATATGGACGTAATTCTCTTGTTCATTCGCCTTCCTTATTTTCTCGCAAAGTCCTAAAGCAGAATTCTATATATATATATATATATATATATATATATATATATATAGAGAGAGAGAGAGAGAGAGAGAGAATTCTGCTTTAGGACGCATAGGACATATATATATATATATATATATATATACGTCACACACGGTAGGAGAGACACACAACATATGATACATATGGGAACGTTAGCGTTGCGGTTTCAAAACCCCCGTAGCGTGCGGCCTGAGTTTGAACGAGTCGCCGAAAGAAAGACAGAGAAAGAATGAAGAAACTCGAAGGGTAAATGAAACATGCAGAGGAAAAAAGAGAAAAGGGATGTCGTATGCTAACGTACAAAGAGGAGGAGATAGCAAGTATTATATGCTTTAGTTTTAGCAGAATAAAAAACATCGAATGACATAGAAGGAATTGATGGGAATGGAGACGAGAGGGAATGAGAGAAAGAAGAAGGGAGATGACGGTGTCGTGTAACTGCGATGTGACCAGAGAACTCAAACGGCTATATACGCTTTTACATAAAATATTATTATATATTATGTACAAAGCCTCTGGGCGCTATTAGAATTGCGCTAGCGAAGCGCAAAGTGCGACTCGTCGATTGGGCCGATCGGTCACACAGTCTATTGGGGTGAGACGACATTCCACATTTAACCCTCTTCTTATATATATATATATATATATCTCGTACATAATCTGACTTGCAAGTTCGTGAATATCATTATCGGATCGATTTTTTTATCAAACAATATCTGTAAATATGCACCCCCGAATTGCACCCTCCTCTTTGCTGAGATGGCTTGGACCGTGTTCTTCGCGATATATATTCAGTATCTCATATCCTGTTTGCTTTAATGATAATTTGTTGAGGCGATCGCGAAAAAGATTTTTTTTTTAACGATTTTTCTACTAAAGTGCATCTAAAGTGCATCTAAATGTCTTGCAGTCTTTATGCCAGAAGCACTATTTGAATTTTAGGTTAAATAAAAAGAAAACTTGAGAATTCATCAGGGAATGATCAAAGTTCATTTATATTACGTAATTTTGTCTCGTCATTGAAATTTTTCAAAAATCAAGCAGAACCCTCGTATTTTATGGGGGAATTTTTTATAGAGCGTCAAGCCAGCTTTGGCTGTACATGCGCGAGCTTGGACATATATATATATATATATATATATACTCTGGGCTCGATTCGAACTCTCACAACAGATAATGGGTCGAGTAAATGCAACAATATATATTGAGAGGCACGTAATGACAATAATGATCTTGAAGGTTCGCTCCGAGCGAGAGGTACTCGTAGATATATATATATATATATATAGATAAAATATGGCGAAGAGGACGGAAGGAGGGATGAACGAAAGTGATACTTAAGGGGGTGAGAGAGGGTTGTTGTATGCACAGTTCGATTCAAAAGCGAAATTTTATTGCTCGGGATACACGATTCATATCACCTTATAATTTCAAACGATCTACTCCAGAATTATCTTGGGATACAGCGAAACATAATGCAGAAAAAAAAAAATCAGCAAATTGATATTTGTACATAGCTTCCTCGTAATTGTTCACCATTCACAAAGTTCCCTCTATGAGTTCAAGTAGCTTTTTCAATTTTGGCTTCCTCACAGAGCAAGGCATTATAAATTTATGACGAAATAAGTTTGATTGAATTTTATTGTTGCTTAAATGTTTTAAACAATTCAAAATTCGATAAAATCGAAACCCTCGGTCAATCTTTGCCAAATTTGGTATAGTTTAAAATTTTATAAAATGTCAAAGCGTCAGTGTGGAAAAGTTTCAGTCTGATAGCTCGAAAATTGGGGAAAATTATGCCCTTAAAAGTGTAATGTGGATTGTCGAAAATTTTGTATATTTCAAACACACTCAAACATTTTGACATCATCGATACATGCATCATCGATAAAATTTTACAGACATCGATAAAAATCTCACTTAACTCACTCAATTCGCGATCTTTTAAACTTTCTACCAAATATTTTTGGCCATTCAAATTTTCGAAATATTTAATACGGATAGATTTTTGTAATATTGGCAGCTTCTGATAAAGTTTCAAATATTCAACAAGTGCCTATAAAATTATTGCTATATTCATCATCCATGTAAAAAAAAAATATGTTGAAATAAATTACATTTCCGGATTTCTCCTCGTTGATTGTTCATTTTCATTTTGAAAGACAATGCCAAGAAATTTGAATGGTCCTGTAGGCAAGTTACAAAGTCAGAATATATAAGAAAACAAAGTTACATGGGATGAGATGAAGATTCGCTATGAAAAAAAAAAGAGCGAGAAATATATTGAGCCAAGTGAGTGAGAAGAGATATATAGAGAGACGGATCATTCGCCTCTGATGCTTCCCATTGTGGGGTATTATCTGAATTGCAGACCTCTCTGTAAAACTGCTGCCTCTGGCTGGTGGAATCGGCCCCACATCGTATAATACGTATATATATATATATATATATACATATATATATATATATATATATATATATATTTATAGCTTCACTATAGCATATTGCTTTAAACCTCGCGCGATTTATTGTTGTTATTTGAATTAATGTGCATTTCCTTCATGACTTCTCTCGCGACGTGGCAGACTCCTATGTAATACATATATATTTTTTTTGTCAGTCATAATTGCTGATAAAATGATGTCGTTTTCATATCTGAAACGAGTAACTTTCATTGCTCATAAACTATTGATAAAAAAAACTCTTAATCAAATCAGAATATTTAATTTAATAATTATTTTATAATAATGGCGATTGCAAAAATTTAATTTCATAAATATCGTCTTATTCATCAATTCTAATAATTTTTCCTGCATTATTAAATGAAATAATATACATATATATATATGTATATATTTATAGCTTGACTATAGCATATTGCTTTAAGCCTCGCGCAACTTATTGTTGTTAATTCGCGACGTGGTTGACTCCTATGTAATACATATATTTTTTTTTTGTCAGTCATAATTGCTGATAAAATGATGTCGTTTTCATATCTGAAACGAGTAACTTTCATTGCTCATAAACTATTGATAAAAAAAACTCTTAATCAAATCTGAATATTTCATTTAATAATTATTTTATAATAATGGCGATTGCAAAAATTTAATTTCATAAATATCGTCTTATTCATCAATTCGAATAATTTTTCCTGCATTATTAAATGAAATAATTATATATTTTTCTCGGTTTACAAAGAGTTCTCGTGTCTAACTCACAACTCCACAAGTGTATTTAACTCATGAGAAGATTAACCCTTCGCATTTTTGCGTCGAGTATCGTAATGCATGCGTGCTCTTTGGCAATATTGAGCGAGTATAAAAGATAAATAAATCGTTGTAGCTCATATCAAGACAGCAGGCCCCGATATTAAATGCACACGCGTATCACGCTTTCCTCCATTTTTTTCTCTCAAAATGAGAGAGAGGGAGAGATAGTCCTTTGTGCTAATTTAACCTAATCGTATATGTCACCATAATCGTTGAACGAGATCATATGTAGTGTCTTTTCTCCCTTATTCGCATCAATATTTCTACCACAACATTCTAATCGTTTCAATCTCAGGGCCACCATTATAGCTGGTAGTGAAAAAGATCCGCAACCGCTCATCCACACACATGTATAGATATATATATACATATATACATATATATATATATATATATATATATATATATGTATACAAAACACTTGGGCAGCTCAACGACGACGACAACGCGGATTCTCGCGTGTTCATATGCACTCGACTCGCCGTGCTGTGATTCCCGATAATCGTCATCCTGATGTAATCGAGGAATTCGCAAGTGAGAGAGGAGAGAGAGAGAGAGAGAGAGAGAGAGAGTAGAAAAAAAAAGAATTATCGACGTATATATAATTATCGCAGTTACCCCCTGACGACCTTCGTGGTATAATTTCAGGAAGACAAATGGATTTCTGCGTTTTATAAAACTTAAACTTGATGCATGTGCTCTTTCTGTGTGTTTGTGTGGCTTTGTGTGCCTTTGTGTGTGTGTGGGTCTATTCCTATTATATTATAGAAGTAAAGGAAATGAGAGATTATGTCGAGAGTAATACAGAGAACGGGAATTCAACAACTCTCGCGATGATCAGTGGCTTTTGTCAGTCTCCACTCGACTTCTTGATTGACGTTGACATGAAAGAGAGAGAAAGAAAGAGGGAGAGAGAGAGAGAGAGCACCTCGCGGTGATTCTCGCGCACGCGATATGTCACTCTTACGAGGCGAATAATATGCAAACGTAACGACAGATGAGTTTGAGTTTTCACTGTGTGTGTGTGTTTTTTTTAATTCACAATTCCCGTAATAATAATTTATAACGATAAACACGAATTTGTCGATCGATTAGAGAAAAATCAGAGTTTCTCGAAAAACTATATTGATGGAGAATTTAAAAGGCAACTTTTTAACGTAAAATGTTTCATCAATGATGAAACAGGAGAGTAAAATTTTTGTATTCTCGAGAAGGATTTGTTTAAATTTAATTAGTGTCAATCTGCAGGAAAAAAATTATATATTAACGATAAGAAATTAAGAGCCAGAAGACGAAACCGAAAAAATATTGGCGAGGCAATCGTCAGGCTCCTTTAAAAAAGGAAGAAAAAAATAACGAGTCTATTTGAATTTTGGGTTAGATAAAAAGAAACCTTGAGAATGCATCAGGGAATGATCAAAGTTGTGTGTGTTTTTTTTTAAATTCACAATTCCCGTAATAATAATTTATACCGATAAACACGAATTTGGGGATCGATTAGAGAAAAATCAGAGTTTCTCGAAAAACTATATTGATGGAGAATTTAAAAGGCAACTTTTTAACGTAAAATGTTTCATCAATGATGAAACAGGAGAGTAAAATTTTTGTATTCTCGAGAAGGATTTGTTTAAATTTAATTAGTGTCAATCTGCAGGAAAAAATTATATATTAACGATAAGAAATTAAGAGCCAGAAGACGAAACCGAAAAAATATTGGCGAGGCAATCGTCAGGCTCCCTTAAAAAAGGAAGAAAAAAATAACGAGTCTATTTGAATTTTGGGTTAAATAAAAAGAAACCTTGAGAATGCATCAGGGAATGATCAAAGTTGTGTGTTTTTTTTTTTATTCACAATTCCCGTAATAATAATTTATAACGATAAACACGAATTTGTCGATCGATTAGAGAAAAATCAGAGTTTCTCGAAAAACTATATTGATGGAGAATTTAAAAGGCAACTTTTTAACGTAAAATGTTTCATCAATGATGAAACAGGAGAGTAAAATTTTTGTATTCTCGAGAAGGATTTGTTTAAATTTAATTAGTGTCAATCTGCAGGAAAAAATTATATATTAACGATAAGAAATTAAGAGCCAGAAGACGAAACCGAAAAAATATTGGCGAGGCAATCGTCAGGCTCCCTTAAAAAAGGAAGAAAAAAATAACGAGTCTATTTAAATTTTGGGTTAAATAAAAAGAAACCTTGAGAATGCATCAGGGAATGATCAAAGTTGTGTGTGTTTTTTTTTAAATTCACAATTCCCGTAATAATAATTTATAACGATAAACACGAATTTGTCGATCGATTAGAGAAAAATCAGAGTTTCTCGAAAAACGATATTGATGGAGAATTTAAAAGGCAACTTTTTAACGTAAAATGTTTCATCAATGATGAAACAGGAGAGTAAAATTTTTGTATTCTCGAGAAGGATTTGTTTAAATTTAATTAGTGTCAATCTGCAGGAAAAAATTATATATTAACGATAAGAAATTAAGAGCCAGAAGACGAAACCGAAAAAAATATTGGCGAGGCAATCGTCAGGCCACTCCCTTAAAAAAGGAAGAAAAAAAATAACGAGTCTGAGCAATCTGAGGGCAGTGAAGGCAAAAAATCCTCGAACAGACCGTGAATATTAGACTTCTCGCTTCTGGCGATATAAAATTCTTGAGTTGCAGTATGAGAGAGCAGGAACATATAAGAGAGAGAGAGAGAGAGAGAGAGAGAGAGAGAGAAATCGGTGGTAAGGCCAATGACTTTTGGCAAAAACAGGATCTCCGAAAAAAAACGGACACAGGCGCAAAGGGCTAATTTTTCATTCGTCTTTCTTTCTCTCTTTCGCATTTATTCGGTCCACGGTCGTCATCGTTGCAGTGCATCAGCTACCAACTGCAGATTGGTAGTGAAATGAAAGGAGAGAAAAAAATTCGTAAGAGAACAGACAGAGAGAGAGAGAGGAGAGGAAAGGGTGGATGAATTCGTGCCACGACGGTGGCCACAGGTCGACCTAATAGGTCGCCGACATACATATATATGAAGAGCATCCATCATATGCGATCCAACAGTGAGAAAAAAGAGCGAGGGTGCCGGGAAGAAATTTTGCCTCCTTGAGGCATAAAAACTTAATTATCTACATTAACCGAACGGCTGCCGACCTGATCCTAACCGATCGCTACTGGGATCTCCTCCAGCTATCCACGACATATTCTCAACTTTGGGATATTACATTATATATATTGTATATGACGGCAGTATCTTTGCCTACCTCCTTGGTCATTAATTAAGAATTTTGCGTTTGCCTGCATCCCTCGTCGCCCCCCTTTCGCCCTAGAACTAACCAAAACATGACGGAGATCTTGATTAATCTTTTATGAATCTCGCAATACGCAATAAATTCCGGTTCGTTTGTAATACATTTTTTTTTTTTCGAGAAAAATAAATTAGTAAGAGAAGAAAATGGATGATGTTGATGCGACAATAATTAAATCTTCTTTTATATAATGCAGTCCTATCTCCAGATAGTGACGATTCTCGAGCCATTGGGGTATTTTTGCACTAAAGTCTGTGCCAGTGCTATTTTCAATTTCGAATGAGGGCGAATATTTTTTGAAACTATGAAGTGAAGAAATGCGGGTCAATTAGCAAAATTACCTAAGCCATTAGGATATTTTTTCACGTTATTCTGCTAGTGGCATTTTTAAATTCGAATGAGGGCGAATATTCAATAATAAACATTCCGTGAATTAGGAAAAATAATGAAGCTACAGAGGTTTCAATTGGCAGCTCCTTTTATGCTCAAAGACTCTCCTATGAGATGAGCAATTTTCCACCGAATAACACGAAGCTGCTAGTGCTAGTGCTCTGCTAGTGGCATTTCTTAATTTCGAATGAAAACTGAAAAAAAAAATTCGAAACATTGTAAAATGTTGACTTTTTTTCCTTTTACGAAAATATACGAGGGTGTGAAGGAGTCCAAGCTACAGCTGGTTGATTTTATAATAGAGAAAAGCCCAGAATCGTACATTACAGTTTACCAGCAGTCGAGCCCTCCCTCTCATCTCTCTATTGTCATTAAACAAAAATGTGCAGATTCTAAATAAACGGGGGAAACGATGCTCTTTAGCCTGGAAGTGGGCGGTGATGAGAGAGCTTTTTGCTTGCTGGATTTTATGTACGAGGATGCGCTGCAGGCAAATCCTCACTACAGTGTGACCACTCCGTCACTTTTCTGCATGTGCGCAAACCTTTACCTGTAATGTACCACATTATATATATATATATATATATATATGTATATATATATACAGACGTGGAGTATAAACGAAGCAGCACATCGCGCCGGTGTTCGTTGAATGCGGTAATCAGAGGCAATTATAAATTTTATTATTTCGCTCGAGTGTCCGCGAGAGCAAAGTTCTGCATATACATATGACTATATAATATACATATAACGCACCTGCAGTTCCCACATAGGCATCAACAATGTAATATTCATAAAGGGCGTTTCACTTTTAAACAATCGTTAAAATTTCCATTTTTATTATTTCTTTTTAACGAGCAATTATTTTCCTGTCAATTTTCCACAGGTCTAAAATCTAAAAGGATCTTTTTTGAGCGAAAAAAAAAAAATCCGTCCGATTGGTTATCACCTCGAGTGGCTCTCGAGAATCATAGTAATTTTTTAATAATTAAAGACAAGACAAGAATAAATAATAATTCGTCAAGTCCGAGATAGTCAGATTGAGAGTTTGATCGAGCTGGCATTAAATGTTCCATAGATAAATATATATATAGATATAAATGGAAAACTGGCAGCAGTATAGTAAATTCGAAATGCAAGGTTGCCTTGGCCGTGGTGCACATGCAGTTACCGAAAGGCATGCCGGGAATATGCACAGCAGCATTCCCCACGTTGCCCACAGCCGTACAATCTACATATATATATATATATATATATATATATCATACTATAGCAGTGAGTTCCGTCTTTCTCGGGTCTTTCTCTATCTCATGACGTCGACGAACCAGTAACGCACGAGATTATACAATGGCCCCCCTAATGACTCGACGAGAAGAGCCGCCAAAGCCCTCACGCTGGATATACAACAAGCAAGCAAGCTCTCTCTCTCCTTTCCACCTTCGTTCGTTGGTTAGTTCGTTCTTCGGCGTGCCATTTTTATTCCATTACTTTTTTTTTTTTTCAAACTTTATTACTTAACTTCCGCAGGCACCCTATAGTTCGCGCTATTAATTGCCGTCGTTCCGCACCAACTTTGCCGCGAATCCATCTCTCGTCGCTCTCGTCGCTCTCCTGCTGCTGCTGCTGCTGCTGGGACGATGGAGCCACATCATCGCAAATGCAACAGCAGAAATGGTAAGAGCAGAGCGGCTTGTATAGAAAAGGAACCCCGCGAGGTTTGACCCACGGGGTTCCCCCCCCCCCCCCCCCGGTGGAGAGACAAATCCAACGATCGCGAAACTTATTTTCTTACTTTCTTTCGCTAATTTACTTGGCGTTCGCTTAACCCCAGCAATGACTACGATCAGAATTTACGCTTCTCCCCGACTAATGACTCTTAAAAATTTCATGACAATAACGAGCAAGCGATGAGAGAGAGAGAGAGAGAGAGAGAGAGAGAGAGAGAGAGAGGTAAGGGGGGGGGGATGAACTGGTGAACTCTCCTGTGCTATGGGAGAGCAACGCAATAACGATGATAACGAGAGCAGCTCAATTCTTATCGTCACAGCTAGCACCACAGTTCATTGTTTCTGTTTTATTTTTATTTTTTTCCTTCCCAGGACTTTCATTTGACGCAATGCGCACTTTTATCATCGAAATATAAATCCAACGCTCTCTCTCTCCCTACGCTCGTCGAATTGCGATAAATTCAAACGTAACAATGATCCGTGAGTTAAAAAATGAAATAAAACATAATAATAATAAAAATAGAAGAAGAGGAAAGATTTTGGAAATATATATTTGACCGCAGCTACCTGAATTTTGGGTGGATCGTGCAATGAAGACACATCGAAAATCCTTTCACGCTATGATTTTGCGTGTGCAAATAAGAAAAAAATAATTCTTCGGTAGCTACTGGTGCGGCTGAGTCCTGTGGGATCCATTGGCAAGTCGAGCATTATATAGCGGAGAAATAGCTAGAGATTGGCAGACTATAAGCTTTGTCGGCGAGGAGAGGATATGTCAGTGGCAATCATATTGGTAATTCCTTGGCTGATTGTCCCTGACCGCAGAGGAGACCCGTGGAAGAGAAGAAATTTTCTTCGCGAGAGCATCGGCGATGCAAGAAGATGGCCACTATATATAGCCACGCATATATACGGAGCGCGCTCCTTCTCATATTATTCCTGCTGCTGCCTTATTTGGTCGATGATAAATTCTAACGGGGATCCTTGTCGGGGTGGGATATATGGGGATTTTGAGAAGGAGCTGATGCCCGAGAGAGAGAGAGAGAGAGAGAGAGAATCGTACAGCAGAGAGATTGAGGAGAAGTGTAGATGTAGAGAGGGGGTGAGTCAGACGGGATCAAAGGATCAGCATAAACGATCCAATCAGTCGAGTAATTCGCCGTGATTGCGCGGAATTTGTGTGTGAGGCTATCGGAACCGCGGCGATGCGTTGGCTACCGTGTGCCCCGAGTACACGGTGCGTGTATAACGCACACACGCCCGCACCCCACACGTTGGATATATTCCTCTCGTTGCTTCTCTCATGATCGGTTGGCCGTCAAACAATCGTTGGAATGAACAAATAACAGCGACGAAATTGCATCGAGCGTTCCGGCGCCGTATATTATGCAGTCCAGTGTTATAATATATACACACATATATATATATATTTATATATATATATATATGTAATCTACATATCGATATAAGCGGTAGCCAAAGCTATTTCGCTGATCCGCCAATTGCTCGGTAGCTCTCGATAAAATTATATCTATAGTATATTGAAGAAAGGAGCCAAGGGAAAATGTGATAGTTCTTGAGAATCTGCGCTATATTATATTTTACTCTTGAAAAATTTTACAATTGGTACGAAAGTGTGGGAACAAAATTATAAAAATACAATACGATTTTAATCATTTAAAATCCAAGAGCGCCGTATATTATGCAGTCCAGTGCTATAATATATATATATATATATTTATATATATATATATATATATTTAATCTACATATCGATATAAACGATAGCTAAAGCTATTTCGCTGATCGTTTAATTGCTCGGTAGCTCTCGATAAAATTATATCTATAGTATATTGAAGAAAGGAGCCAAGGGAAAATGTGATAGTTCTTGAGAATCTGCGCTATATTATATTTTACTCTTGAAAAATTTTACAATTGGTACGAAAGTGTGGGAACAAAATTATAAAAATACAATACGATTTTAATCATTTAAAATCCAAGAGCGCCGTATATTATGCAGTCCAGTGCTATAATATATATATATATATATTTATATATATATATATATATATATTTAATCTACATATCGATATAAACGATAGCTAAAGCTATTTCGCTGATCGTTTAATTGCTCGGTAGCTCTCGATAAAATTATATCTATAGTATATTGAAGAAAGGAGCCAAGGGAAAATGTGATAGTTCTTGAGAATCTGCGCTATATTATATTTTACTCTTGAAAAATTTTACAATTGGTACGAAAGTGTGGGAACAAAATTATAAAAATACAATCGAATTTTAATCATTTAAAATCCAAGAGCGCCGTATATTATGCAGTCCAGTGCTATAATATATATATATATATTTATATATATATATATATATATATATATATATATATATATATATATTTAATCTACATATCGATATAAACGATAGCTAAAGCTATTTCGCTGATCTTTTAATTGCTCGGTAGCTCCCGATAAAATTATATCTATAGTATATTGAAGAAAGGAGCCAAGGGAAAATGTGATAGTTCTTGAGAATCTGCGCTATATTATATTTTACTCTTGAAAAATTTTACAATTGGTACGAAAGTGTGGGAACAAAATTATAAAAATACAATACGATTTTAATCATTTAAAATCCAAGAGCGCCGTATATTATGCAGTCCAGTGCTATAATATATATATATATATATATATTTATATATATATATATATATATATTTAATCTACATATCGATATAAACGATAGCTAAAGCTATTTCGCTGATCTTTTAATTGCTCGGTAGCTCCCGATAAAATTATATCTATAGTATATTGAAGAAAGGAGCCAAGGGAAAATGTGATAGTTCTTGAGAATCTGCGCTATATTATATTTTACTCTTGAAAATTTTTACAATTGGTACGAAAGTGTGGGAACAAAATTATAAAAATACAATCGAATTTTAATCATTTAAAATCCAAGAGCGCCGTATATTATGCAGTCCAGTGCTATAATATATATATATATATTTATATATATATATATATATATATATATATATATTTAATCTACATATCGATATAAACGATAGCTAAAGCTATTTCGCTGATCTTTTAATTGCTCGGTAGCTCCCGATAAAATTATATCTATAGTATATTGAAGAAAGGAGCCAAGGGAAAATGTGATAGTTCTTGAGAATCTGCGCTATATTATATTTTACTCTTGAAAAATTTTACAATTGGTACGAAAGTGTGGGAACAAAATTATAAAAATACAATACGATTTTAATAATTTAAAATCCAAACTCATTTAAAATCCAAGAGTGCGTTACAAATATATAGAACATTCTATCAAAATATAATTTAAAGAAATAACTATTTAGTGTTCAATGAAAATTATAAATTCTTCACATCTTTCACATTTCAATTTTGCGGAATTTTTCGTGCGATTGAAATTTCGTTTTTATTCATAGAAAGATTATTTCTCGGCTCTTTTCCTGTTATACGAATTGGGTTAACCCATCGTGCAGACTTATCGAGCATTATCGAATTAAGATTTAAAAACGAGTTTTTGGCTCGAAATAATAGAGCAAGAGTGTGTCTCACTTCTGGAACGATTACCATAGCCTGATCGCACCGAAACACAAATTTTAAGATCATGTCTATGAGAGTGGGGGGGAAGATCGCTCTGACACACGGCCAAGCACGGTCAATTAGAGATCGGGATCGTCACCCTCGGGTCTCGCGTATCGGGTTACCCAACGTGGGAGGTCCATGGCGTCTTTTCCGAGCTGATGAGCCTCAGGAACTTGGTAAGAGGCTTCTCATTCCTCTGTACTAATCGTTCAATTTTTTTCTTTTTCGTCTTATATTCTTCTTCGTGCCTGCGATATCCACATTTTACCCCACAGCAGTCTTGATCATATTTTTTTTTGACAAGAACGATCGAGAGAGATTCTTGACGAGACTGGCCAATAAATATATCCATCAATGTGACAAAATTTTGTACGATTTTCCAACGAAATTAAATCATTTGCAATAATTCTTTCGGATGAATTTATATTCGATCAAAATTTTATTCAAATGTAAATATTTTTTTATATCAAAGACATTCGATTTAATTTCAATACTTAAATCTCACAATCAGCCTACAGACTCGATTATCACATCTAAATAAATTGACCCACGTAAATCGGTATAAGTAATATTTTTACTATTAGAGTTTTATCATAATTTCACGCCAAGTATTCAAAAAAAAATATTAATAAAATCTTACGAGTAAAATCCTCGTCAAAAATCGTGGATGACATGTTTCATTCGTTCCTCGATGCGCTCCGACGACCGCGATCTGCAAAACTTGGCTGAATCAATTTTTATGTTTTGCCATCTTTTATCTCTCATCCATACCTCTATATATATATATATATATATATATATACATATATATATATATTACCATATGCCTGTATGTGAATAAGCGTCCGCAAAGTTGTGGCTAATTCGGATGCGACCAGGCGAAAAAGCTGCTCGAACGAAGTGGAAGAGACGGATCTCGGAGACACTCATACATACCCATTTATTTTACCAGGTGTGTAACACGAGACCCCGAGAAGATCGGAGAGCATAGGCTCGCGCCTGTATGTGAAATCGAGATTCGAGATCATTCCCTATACTATAGAAGAGACGAGACGATGATCCTCATCAAACACACACTCTCGTTTCTCTCGTTATATATATTTACATACACATAAAGTTCCTCGGGGCAAGATGTTTGTGAGAAGTCTCGAGGTGTCTCGAACGATTAGAATATTACCATAATATGTAAAAATCCGCATTCCCTGTCCATTATATATATATATATATATATATGTATAGGCATAAATCTATACGCATGTAATGCTTGATTGCGATGAATGACGAGACTTGCTTCTCCGCAGGATTTATAGTCGGAAAAAAAACGACATAGAATCATTCGCTCGAGACTAGTTGACGTTTACGATTCGTCATAACGATATCATAAGTAGTTGCTTGATTAAAAAAGGTGCAGATTGACAAATGTACATTGCTTCGTCCCTCTATTAGAGAATTAAAAATTCAAAAGAAATGTTTTCCACGGAAGGAAAAAAGAAAAAAAAAAGTGAATTATTTTTTTGACACGATATCAATGTCTATTAAATAGGAGAAAATTGACTGACAAAGTCGTTACGTTGAAAACGTCACTTCGTCAAAGTGATTGGTCGACCGTATTTAAAAGGAAAATTTAACGCGTTGCCACAGTCGTCGTTTGTCTCTCGTTTATTATATTAGTTATTGTCGTTGGAAGGCGAGAAAGCGACGTGCATTATGCGGTTTTACCGGCGGGTAATGCGTGAGAAATATACAAGCGTCGCTTATAATACGCTTATATTATCTATACAAATGCCATAGTCATCCTCGTTGAAAAACGTTCAAATATACAGAGCCGTTACGAATCGCAATTCGAGCGGCAGGAAAAGTCTCCGGAGTCTCGTAAAATCGGTATATTTTATTTCACCGAGAGAAATAGCAGTGCGAAAGCTGAGAGTCGAGTGAAAGAGAGAGAGAGAGAGAGAGCTGTAAGCCAACGTTAATATATACGCTGAAAAAGGTTATATTAGTCAGGCGAGAGGACTAATGGAGCTGGAGAAAATTGTTGCCGATGTCTGTGCGCGATGGAGTTACCAAGAGGCGAACGAAAAGGGTACAAAGTGGAGGCGAGAGTGACTTTTAACGCAAAGAGAGAGAGAGAACGGGTGTATCCCACCTTGTTGACTAAATAAAGGATTGCAAATTTTAGATTCTAATGGCCTCTCCCGGTGTCGTCAGAAACGCCCCCGGATGTCTCCCTTTACTCTTCCATTTTAGGCCGGTCATACACACATATACACCAAAGACGAGAGACTAACGGTCACCAATTTGTCACGAAGCTTATATACCCTTTGACCATTTTCCTCACTTACTTTTGCCCTCTCCCTTTCACGAGCTGTACAATTATTTCGATCTGTGTGTGTGTGTTTGTATATTTTGCCACTGCAAAAATAACCATACACAGCCGTTGATTCGTCTGCTATAAACGAGTTTCGTTTCAGGTTTAATCGAATAATTAATTGATTTTATTTTTATAAAGTTTATTCAAAATTTAAAGAAATAAATTAATCAATAGTATATTAATAATAATAATTAATAATTAATTAACTCAAAGTGATTTTTTCACCTCCAATTCCCAGAGATTATAAAATTATATGAGGTTATCGGTATAATTTTTAATTTTTATTGATCGCAATTGAAAAGGTTCGTTGGACAAATAACTCTCTCGTATATGCATATCTTTCATACATAATAAATATTCAAGTAGTGCGTATGCTATATATATATATGCTATTGATTTTATTTCTATAAAGTTTATTCAAAATTTAAAGAAATAAATTAATCAATAGATTTGAGAAGGATATTTTTTTTCATCAAAATTTAAAGAAATAAATTAACCAATAGATTTGCGAAGGATATTTTTTTTCATCAAAATTAATTAACTCAAAGTCATTTTTTCACCTCCAACTCCCAGAGATTATAAAATTATATGAGGTTATCGGTGTAATTTTTAATTTTTATTGATCGCAATTGAAAAGGTTCGTTGGACAAATAGCTCTCTCGTACATGCATATCTTTCATACATAATAAATATTCAAGTAGTGCGTATGCTATATAGTCAATTTACGTGTTTGTTTCTCGGAAAAATAGCGCAAATAGTCGAGAGATATAATTCACACTGCAATACTATATACTATATATATACTATATACTATATACGTATATAATTTCCATGTACCGTGAGAAAGGATAAGTGGACGAGTTAACGATTACATCTCATTTTGTCTTGTCTGTCTTGATATTTTATTGGCATTCGCGCAATGAGCAAATCGAACTATCGATACGTAATTAGGTCCAATCGAACGTGAGAGACACATGCGAAGAGGAAGAATAATTGAAAGAAAAAAAAAACCGACAAGTCTTTCTCTCTTGGCATTTAGATGAAGAATGTATGTGTGTAATATATTTTATCCCTGCGTTTCGCTCCATCGAAGACATAACTGGTTTTCAAGATCACACGCGTATTCCATTGCATTCTCAGTGAGGTAAAAAAAAAAAAATTCAATCATCTTTATATAGATGTACGTACATTTTACTGTACATCTTTCATCTCTCCTTCCATCCTCGTACACATCACACACGTTCGTCTATCGCTTTCTTACGAGTTACAGGAGCTGATTAAAAAAAAAATCAATTCGCACCATTACGATTCGACTCTCGTACGCGTGAATTAAGGAAAAGTGTTACACGTCGTGTCTATATATATATATATATATATGTATATATATATGTGCGAAATACAGAGATCAGAAGTATCTACGCGGGGTGTAGTGCGTATATAATAGAGCGCGGAAATATCCTGGAAACTTATCTCGGATATATAATAGATAGAAAGATTATGTGGGAATTGGCAAAAGGGATTTGAGAAACGTACAATATTTTTTGTTGTGCGAGAACTCGAGAGAGATTAGTGTAAAATTACAGAGTTCCCTATTGAGAGAAGCGAGAAGTGTATCTGTGTAGTAGAGAGAAAGAGGGGGCGCGAGGTGAGGACGTGATGGGATCTTGAGATATTGAGCTTTTCGATATATATATGGGGTATATCGCTGAGAGACTCCGTTGCTCGCAATTTTCACAGCTTATATACATATATATGTTATCCTCCCATATTCCTCACAATGATTCTTCAAAGGTGGGAAAGTGGGAGAGAGGCAGAGATGTATTTTAAAGTATGCAAAGTAACGTGAGGAATTCGTACTAAAGTACTAAAAATTCACCACCATATATTTGCCAATGTCCATGTGTGAATGTTTGCGAGTATCTGTGCGTGAGTTCCTGAGACTGTGCAGTGAGCATGGACTTAAATATTATATAAATAAATAGGTAAAATTTCGGTATAAATATTGGAGCTAATCGCTATTTAATGCATTTATATATATATAAATAGAGATAGCAAATACCTTGCGATTAGATACATTGATAATACAAAAAAAGCTTAATTATATATATATGTGTGTGTGTATGCCTCTCGCACGACTCAAGTATTTTATTATTGTATACGTTAATTTGAGAGCCACTGGTTCACAGATGTCCCCGCCTAATTAGGCGCCGTGAGAGAGCCAAAATTACACGTTTCAAAGTAACTGAAATGAAACACAATTCATTATCCGCATGCCTCCCTTTAAGCTTGATCCACACACCGAGTATAAATTTCATATATATGTGTACAAAATTCTACACTACGAGAGGCTCCTACCGAGCCTCCTCTGTGCAATATATCCCAGAGTAATTGGGGCTTGATCGCGCGGGCAAACGAGCCAGTGAGTGAACACACACTACTCGCATACACGCGGCGGACCAGCTGCCCGAAGATTCCCTGATTCGACGGAAAATTGAAATTCCAAATTAACCCTGTGATCGCCACCGAGCATTTACAGCGCACACCAAATAACAGAGTGTATATAGCATTGATATGTTGCATAGAGAGAGAGCGAGAGGGAGAGAGGGGCCATTGCTCAAAATTTCCTCTCGGACAGCTGTCCCAGTCCTCGAGCCAACAAGCTCCTAATGCTATATTTATATATATATTTTTTTTAAAATTTTACGTAAAACGATGGCGTTGACAGCATTTTTTAGGGTCAAACTCCATGATTATTACTACTTAAAAAAATATTCTCAAACTTTTCTCCCTTTATTTTCTTTCAATTTAATTTTTTCCTCCTCCTAATACTGGACATTTCTTTTCAATGAACGTTTTTTTTTTTTCACCATTTTCACATGTTTTTTCAATTCATTTTTTTAATAAATCCAACAATCTTTCCTACACGTAGTAACGTTTTTTTTACCTCGTAATAACCCTATCAAAATACAGTTCGCCGGAAATGTCTCTACGGGCATTATAACTGTATCGTGTAAAATCTCTCTCTAAGACCGATTAAATTGCTGTGTTTAATTCAGCGGCCAATTTATACCGACAGCCCGGAAACTTTTTTAGCCTGTCATAGAGTTAGACAATGATGAAATCTCACTTGAAATTAAGAGCCTTGTTTAGCAAAAATGTCATTTAGTACTTGACTGTAATTTGATCGAGATGCTTACGCAAATTTGTATTTCATTTTAGATTTGAATTGCTTTAATGTTATTGTAAATTATTTTTTTCCAAGATCGAATTTGGTCTCGAAATTATCCGTGCATACCTCGTGATATTATTGATGACAATGTTCAGGCGTTGTATTGGATTGTCGGGAAAATTCGAGCGAAACTATATATATATATATATATAGGCACCCCAGCTGCCCGAGTCTGCGGAGGGTTTGAGCCATTAAGAGAGGTTTCCTTTGAGAGGAATGAGAGACCGAACGCGGGGGAAAAACAATAAGAGGGAGAGAGAGAGAGAACCGTTGTTTACGCGGCGGAAGTGGGCTATAATCAGGCCGTGGTGCACAAAACCGCAACCCAACGATATTACTGTCATTTGCGAGGAGACGCGCCGAGGCACTACGAGAATGTCGGTGATTCATAAATATATATATATATACACATATATATATATATATATATTCCATATACATAAGAGAGCGATTCCTCCCTCGCAATGAGAGGAATAAAATCGTACGAAATTAAATGACTGAAATCGTCGCGTTATTATAGGAGAACTCTCGACGTTTGCCAACGATCTATCTCGTGGGTTCCTCGACGTCGTACATGGTCCCTCCTCTCAACAAGCGATCAAGAATTTTCTCACTCAAGTCACGTATCGTTTCTTCGAGATCTAGCTGTGGATGGCGATCAACTATTTGTGCAATAAAAAGAACGAGAAAAAAAAAACACTCAGAAACTCATATCGATCTTCCATCTCGTTAAATCGTTAAAAATCGTAGCCATAGTGGGAATATACTATGTGTGTGTCTTTGTGTATGTATGTATATATATATACTCATAAATAGAGGGCCGGATGAGAGATCCCAATTAACACATCACTCTTGGGAATGCTTGGGACAAAACATTTCGTCAATTTGAACGACTATAAAATCATGAATAAATGTATAGTCGAGAATTGTACCCGAGTACAAATTCTATACATATATATATATTATTCGTATATAATACGAAAACGCCACTCGTATAATACACCAATTGAGGCTTTCGGTAGGAGAGTCACAGTTCGCGGTTCAGCTCGTTACCTAACACGAGTGCCGGGACGAGCACACGATGAGGATTTTAGATTTACGATGTGGCATACAACTTGCCACGCAGACAAAAAGCCCACGTCGTATAACTGTCCCCTGACGCGGGTGACATCTTCGGAAGTTGCGGATGAAAACGTAGAGCTTTCGGTATATATATACATTGATGGTAGGATGGAAGGGTGGGATGGTTTGTAAACAGAGAGTGTGTACAGTGGATAGATCGGCTTCGGAAAACAGTCCCGAGAGTACAAGAGAGTGTAGCGGTGGCGATCGGTACTAATGTGCGGTGCGCCGAGAATGATGCCTTTACGGTCTCGCCACTGCGGACTTAATTTATCGTTTTATGGTCCTTTCGAAGCCTGCGTGTGCTGATGTGGCTCGCTCTGTCTCGCTGGCTGAACTGAGGAGCGAGAGAGACCCCCCTCTCTCTCTCTCTCTCTCTCTCTCTCTTTTCTTCTTGTCATTTTCGTCATCGTCGTCGTTAGTTCGCAAAGTGCACTGGGTGAATTTGCCGTAGAGAAAGAAAGAGATGGAGAGAGAAAGACCAGACGGGGTCCCAAAGTGGCCCATGTATGTACCAAAGGAATGGGAGAAGAGAGAAGAGACAAATGAACCGCGAAACAAAAGCCATTGCGCGGGCAGCCGTGGGGCACGGGGGCGTGGCGCCTGGGGGTATTAAGCTCCCCCACCCTTCATCCTTTCGCTTTTCTCCCTCTTCCTCTTCTTCTTCCTCTTTCTTGCTTACCCAGCGCGAGCCACTGTGTGCATTGTCGAGAGCTTGTGTTATTTTATTGTTGGTAACCCTTGGGTTTAACTTAATTGGATTTAAGTCGAATTGTTTGCGGCACGACACAGCGGGTATGCTGAGTTCAACCCTCCCCTGCCACAGCTACTGCTGCTCTTGCCACAACCCCCTCGGAGCTCCCTTATCTTTCCGCTCTCGATCTCTCCATTTCTATTTTCTTCCTTAATTTTCTCTCTTTGCCGAATCCATCTCGTGATTTTGGGCCAAACATAAGTTGGTCCACATTTTCCTGTTCTTTTTTTTTTTTTTTAAATTGGTACGCTTCACGTTTTCGAAAATTCTAGAATTTTTCAATATCTGTTCGGGCATTTTGCAAAAATCTTTTTCCGAATCACGAGAATGAAGATATCGGCATAAATCGAGCATTCCATGTCTGTGAGTGGCCTTTTTGCAAAATAGATATTCTAAAAAAATAAAAGTAACGCACATCCCGTGAAATTTATGTATGTCTGATATAAAATTCTCTCTCTCTCTCTATCGTTACGGATCGCTTCGCATTTCACAACGTAATTCGTTAACCCGAGTAAATTATGTTGCACAATACGTCCGGAATTTTGTATCCTTAACTCGTTCCAGTTGCAAAAACATGGTGAACGAGTATTATATATACATATAAATACACACGATGCATAAATATGAGCCACTGGACTGAGCTGACGAGTGTGGATGATCCCCACGTCGTCCCATTACGGTTAATAATTTCGTTGCACTCGACTGTAAATATAATGACTGACATAAACCGCTGTACAATATATCTGTATACACATAATGGGAATATTCAACGTCCACCTCGTAATACACTCCATAGATATATATATATATATATGTAGCTTTTTGGTATGAAAACGTTTAACGCTCGCAACTGAAACCGATTTGTACTAAATTTATCACAATCGTCGCTATTTCTTCGTTAATCTGACAAATTATATTGTTCTGGGACACTTTCAACTTCTTATTGTTACGTTAAATTATTGATCCAATTGGCCATAGTCTACAAAAGAGCGATGAATTATTCGAGAGCGAATATAAAATGCTATTTGCTACAATATATCCTACGTGCTGGGCATTCAGTCAATTATAACGAGTCACATTAATACGGTTGATAAAAATATTCCATGAAGAAATTAGGCAGATTATTGAAGCGAGAAAAAATCGAGGTTGCCAAGAAAATTTTTTGGTAAATCTTTATGGGAAGTACGAAAATCTAAATATTATTATAAAAATTTAGGGGTAAAACTTTTAGTGGTGTTTCTTATTAAAAATGTCTTTGTGGCTCAGAGCCTGTATTCTCCATGTGTGTACATGCATCGACCATGTATAATATATTATGCTAAATTATATATAATGTACGAAGCCAAAAGGCAGAAGGTAGTCCAATCCAAAAAGTGAGAAGGTCGAACTCGAAAGGTGCAATTAGACTTATTAGTTTAACAAGCCCGATTACCAACGAGCCCAGAGAGACCCGCGGGAAGGTGGATGACGAGGTGAAAAGGTGGCCGGAGGGGAGGGGGGAGAGACAGTAGTGCATCGTCGTGGTGCATTGTTAGTTAATTCTTTGGATCATAAAGGTGCGCAGCTCGCTCGGGCGCTACTCGCCTTTTAAATCGGACGTTCACACAGCTATATATTTATGGGTCTATATCGAGCTGCTTGAAATTTGCCTTTGAATTTTATATCTAAATTTTTATTACAGCCTGCGAGAGTGGCCTAAATTTTCTCGATGCAGATTTTTATATTTATTATTTATTCATTGATCGATCGGAAAAACTCCATTTGATTTATTTCATTTTCGTCATCAGGGCTTTCGTCCATGTCCCTCGAAGAGCTCTGATTTTTTTAATGGCATCTCTGATGTGTTCGTCTCTTGAAAAAAAAAAAAAAAAAAAAAAAACATCTTGACAGGATTTTCTCATGGCACGTAGGTTATGCTTTGCTTGCTCGCTCGTGGGTGCAATGGATTGGATAAAACGCAAACGTGTTACTCGTCGGAATTTTTTGACGCTTCATTAGCTTACGTTGGGGTGACTATATATATATATATATATATATATATATATATATATATATATATATATATATAAGTACATTGACGTGGCTTCAGTCAAGTCGCGGCGCAAAACTTTTTTGGGTCCTGTCTCTCCTTGACACATTTGACAAATTATGTATTTCCTTACAGGTTTTCAATCTCGACCCCCGGTATCCTCACGAACAAAAAGTGTCTTTGAAACTGAAGCAAAAGTTACCAATTGGTATACGAAATGATGCGTGCACATTTCTATTTTTTTAATATCTTACTGTTCGGTTAAAAGAATAATATATTTCGAATTCATATTTGATTTATGATATACATATATAGTACGCTAGAAGGGAGGGTCAACACGAAAGTTTTATCGGATTATTTTTTGTAATTAAAATTAACAATCGGCACGCTGCCAAATTATCCCCTAATATTCCCCTCACACATAGGTATACATATATGTATATATATATATATATATATATGTGTGCGTGTGTATATTATATACTTATTGCTATGGTCTTAACTGTTGCTCCTTCAATCAGAAACTTCTTTTTTCATCGTTCTCTCGTTCGCCATCACGCTCGAAGAGCGGAGCGGTAGTTAAAAGATGGCAGCAGGTCTACCATCATCAATATATGTCACAAAGTTTTACGCATATATATATATATATATATATATTCGTATACATATATACGAATATTGTATATGTGTGGCTCGATAAATCGAGGGGCTTATTTACTACATAGTGCCTTAATTATCGCGCCGTCTCTTCTCTTTTATGGGACTATGACGGACCTGCTCGTCGTTGAAGAGTTTGAGATTGCTCGATTCTATGGCAACGATCGATGTGATCAACAATTCCTCATTTTGTTATATATATATACTCTTGCAGAGCTCACCGGTGACCGGTTTTATCGTTTCGCTCTGCAGGCCACACACACACACGCATATATATATATATATATATATATTATATACACGTGGAAAAAATAACTGCGACTATGTGTGTTGACGATAATATCTAATACTCCATAGCGAGCAAGGCGGATGTCGCAATCATTGATACATGAAGAATTGTGAATCTTTGCAAACTTGTTAATGTGACTGACATGGAAGTTAGCAGCGTGGGTCGAACGAAATAATTTGACGACTATCATTTAAAATATCGTATAGATCTAATCTAATATTATCTAATATGTGTCAATTGACTATTCTTCAAATATTATTAAGCAAAAACATTCCGATTCCATGGGTGTGAATTAATAATAAAAATCATTTAGGTCATAGGCCAAGTTTCAATTTTTCACCAAGAACTATGAGAAAATTTTGTCTTCGCGAGATATTATACGAGGATGATCGGGGGTGTCAGATGAAATATTCTTTATCGTCAGAATGAAGTAGGATTAGGAATGTGGTAAACACAGCAAATATGTGTGCATCTTCGACAGTAGCCACGGTGATTTTGTAGTCGACCATCACGAAGACGCGACTTAAGAAAGCTGTGAGTCAAAAGAGCGTGATATATAAAATTCTTTATGCCTCGTGAGATTCACGAATCACGAATCGTTGAAATGATTCCACTTATCCGCAACGGGGAGTCCCCAAAGAATATCTCTCTCCTCCCTCTCATCCTGCCGGTAGAACGGCCCCTCGCGGACAAAGCGAGAAATCGAAGTCGAACGCTCAACGGGACGTCCTCGCTGATGCTTAAATACGCTTCTATATATTCGTGTGTCTGTTCTGCTACCGAAGATATTTCATTTACGGGGTAAAAAATTCTGTTGAGGCTGCGATCGAGAAGTTTTTTCGTCACCGTGGCAAAAGTTCATTCCTCTTATTTTTTACGATGCATAAGGCCGATTGGCTTACGAGTCGGAAGAGCGCCTCTGGCGGTAGCGTCAGTAACTAAAAATGTCTGGCGGGAAAATGGGTATGGAGCGCGATTACCACTACCATTTCACTGGAGATTCTCCGGTCACTTTTCCTCGCATTTTATTAAGTGTAGAAATCTCAAAGAAAATATGAGCAACAGCACGCGGGAGTGTATAACTTTTATTCTTATTTTCTCTCTCTCTCTCTCTCTCTCTCTCTCTCTCTCTCCAGCTTTAACTATATATAAGCTGAGGAATTCAAATTAATATTCGGCGCTGACGTACGGAATTACACAGGCCAGAAGCGACGAGAGGTGCGAGACAGGGAGGGGATCGGACACAGCAGCAATGTATGCTGCAACGTACGCTGCAGTTGCCGCCCGCCAAGAAACAAATGAGCGACGATCATCTTGTCCGGCATGACAATGCTGAGCGAAAGAGCTCTCATACTACTGTGTATGCGCCCTCTCTCTCTCTCTCTCTCCCTCTCTCTCTCTCCCTCTCTCTTTCTCTTTCTCTCTCTCTCTCTCTCTCTCTCTCTCTCTCTCTCTCTCTCTCTCTCCCTCTCTCCCTCCCTCTCCTGTGTTCATACTTGTTCTTTACCATTGCTCTCGCTTCAACCTGACTCCTCTCTTTATATTCTTCCTATATATGGAACTCTTCATCCACTTGCCACCTCATCATTTCTCGTGTCATCGAGGCTCGTCGACTCCAATATTAGGCATACTACTGGACTTTAGTCACAGAACTTTTTCCTCTTTATTGTGCCGACGAAAGAGAGAGAACAAACGAGCAAGATATATTCAGACACTTAATTCATTTATTATATTGTTATTATTTTTTTATTAAATTTTGTTATGTTTTTTCGACAATAAATTGTACAATTAGCAACAATTCCACGCTGATGGGTATAATTAGAATATAGCATATATATGTTTGGTAGGATACGAAAAGAATTTGCAATAATCGTTGAGGGTAGCCAAGAAGCTATGCATCGGACATTGAGGTGCTAAGACTATGTGTAAACTGATTGGCCATTAACGGAGACAGCTTAATTAGCTCTGCTATCCCAGATGCTTCATTCGAGAGAAGACGTGACTCTCGGTGACCCAGGTCTTCAGTCATTTTATACTGTTGATGTTGACCTCCGAACTTTCTGATGAAACATTTTTTCATAAATTAAATTTGTCCAATTAAATTATTACTCTTATATTCATGACCGTTATTTGATGTAAAAAAAAAATCAATGCTCATGGTTATTTATTTAATTGTTAATTTCTCAGTAAATATCCAATATGAAACAAGTTCAATAATTATTTGCCAAGTTTCAAAGCTCCACTAATTCATTTCTCCAACGTTATATACGCCGAAGAATTTTTTTTCGCGATCCCTCTAGTCACGACGATAGAAGCATCTCGTGTTTCACCTGTTTCAAGCCAAGAAGAGAAAGAGAGGCCTCCTCATATTGTCCGCAAGATAATTTGGTTACAGTAACTAATCGTTTCGCTCTTTTAATCTTTCAAACTCGCCGCAAATGCGCCGAGCGGTTGTGCAGATGGTGTGCACCCAGGGGATATATATATATATATATATGTATATATATATATATATGTACATATAAGGGGTGTGCTCTCGCGCCCCGGCGGTCCCTTTGTCGTAATTAATAGTTCTTCCCCCGCGGGACCTATACACTATATATGGCTTTTGCCTAAATGATTATTCATCCATCTTACGAACGCTCTGGCTTCTCTCTGCACCCCGGACTCGCCACTTTGACGTGTAGGCACCATCGACGTCAGTCTTCAAGTCATTTACCCAAAGACTTTTCGGGACTACGTTGGTGGTGTATTTTTTTTTTTTTTTCCATGTCCAATTAATACTATTATTATTTTTATCATTATTATGCCCAATGCATTGTGATTAATTTTTATTTCATTGCAATAGAAATATTAATTATTCGTGATTTTAATATTTCTCATCCATCATCTAATTTTTATAGTTACATACTCTGTATGTACTCCATTTGTGACGAGCTCTTGGAATTGAATCATATTTGAAAATAAGTGCAAATTTCTCTTAATGATCGAGACATTTTAAATCACTTTTAAATTAAACCCCCTTAAGATAACGTGGATTGGAGCGCGTACATATATATATATATATATGTATATGTGTGTAGATACTACGTGTGCCACGCCTCGAAGACTGTTGAAGTAATTTAACAACTTGTCACCCACTTTATCAATTGTTCGTGACAGTCGAGCTTGGTCTACGTATGCACACATATGTATATATATATATATGGATACAAGTACATAAACTTACCTACCGCAAGCGCATTATCATTCGCGCACAGTTTGGTGCACATCAACATGTGTAAGTTATGTTCTCCGGACTTGGGTTCCCCGAGCATATGCAAACCAGCTTATGTATGGAGTTTTGCTGTTTTTACTTGACGACGACAACGACTGTCATTTGCCTTTTCCCAGAAGTCAGTCATTAGTGCCCTCTCTTTGTTGCCCCGTGTGATAATCCGTGCAGGCCTCTCTCTCTCTCTCCCTCTCTCCCTCTCTGTCCGTCATCAGCTCGTTCAATATTTTCCACAGCTCATTTCACTTTCGAGTCATTAAATTACGCGGTATGATAGAATGATAGATATTATATTATACTCCTCGCTGTCGTTTCTCTCACTGACAATAATGATGAATGTACTCTTCTCTTTTTACTTCGATTATCTAGCAGTAATCAGACCACTAATATCCACTTTTGCACAGTCAGCGATCAATATCATAACGAGCACGTATTATTGACGACTTGAAAAAATCTCGCTCACGGAAGTCATTACGAATGTACGTATTTAGTTGAAAAAAATCGTACAAGGATATCGCGAGCTAGATTGAATATTTTCTTCGAATAAAGTAACAGTTAGGCCGTGATAATCGCAGTGAACGAGTGTGAATTAAGTCAAAGATGTTTATAAAGATACACAAAAATATTCTTGTTCGTATCGTCGTATTTTGTTTTAATTTTAATTGATTGATTAATTAATTAATTATCTTTCTATAGAATTTTCATGGAAAAACGCTTGTTGAATTTTTTTTTTTATGAGTATCAGTACAAAAATTACAAATTAATCTATATGTGAAAAAGTTTTTACACAACTTAATGAGAATGATAAATGAAAATTTCTGCATGTAAGTTGCATATTATGTGCGTTTGCCATATAATCGTAAAATAAATATACACATAGATATACATATATATAATCGTTTAAAGGCACCATATGCTCGTTCACTCGCGCGTAAGAACGTTAAACGGAGTAAACTTTGTCGACTCATCTTTCTGCCCGTGGATCCGCCCCAGGTTCGCGATTAAGATCCGTCTATTTATAATTAGAATATTTAAATTGCACCGACATGTGCGTGAGTTTGGGTCTTATTGGGGCCATACGAAATTCATGCTGGCCTGGCCAAAAATTATGGCGCTCTCATGGCCTCATTATTCTCGGTGAGAAAAACGAGCAATAAGCTCATGCAGTCAAATGAGAAAGAAACAAAGAGGGGAGATCGCGAGAGTAAGAGAGAGAGAGAGGGAGAGAAAATCGTTCGCGCGCGAGCACGAGCTCAGCGGTATAGTGACTGTTGGCTAAACATTCGTTAGCTATCGCGATCACGGTAATTCATTATAAGTCGAGGAGATACACAACTCGGATAGAGTGTTCCCTACCGTCATGCCAGGCGCTCCGACGGGACGTGCAAGAGACGCACGGAGAGAAAGGCCCACTGGGGTACCGATCGACAAAACGTTTATTTTATTACAATAGAAAAGAAAAAAAAATATCAGGAATTATCATTATTCGTTGCAGAATAGGAATCATTCTCAACGATACTTGCTGATTTGAAAAATAGTCCAATTTTTTTTTTTACCATAACTAATTCGAGGCTCGAATAAATTTTTTTACTTTCCCAGCTTAATAATCGAGGATTTACCAGTAATTTAATTTTAATTTATCATCACATATATATTCAAAATTGATTATTTTGTAGCAGTAAAGATCACAATCCAATTAAAATGGATGCAAAAAAAAAATATATACGTATACGATGTCAAACGAGCGACTGATTTCTAATATTTTAATTATTCATAAATCGCAAAACACGATTACCAAAAAAAAAAGAAGAGCTCGACTAATTTGAGCCTGCTGTAGCTTTCATTAATAACCTCATATATATATTTTTTTCACGTACTGAAGTTGGAAATAGACTGGCTCATAAATAACATGAAAATTGGTACAACAATTTTATATATTTTAACCCTGACATTTAACAAGCTTGAAAATTTGGTTGTGATCAAATCACGATGCTAATAATTACTACAGCCTCCGCTTAATCAATTATATTGTCGTTAAATCATTTTTAATTGCTTTTTAATCGACCGGTGGAACCCATTTTTGATTTAGTGCATTCTCGTGTATTTTGATAAAGCAACCTTTGGGTAGATATAGTTGATTAATCGATCGAGATGACTTTTATCCCCATATATTCAGATCCTTTACATTTGCATTTACATTAATTTTTTTCGCGTACATGGAATCGTTCAATAAACGCTTGCCTCACGGCTACAATTTTTTTATATATTATTCTTTCTCGTCTCTGTCTGTCGTAGCGTCTTGCTGCTGGGAGATAATTAAATTGACACACGTTGATGATGAGGCCCAGCTCGCTCCACGAGACGAGAGAGAAAATCATTTGTCGTGGCGAGGCCGACGAGCCGAGCGCGACAAATCTCGCCCCGGGCCCATCGACTAATCGACACCCGTCGATATTAATATATATATATATACATATATATACATATATGCCTTCATATACCTTCACATAATCGCTCGCCCAGCATGCAATATATATTTCGCTCATTTGACAACGAGAGTCGTGCGGATAATCGTCGAGCACCACCATCGATTACACAAAATATCGATGACCGTGTGCGGGTTCAAACCATTAGCGTACTCACCCGGTTTTGCGCGATTCTCTTGCCTCGTTACAGACGCATCGTTGCATCCAACATGCAAATTTATCACAGTGATATCGGGTCGTGTATTCAAGGGAATATCATAAAACCGCCCAGTCTCCAATTTGCACCAACAGGAGTCCTGCCATTGATCGTTTTACGCTATATATATATTTTTTTTCCGTGCAGTTTTTGGGAGCCACTCTGATCTGTTTTTCAGTATTATGTTATCACAGTAGAATTAACCCTGAATATTTTATTTTTGTATCAATGCAATCCCCAATATCCCTATTTTTCAATTTAAAGATCTGATTTGTTCAGCAGGGATTTTCTAATTAAATTAATAAATTATTAAGGTGGTAAATTTTATTTTTATATTTTTATTCACAAAGATTTATTTTTTAACGGAAGGGTAAATTTTATTTTGGTTGAAACTAAACTCAAATTTGACTACACGAAAATGAAATGTTACGCCGAGAGTTTTGACTTGAAATAAAATAAAAACGTTAAAGGACAATAGAATTTTATGTAGCTATATATTTACAATTGTGGTGTAGATGAAGAAAAAAAAAGCACGATGCGTGTTCAAAATGCGCACACGCGAAGGTATAAACGCGCGCGGCACGTTGCGATGCCGGAAGTTGGAGCAATTAACGATATAAGTGGTCCGCTGGTCCCGGGGAGTCAGATAGCATCGGTCGGACTCAGAGTCCTTCTATAGCTCTGTCTGTCTCTGTTCTTGGTCCCCACCCCCTGCTATGTGTATATATATATATATATATATATACCTCGACGAGAATAAAATAGCCCGAGTACATATATACAGTGAGAAAAGCAGGTGCCCCTTGGGCACATTATACGCTCTTACTCACCGCACACCTCTTTCTCGCTTCTTCCTTAATTTAGTATATTTCTTATGCTTTCTTCTTCATGTTTTTATAACGCAGTCCCATCACAAATTCCTCTAACAGTGCTCAATGACTCTATTCGAATGAACCAAACCTTACAAAAATTAATTTGAGGTTCATATAAATTATTCAATCATCGTGTAACGTTTTTTAAAAGCTCATCTGCCTATCAAAAGTCTTCTAAGCCTGTCAAAAATTGTATCGAATATTTAAAAAAAAATTTAACTGATGATTAATTTTTTATCGACAATCTTTTACATTTTCTATCAATTTATGCAATGTACATTCACGTATTTTACTTAACCGAGTTGAAAAAAAAAATCCAATGCCTCTTTCGTGTAGTTTTCAACAAAGGATTTTCATTTGAATGAACCAAACCTTACAAAAATTAATTTGAGGTACATATAAATTATTCAATCATCGTGTAACGTTTTTTAAAAGCTCATCTTTCTATCAAAAGTCTTCTAAGCCTGTCAAAAATTGTATCCAATATTTAAAAAAAAATTTAGCTGATGTACATTCGAGTATTTTACTTAACCGAGTTGAAAAAAAAAATCCAATGCCACTTTCGTGCAGTTTTCAACAAAGCATTATCATTTGGAGGTGAAAAATAAATTTATTTCCTGATTGATTGAAAATCACAATATATCGGTCCCTTCCTCTTCTCACTCGCTTGCCTTTTCACCAAACAATTCACAAAGGCGAGCGAGAAGCGGAAGATAGACAAATTATTGAGCGAAATCCGGCATACAGGATGACTCGAACCAAGGGTCTTGAGTATACCTATATAGTTATAATTCTCTCTTGTTCCGGGCGTTGTGTGTATACCTGGAACTTTTGGTAGACAGGCCGTATAGCAAATTTCAAGATAGCCAGGCCAGAAGCCCGGCAAAAGCTCGATTTAGCCGTGGGTTAACCACATCCTCCGGTACTCGAGTACATATATATATATATATATGTTCTCTCTTGTGCCCTATACCGCAGGGTCTTCACTTATTTCTGCACACCCATCGACCTCGGCGGCGATATTTTTTTATTGCATAAACAAATATAAAATGGCCGTTGTATATTGTTTAAAAAATTCTATCCTCTTTATAACACAAATATATATACGACGACTATCAGAGTGGAATCGACAAGTTTTTCCAAATTTCTCAATCTCTTCGCAATTTGTCAAATATTTTGACCATTGATTGATGAGACTTTCTGTGACTAAAATTTATTTTCCCGGATTAACGTTTAACCGAGAGTTAATAATTGCAGGAAGTACAAGAATATATATATATATATATATATAGACGAGAGGTGTTTCGGTTCGACGATTTTCGCCACTAGAAAATCGTTAGTTCGTCCTACCATCACCACAAGCACGCTATATATATATATACACACAAACTACACACCGCCTGACCGCTAATGGGGCCCCAAATTAATTTCACGTAATTGGGGGTACGCCACTGGACTACCCGTTTTACCCTAATAGGAATAAAATAACCCCTTCTCGTTCTCCTCGCCGCATAATTGCTGCAATGCCGAAGGCGAACGGAACACTCCTGCTCCCACCCTCCTTTTCCGTCTCGCCCCGGCGGAAATAAGCAAATGCGATTAAGCCTCTCGCGGTGTCTGTCACGCTTTGCGTTCGCGTATTCTCTCGTCTTTTTAACGTAAAAGGGCCTGAATGCGATCACACTCACCCTGTGTCTCTCATACTTTCTATATTATATTTTCCATCGCATATATACATATATATATATATATATGCGCGAATTCCATTATCATTGTTATATCAGCGTGGTGATAAAATACTCGTTAATAGTTGCCGTAAGCTCGCGAGTACGTCAAATGCTACAGTGCTCGTTACAATTAATCATCGGGATAGAGGAAGAATCGAGAGGCTCAGGAGGAATAATTTACAGAAATTACGAACGAAAAATTGAAAGTAAAATATTAGAGTAAACTCTCGGATATAAATTTAGTATAATATATTTTTCCATATAATAACTTTTGCTATACAGACATTATATTATACAAAGCATGGATTTACTATAATGATACAATTGTAATAATTTGCTTGCTGCAAGACTTAAAAAATTTATCGCACAGTGTATAAGACGTTTCAACGTACAGACTCGATGCATCGATCATTTCAATTCACTACAACTTTTCTACATTGTCTTTATCGTACACTCATCAATAAACATTATTTTTCATCTGCTTCGTATCCTTCGTACACTAATTCGATCATAGTCTTTCTCGTAAAGTCTATTTTTTTTTTTTTTTTATACATTCAATAATACTGTTATTTCATTAATCGAACGATCGTGAACTTTTTTCCCATCTCACGTGCGTTTTGGTGAAATCAGGCCTGTTACTGATATATATATATATAATTTTTTGTTTTGGACGAAAAGTTCTCGATCAGTCGACAAAAACGCCACTCTATACGTATACTTGAAATCTGAAAAATACTTTGTAATTTTTCATTGTTATAATTTATTTTTATTTTTTTTTTTCCATTGGCTTCGGCTTACGATCTAGTCAATATCTCAATCCTACGATACCTCCTCTCTTATTACACAAGTTCCGCGTCACTTTTCTCGATACAACTTACGCATATATATCTTCGTCTCGTTTTTAACAATCGTTCAAAGAGCTTTGCAATAATATATTATATTTACAGACTTGTAAAACCCTGAAACGAGACATTGCGGAGTCTCGATATATATATATATAATGAAATAGACACCTCGTTAATTTTCTTCTTCCTTTTTTTTAATTTACATCAATTCGATGATGGTGTCTTCTGGCTTCATCGATTGAAATTGAGGAAAAAAATTCGTTAGCGTTTAAAATGGCTAATAAAATATTGTCGTGGAGTGAAATAAATATAAAAAAGAGTTTCGTTTTCGTCACTCTGTTTTTTTTTTCTCATTCTCAGCCATACGTGAATCCATAAATTCTCAGGAAAATTAATGAATGATTATTCGAGCTTTTTTGAAGGGGGAGAGTTCGTGAGACTCGCGAAAAAAATGCTCGACGATGGGTATACATGAATAATATAATTGCCATTCGATCGTTCGCGTGATGTCCAAACCGTCGCGAATTTATACGCTGTCTCCTCGAATTATATTCTCCGAGATCAGCAGGAAGAGAGAAAGATCTCTCAGTCTCATTCAGCGATGCCGATATTAATTAGCTCAGCCGTCGTCCTTCTCGCCAGATCGTCTATACACAGACATGTATATTTATCCTTTGCTTCAATTCACCTTATATTCTCTCCCACTGCTGGAAGCCACACGATCAAACAAAGTACGGGTTTCGAGTTGACTCTTTTGCAAAAGACACGTCCTATATATATATATATATGTGTAATTAAACCTGCCTGTCCACGCACCTCGGTGGTTATTTAACTAAAGGTTCCCATCACGATTCTCCGATGTAGCCTCTCTCGAAACTTCATTTTTTTTTTTGCTTTTTTAATTTATTTTTTTCGTTCGTTTTTTTTCATTCGCTCGAATCCATTTCGCAGATTGAAGCCGCGAAAATGCTTTGAGTCACATCGACGACAAACCCAGATGTACTTAATTCACTGTCATTTTGGTGCAAGAGCCAACGTCAGAGATTTTTCTACCCCTCGGGCAATTTTTATACGCATCAGGCAACCACTAATGTCATATTAATTGACCGTTCGCGATCACGAGCAAATCGCGTTCTTTGCGATTCCCTTGCTTTTCCCTGGCACCGATCTTACCTTCCACAATATATTTATATATAGACATGTGTCGAGGACAACGACGACGATGGCGAGGATGACGAGAAAAGTTATAGCAATATCGATTCTCGGTATAAGAAATGAAAAAAGAAAAAAATTTATCCATCGAGTCTCCAACACGAAAGTGTTGGCGTCGCTCCTTGCACTTAAAAGAGAAGGAGCGTGTTGTACTAGAGAATTCATGGCTAGTCATATTGCGTGAAGAATTGATGAGATCCAAGATTGATAGAGAAATCGATTCTCTCATAACGAGTCGAGCGGACTTGCTATGATTAAAGTCGTTACCCTCGTCTCGTATCTTTTCCATCCCTCTCGACAATCGCTTTCAACCTTTCGCTCCTCCTCCTCTCCTCTGTGCAATATTACAGCTTGTGTGTTACACGCGATATACCGAAATGACGATCGCGACGATACCGCGACGAACCCCTCTTGAAGTCCGATTCTTTTTTGAGGAAACGATAAGAAAAAAAAACAAATTGGGCTCTCTCGCAGCTAGAAACCACCAATCATCGACATTCTGGCAAAATACCGTGTCACGTAAAAATCACAAAAAAGTTCCAAAGGAAATAATAATCAAGTATATACATATACAATTAATAGGAAATGCTATTTATGTATGACAAGAGTATACGAAACGACAATTTTCATTAATGAATCCGATTATTATTTTTTTTGAGACGCAATGAATTTGATTTTGAGGAACGAAGTACGAGTTTTTGATATCAGGAACGATATACTTTATGGTAAAATTTCATTTATCTTTTCATCATTATTCTTCATATTATATTTACTATATATATATTACAAAATTTCTGGAAAGCCGAAGTATATACGAATCGTTGATTGAAATGATCAACGCACCTCGTTCGAATTAGAGGAGAGAGGCAAAAATCAAAGTATATAGTTGTGTCTATGTTTTCGGAGATGATCGATGCGAGAAGCCATTTTTATTCCAGCTTTTTCGGCTTGTTGCTTCATTCCATGGTGTCCAAGCTAGAGTTCCCGTCCAAGGAACTGGTCGCGGGTCTCATTAGATTCGATTAGTCACCAAAGTCTCGTTAATGAGCCGGGAAATATCGACGAAATCTATCCGAGAGACTTTGCTCACGAGTCGTTTTTCATATTTACTCCCAGAGAATGCATATTTACTCCCAGACAACTCTGTCATTTTTGTCTTTCTTCTTGTCGGTTAACCACACGATACACATCCTGGCTGCACATTCGTTCTCGCCAATCTCGGATGTCCTGTGTCAACGTGTGCTTCGGGGATTCCCGGTGTTCGCGGGTATCAACTTTCCTCATTCTACTTGGTCTTCTTTCGCTTGGTCTTCCTCCACCCCAACCGTCTCCTTTTTCTCCTCGTCGGTAAAACGATGGGCGCATCAACTACTTCGGCATACAGTTCATTCATGCACGCACGATGTCAACACGTACGGAGTTTCGGTTCTTCACCGGACATTTTCGTTTTTCCGCGCGCACATTCGAATAACACTTTATTACAAAATTTCACTCGTTTCGCTCGAGTCCTAGATGTCGTGTATGCTCTCGTCATCGCTGTCCGCCCTGATGCTCTGCGGTGTGTCTTCTCGAGGTGGTGGCGTTCTCTCAAGGCTCTTGCTTCGGCTTCTCTGCATCATCGCACGTTCCAGATGTTCACGTTCTCGGGCGTCCAAAAATTCGGGACTCTCACGATTGTAATAGTTGCTCAATGATGAGAGACTCGAACTAGCTGCGAGAGTGCCGAGTGGTGCGCTTGGTCCAGCCAGCATCATCGTGGGAGGATAAAATCTGTGAGGCATTGGCTTTTGTAAAGTGACCGCAGCCGTAGCCTGTCGATAGAAGAGCTCGTTTGGTGGTGGTGCGGGTGTACCAGGATACGGCCAGTAAGCTGGTTGTGGTGGAACTCCACCACTTCCGCCGTACATTCGTTGCAATGCTACGTAGTTACCAGCCTCGGCTAGAATCTCAAAGCCCACAATCGTTTGACGCTTCCATTTTGTTCTGCAATTAGAAAAACCATAAATGGATGATTATTGGGCTGCTTGACATATATATATATATGGCAAGTTAACCTAGATAAATGATTTTACATTGAGGATAAAATTATTATCCCAGTTAGATTCCTAGAACGTTATTTCTTACATGCGACCTTTCCAAGTACTTCTGTATACTGTGGAAAGTCCTGAATAAGTAGTGTCGATCGCAATAGACCTAAAGAAGGATCGTTCATTTTTAACATACACGTTCCTACACTGGATGGTTATCACTAGCGGAAGTTCAGAGAGCGCTTGCGTATAATCATTGTGGTAAGTGAATGGAAAACCTCTAGAGTCCAAGAATCATCATAACAAAACTCTCTCTCTCTCTCTCTCTTCTTAACCCACTGGCAACCCCTTAATTCTTTCTCGTGAGCATAGTCATTCGTGATCGTTGATTACAATGCGACTGCATTCGGCCATGGATGTATGCAATTCCGGCTATTTCAAGCCTTGCCGTGGATTAGAACGGTGCATGTGGTCTCTCGATATCGAGACATCAACGGCTGATGATTGCAGGAAGTTGGTAGGTTCATTATACGAATCGACACCGTGGGCATATGGTATGTGCTGGGCATCTCTTCTGTTGGGGGTTGTTATTGAGAAGGAGAACCGCTCGAGACACAGTAGGGGTAGATTGCTCATGTACATATATATCTATATACAGTCGCGTTGAGCAATGGGAATTTCAAAGTTACACGATATGACTATCGCGCGTTTCCAATGGGCGGAGAAGTTCTTAGCATAACAATCACACGAATCTGCACGAGGCCACGGAAGAATCGCCATTTCCAACAATCAAGCTCTCGGCCATTTCGTTTGTACGTCTTGTAAGTTTCTGTCTCACTTTTCCACAGAGTTGCTATATACGTGTATATATATGTTTGGGTTGGGTCATATATATGTGTGTGTGTGTGTACGTGTACATGGATATATCTTTCATAGCCCTTTGCCCTCTCCCTCCCTCTAGCTTTCACGTATGTAAATCCCGATCTGGGAAAATTACGGTAAAACGGGGTGGCGTGCCGCCAAGTGGTTACGATGGGCCACACTGCGGTGGCTTATTATACTAACAAATAGCCCATGGAGTTCAGTGCCTAATCATCGCGTATCATGCCACGCACACACATTCAACCCCGACGTTTGTTACCTCCCTCTACAATATATATGAGGTGAATACACACACACACACACACACACAGCTCTGTCTGTTCCACGTGTTCGAGATATATCAAAGCTCTTTGTGCAGGTGAGAGACATGAATGTACATAACCAAGGGTTGAAAAGAGCGACAACGAAAAGTCGAGAGAGAGAGAGAGAGAGAGACAGGCTTTGAACTCGTCGAGGTTTATATTGCCACAGGGGTGGAACGAGCAGAGATGAGTGGCCGTTACATTACTTGAACTAACCCTCCGTCTAACGCTTCTTGAATAATACGGGAGAAAATTACAACCCTCTCGAAGTACGAGATATAGAACTCGCTGAGCTGGAGAGAGCCAGAGAGAGAGAGAGAGAGAGAGAGAGAGAGAGAGAGAGCAAAGGAGCGCACGAGCCATAGACCTGCGAGAGGTGTGAGTTACGTTGATTCCCGACCTTTGAGACACCGATGTGGATATCGCTTTTCCGTAACCTAATATGTATTCCAGTCTATTCTTAGCTGAGCATAGTACAGAGAGCCAACCTCGATTTTGTTTCAGCTCTCGAAATAATTAATAATGGAGAGTCATTTCGTAAGAGTAAAGTTATGTCGTTAAAAAAAATGGTAGTCCTCGGGCAATTTAGATAACGAATAAAACGTGCAAAGTTCCAGAGTAACATTAGGAAATAAGAAGAATGGAGTAATTGTTGAAATTCGCTCATCCTTGGCCAAATTTCACCTAGAGTCTCTGATGATATTATTCCACAATGGGGATAATTAATGGTAAAGTCAGTCCCTTGGAAAAGGGTGTGAATTTATAATGAGATGAAAAAAAGGGTCTCTATGAGTCTCAGTTCGTTCGGAAAATTCGTCAATTAATAAATATCCAGAGTCATAATGGAGAAGGTTGTGGACCAAGAGATATATTATATATATATTCATTATAGTCCTTGTACTTGTCGTCAAGAATTCAGATCGAAAATAAAATGTGTCAAGGTGCACTGTGGCAATATATAGGAGAAAATCAGTGAGCGAGAGAGGAAGAAGAAGGGGTTCGTTCGAGTCGGCGAATGTGGGCCACACATTTGATGCCCGTCGTGCTTTCGTCGAGCTTGCTCTTTTGTGACGCTGCTCGTTGGGGGTAGTAAAATCGTTCATGAATTTTAAACAGGCACTCGCTCGCTATATATATGTATGGCTTGCTACTGAATCGAGGCGAGCGATCATTTCTCATTTTTTGCCCGACGTGCATACAGCTCTCGCTCTCATCGTCCACGACCACGCTCGACGAGAAAAAGAGGATCTGGGGTGATTCTCTGGCTCTTCGCATAGAAGAGTGTGGAAAAATAATAGCGCTACACGTACACTGCGATTATATGATGAGTAATGTTTTTTAATATCCCCACTCGTGTATTATAGAATCCGGCACGGCTGCGGCGTTTCTTTTCGAGGGCAGTCACTCTAAAACACCCTTAATTGCCCGGTCCGACTCCCATGCCTCTGTATGAGTGTATTCTCAACCCTTCGGGACTCTAGAGCGTGCACATCATTGATTTATTGCTCGAGATTCTGCTCTCGGTCGTTTCTTCACAAAAGGGGGTTCGATCTTGTTCGGAAGGAAGAGAGGGTTGTTTTCGAGATACTCCAGTGGCTTTTAAAATCCGTGTCAAGGGCCACAAAAAAGGCAAATGTGAACGGCAGAAAAGGATTCGATTTATCCGATCGATATCAACAGGATATTTAGTTAAATATCCTGTTAATATCGAATTATATATAGAATATATATCTCGTTATATATAGAATTTTAAAAATGGTACACAAAGCGATCACATATCAACGTCAATAAATAAATACAGAACGAGGGTAGTTTTTCGCGAGCAAATATTTGGGCCGATTAATCTGAAAAGTCGAAGATAGAGAGAACAATAAAAGTGTCGATAAAAATTCAAAGGTCTTGGTCGTTAATATCCAATTGAATGGGAACTTTCCATGCAGCTTCTCGACTCAGGGGGGATGTGAGAGCGGCTCTTGAGTGGCGTATATACAAAGTTACACCGACCCTCTCGGCAAAACGATCGATCTTAAATAGCCGTCGGGGTTCCCCGGTAGGATCTCAAGTGGTGACACAACGACCTGTTGTGTGAACGAAACGATTTCCCAAAGAATCCCAACCAGCGGAAGAGTTTCTCCCAATATCTCGGTGACCAAAAGTACCTTTTCTCCAAGAGGTTATTGGGGCCCCCGAATTTATAATAATGAGAGCGCGAGATCCGTCTCATCCTCACTTTCACAAATCATTGTGACTTTCATTATATTGCAAAAAAAAAAAACGTCCTTTTATCATGATTGTTACTGTGAGAAACTCAAAGAACAAGACAATTTTACGATGACATCCGAATTCGTTATGGCTCATAGCCATATTGTGATGGCCATTTTCGTTCAGCTCTACTTCTCGCCCTTTAACCCAACACTTAAGACTTCCTTATCGTTAGAGTTTAAGTGGCAAGTCGCGACTATAAATACGACCCTTGGTAAAAATAATAGAAAAAATAAATAAATAAATGTCAAGACCAACACGAAAAAAAGAGAACTGTCGCACGAAGGGCTAGCTATTGGGTATAACGCGTCGCCGGTGATGGACTTAATGCATTTATAATGGTGCTCAGAGTCTGGTTTTCTGTTGAGCATGCTTTGCGGTTCTGTCCCGAGTTATACAAGCGCACCAATCATACAACTTCTATATGACAACAACGACTATGACATTAATGTACGAACTGTCACTACTGCTGCTGCTGCCGCTTGCTGACCCTGTCGTTCGGTAATAATAGCGAGGGGTGACATATTTTCAAATTATTATTTGCCTCGGTGACTGTGGGACACACATGTTACCCGCTTCAGCGCCAAAAAGAGTTCGGTGGCGTGGCTCGAGAGACAAGCTAAACCCATACTCTATGGTGTGCTGCCCGACCACGTGGCATGTGGCTCTTTTTCTTTCCGTTTGTACGTGTGTCTGTGTGTTTTCGTATACAAGGAAAAAGAGGGACGTTTTGTGTACGACAGAGTTTTTGTTGCCCATAAATAAATAAAAGATAAGCGGCAACGTTACCTAATCTTATCTATATACCTAAATCTTAACATCTGCTGTAACGCACCCCTCCTCCCTTTTTATACTCTATGATTATATAGACATGTATATGCGTTGACTGTATGGATGTCCAATTTCGTAATAACAATTCACGGTAATGTCTCGGAAGATCGATAACGAAAAAAAAAAAAAATCGGCATCATTTGTGCACCCGGAAAAGAACATGAATCAATTTCCAGCCATTTCATGTTCATCCACACTCTGACGGGAACTCATTTAGTGTTATTTACGGGAAGGATATAATAAAAGGAAAAGAAAAACTAAACATATCTTAGATGTATTTTCACACATTCATAGCTTTTTTTTCTTTCCTGTTTTCTCTTTGCGTCTCATTCAATTAAAGTCACCATACTTTTCCGGGTAATCACTTGGCCAGTCTCGGTAAATTTGTCAGTCGATTTGACGGATAGTTTGCCGCGGGTTTGCCACTCTCTTGTGAGAGAGCTGCCTTCAGGCTACTTAAATTGGATAGATAGTTAGTACTGGCTGGATAATACAGACAGTTTCTGTCTGTGTGTGTGTGTGTGTGTGTGTAATAGTTGTTAGTCTACGGCAATTTGCCGATTGTGACAACCGAGAGAATGACGCGACGAGTCTCTCTCCTGCTGAGAGCAGATCGAGAAATTTTTTTCGAGATCCTAGCTCGCGCGACACACACATAAAATCTTAAACACACACACACACACACACACATAAACATAAGACATCGCGTGGCGATCCGTTATAACGCAGTTAGAGAAGAGAGTACGAGCTAGCGCTAGCGTGGGAAGCAGAGGCACCTTCTTCCGCCTGATGAATGCTCGCATATACGACGAAACTCTATAATGCATCGTCTTATTCTCACGGTTGCAATGTCATAACGCGAGTCCCAAGGAGAAAAGAAGAGCCCTGCGATAAAGTGTCTGAAGCTCAGCGCAGAAAATCCATCTAGCCCCTGATATATATATATATATATATATATATATATATATATATATATATATATATATGCTAAAAGATACTCTAATATGCTTGAAAGTCACATATAACGAAGCTAGACGAGAGAGGCTCGTTGACGACCAACATAAACTCTACGCCGGTGCGCTGCATTTGCAGGAAAGAATCTCTCTCTGGAAAATAATGCTCACACACACACACACAAGTCAGGAATAATATAGTTACGTATGTGCGTGACGTATATATCAATTGCACTATGACCAGAAGTGGAAGGAAAAATTAGGATCTTGTGAGTTCCTCAAATCGTTGAATTCGATCAAAATAATTATTGGACAGAACGTGGTATGGCAGAATCGAATAATTGGGCGTTTTTGTGCCCACGCAGGAGAGAGGAACGAAGATTCAAACGTGTGAAAATGCTCCAGCTAACTGAGAACATTGTTTCACAATTTTCATTGTGATATTATTCCATTATCGTGAAACTATTTGTCAGTTGGTATACTTGAACCCCTTAAGGCTGTAATTTAACATACGGTGAAGAGGGAAACATTTTGCAAAGAGACTTTGTGGCTGGGTGAGTTAAGAAATTGCCCTGGTTCTCGCCAAGTGTGTCTGCGTGAAGAGTGACATGAGCAGGACACCAGAGAGTGTGATGCAGATCCGTTTTGATCAGCTGGTACACAGAGAAAAAAAATGGAAGAGGAAATAAGAGAGAGAGAGAGAGGATAATGGTGGCCTGCATCAATTTTCCATTCCAACTAATATACGAGAGACGAGCGATCATTACGAAGTGCAAGAAGAAATTGAGAAGGCATGCAAGAGAAGTCAGTGAGTGCCAGTCGAGGAAAAGCGTAATTCTAGTTAGTATGTAGTTACTGGGAGAGCAAAATTTCTATGGCACTAATGCATCGTTCGCGTAACTCTCTCTCTGATGCTCGGGCTCTTTTCCTCCATCGTCTTGTCTTTTCTCTCTTTTTTCTACATCTGCTATTATATATATATATATATATATATATATATATATATAGATATGGACATGCTCAATGTCGATGGCCTCACACACACACGGCAAAGCGACCATTTACCATTGATCGTGAGTGAAAACAAGATCTGGAGCTGGTTGCGTTTTTCCTTCATATATATATATATATATATATATATATATATATTCATACATGTTATATGTCTCTGTGGAATTGCAGTGTGAGAGGAACGCGAGTATTACGCGATGCGTGATGTGTCCATGCGTGTAAGAGGATCCTGCCCTCAGGACGCGACGCGTAATTCTAGTGTATTAATGGAGTCTCAGTAGCAGAGTGAGCGATGCGCCAGTTTTCTAAAGCCAGAAAGTTAAGGAGAAACATCAAGTTGCCCCGATCGAGTGGCCATTATTTTTTTTTTCACAGCGATCAAAATGTTTGATTCCTCGATCGACCGATGATGGAATCATTTTTTTTTTAAATTGTTATTCAGCCATGAATAAAGTTATTTTATTAAATTAAGTTTAGCTATGCTCGTTGATCAAGTTGTGAATAATTATCAGACTATGATTCTTTTAAAAAATCGTTTGTATGCCGATTTTTCAAGAGCATCGATTCTCGACTTTCGAGTTTAGCTGACCAAATTTTATCGCTCGCTCTTGCCTCTGTCAGATTCTCCAGATAATATTCATATGCAAAACTTTACATACATACAAGAGTACGATGGTTTATATACATACATAATATATATATATATATATATATAAACGTTGCTGTATAGTATAAAATCGGCCTGAGTATATACAGACGTCACGCTACGAGGAGAACTTTACACGCGGCGTTCAAAGCCCCGCGCGCGCGCGCGCCTCCGTGATTAGCCGATAAGTAGAAACGATTTCTCGGGGGGGTAATTTAACGACTCATAACGATTGCCCGCCTCCGAACGTTCTTGGAATATGAAGGCCGTTACCACCACCATCGCAATATCTTTTGACTCATGTCACATGTATGTGTCATCTCTCATGTATAGATAAATATACCGATGTATGCGCCGATTAGGGGCAGGCCGAATCGGCGTGCCACGCTCATAGGATTTAGGCAATGAGCAGCTAGACTATGCCAGCAGAGAAGTGGGAATATAAAAGCCGCACAACGGAACCATATGAAACGAATGATGACAGGCCGATTCGCGATTGTGGCGTGGCATACACTTTATCTCTCTCTCTCTCTCTCTCTCTCTCTCTCTCTCTCTCTCTGTCTCTCCGTCTCTCTTTATCCCTCGTGGGAACTCAAATCATTATCCTATAACTGTGTATGTACTAGGCTAATGCTTCGGAGGACTTGAAAGCCCTCATTACGTTTTAATTCGATTCAAATCGTCGAGTTTATTCCTTTTCCGATATCCTTTCGTGCCTCATGTCTTTTTATTTCGACGATGGCTGACAAACTCAATTATTACAAGCAGTTGCTTTTGATTTCAACCCGGGAATAAAATAAAATACTTTTTTCTTTCTTTTATTATGTCAATGAAAGACTATGAGATTATTATACTTTTTTTTTTAAGACTTAATCAAAAGTTAATAAAATACACTTGCACCATCGTTTTAATCGCTGGAACGATGATGGATTTTTTAAATCACAATTATCGATCGAGGGCCAGCATTTTCGAGATTTCCCTGGCAAAAGGAATATGGCGATAAATAGTTTCGCAAGATTTTTTCGGGCTTTGGGTTTTGTATGTTTTTTTTTTTTTTTTTTTTTTTTTTTCATTACTGGTAGAGTCGTTATTGAAAAAAAAAAAAAAAAGTGCGATGAAAACGACGAGACTAGAGGCGCCTGAGACGTAGCCATGTGGCGCCAAACGAAAATCTGCGAGTCACGAGGGAAACGACGAAACATCGAAAAGATCGGAGGCGCCGAATACTATCTGGAGGGTCACTAATTTTCGTACACGATTCCGTAACTCGATTATAATAAATAAATGAATCAATAAATAAATGAATAAATAAATAAATAAATAAATGAATGAATAAATGAATGAATAAATAAATAAATAAATGAATGAATAAATAAATAAATAAATAAATAAATAAATAAAAACAAAATATCTGGAACGCTAATCGAAAAAATATATAAATGAAGTTGAAAATTTGAAAAACTTGTATCATTATCGTTAACAATGTATTTAATTGTACGGCTTTCCGAACTGTTGAAACGTCGATTGAATCGTTCTTGGTTATTACGGGTTTCTCTCGCTGGTTGGCCATCTCACGTTTATTGACAGCATAATTATACGAATCGCGGAAAGCGTGGAGTCGGCGCGCGCGCTCTCGAGCTCGCCTGGCTCTCGATTCCACCATGGTACATACAAGTACGTTAATTAATAAGTTCTCGAGATATTTCCTCGCTGAAGCGCCCTTATTAACGATTTGCTTTTGTCCATGGTCCATGGGCCATGGTCCATGTCCATATATCTCGGGCTGCGGCAAGTTTGACCTGATACGTAAGCGTGGGTATTGCGAGTCACGTCATTGAGAGCAGCCCAGAACAGCCCTGACGCGAGGAGCTTTGTAATTAAGACTCGTGTATTCGAGTACATTTCGTTAACTCCGCGCCCGCCGGATTATTAAGGAACAAGCGAGACAAAGAAAACAAAAAAATTGACTACGTCCGATCCGCAATAATTTCGATTTTGTAACTATTTTCAGCCATGATAAATATCAGGAGAGAGAATTCAACGAGACTCTCGTTGAGGAAAAATCATGAAACCAATAATCTGATTAATGAAATTTTATTGGAGAAATAGAAGCTTCGTGGTTCGATTGGCGAACGGCTTCTTTTACCGTGCGAGAAATGAGGGGCTGACGTTGAGATTTTTCACCGAGTCACCGGGTGATCCTGGCGCCAAGGATTCGTCGCTCATATTTTCTTGCCCACAAACCATCACAACCGTACAAAGTTCAAGGGAGAAAAAAAAAGTTGAGCCCCTTTCTCATTTTCTCTGCGATTACCTGGGCAGTTAGGACGCAAGAGCTTCAAAGCTTAACAAAAATCTTCCCACGTATACTGAGAAAAAATAATATCCGGAACCGAGAAAAATTCGAATGATCCGCCTTTTCCTCGTCGTATTTTCAGGCTATTCTTCACTATTGTTTTATTCTCAAAATGGAAAAATAGATCTCGTGAAAGTTTGCGAGTTAATCTCGTGCTCCGAAAAAGCATTCGCTCGTCAACATGAATCATTTTAACATAAAGAGACGGCTATCTATCTAATCAATAATATTTTTTAACCCAATTAAATTACATTTATTCGCGTCTCTCTTGGGAAAATATTTAAATGTATAAATTTTTTTTAAACGTCAGAAAAAAGAGATTAAACGCGATATAAGTGTGAGGCACGGGTACTTATCATCTATATACAGCATGTTCGTTGTATATATATATATATATATATATATGCCTACGAATAAAAGAGAAGCGGATCTTTAAAGGCGCTCGTCGAGGGATCTCATCGTTTAACCTTTTAAACGAGAAGCCTTTGGTCGAACGCCGCGATTTCCATTCACGAATTCGCCACGGACACCACCGGCCAACAAAAGAAGTAAAAATCGCTTCGGACACGCTCACCCGGCGCCTCATTCACGTTCCGTGGATCGTTTTGAAGAGCTTTTGTCGTATTCACTGTGTATAGACCGATCCCTCCCACTTGCAACCATGATTTTGCTACTCGCATCCTACCCACAAATTGACTCTGCAACGTTTCTCAAAGCCTTATGGGTCTCTTGCCAATCGTTAATAAAAAAATAAAAAAATTCCTACCAATTTGCCGAAAAAGAGAAAAAATTTTCAATCAACGTAAACGTCACGATGGAATTTTCGGAATTATTATACAGATCAAACTCCCAATCTCTAGGCTCTGGTACATTACAATATCTTGCAATTTTTTATCCTCGTCGCGCACGATCCTCAATCGATAATTATTAGCGACGGTCGTACTGGCATATAACAGTTCAAAAGGTGAAAAAAAAAAAAAAAGAAAAAAATCGCGACGTACCTTCGATTCTGATACCACGTTTTGACTTGCGTGTCGGTCAATTGAAGCTTCGCCGCGAGTTCCATTCTGTCCTGTACGCTCAGATACTTTTGCCTCTCAAAGCTCTTCTCGAGCGTCTGCAACTGATTATCGGTGAATGCCGTTCGTGCTTTTCGCTGTTTTTTGCTCTGTGGCGAGCTCAACGAGCCCGATGACGATTCTTTGGGATCGTCTTCCTTGCCACCTATAACGAACATAAAACAAAAAAAATTCAAGTTAAAAATCGATCAATAGCGTATCAAGGATTCATAGATTTCGTATCTACGTTCGTATTATTAATTTTTGACCCTCCTGAAAAAAATTCAAACACGATATACACGTATATATATCGTGTTTGAAGTTATATATATTGAAGGTATATATATATATATATATATCTCGGGGGACGATCGTACGCCTTTTGTTTCAGTTACATACGAATCGATGGCCAGTGCGCGACGAGGAAATGGGATTTTTGCGACCCATACCTTTTGTATATAGATATAGACGGGACGTGGCACCCCCGCTGATGCTCAGCCCGGGTCTCTCTCCGCATTCGCGATTCTTTTGTTCCTCGGTCGCGCCCCCGCGAGCACCCCCGTGAGACGCGATTGGCTGCTGTACGATTGAAACAGCACGCAGACGCGGCCGCAAATTATCCCCTCCCCGTTCCTCTCGCTTTTCTTCTCCCTTATGGAGAGAAAGGGAGGCTGCGCGCCCCAGGGGTGGAAATCCGAGCAAGGAAACCGATTACAGGACACTCATCCCCACTCTGTGACCTTTTCTCATCTCGGACGATGCTCAATTTATTTTATCGATAGAAAATTCCTCATTTGAAAAACTCACCCCCTTGAGTGCCAGCCATTCTTTTCTGTTACATTACTTTAAATTTCTTAAATAGCACTTAACATCCAATCAATATTTATTGCACGGATTAGCGTTGACCAGGTTAAAGGTTAAAAAATTCGTTCACGCTGAACAAATTAAAATCTGCGCAGCCATAAAACAAAGCGCTCTCTCTATCGTTTGTTCATCCCCTGAATCGAAAGATCCTAAGAGGCATCGACATGTGATTTTCCCGAGGGAAAATTTTCGCGAGGGTCGCGACGCAGACTCTTATATTGGTCCTAAAAGATCCGTTGTCGCAAGTTCATCGATTGGAACGAGGAAGGGGTGGTTCTCGGATGCTCGAATTCTCTCAGATATACGAGGGCTGCAGGGAGGGATGAACGTGCGCATGGGGGTTGTTGATATATATATATATAAATCTCCTGCATCTTGTTTGTACTTTTGTGCTTATGTGCAAAGGTATGTATAAATATGCTGTATACATACACAGACTGCACGTTTCCTATGTGTGGTCCTATGTATGGTACGCGTAGGTGAATGAGCATGAGAGGGTGAGCGGATAGAGCTCGTGAGATTGAGTTAACTCGGTCGAAAGCGCGGCTCTTAGTCCCCGTTTGATCGGCCAGATTCGCTTGAACGATTCGGCCCTCTCTCGCTATCTCATTTCTCGTCTTTGACTATATATATATCTAAGTGCCTCCTCTCACTCCTCCCTCCCCTTTCCTCTCACCATCTCGTAACAAAATGGCCGTGAGCAGCGTCTCGCGACGAGCTCCCTCAGGAGAGGGATACCCTATGTGTGTGTCTTGCGACATTTCCGAGAAAATGATCTATATATATATATATATATATATTGCAAGGAAAAGCACGGTCCGTGTACATAGAGAGAAAAGTATATAAGAAAGAAAAGCTCGTTTGTGTGGGCTTTTGCTGCATTTACCAGTACGATGGCAGAAGAGAAATTGCTCGCGTTGTGCTGAATCTCTTGGAAAAGTTCAGAAAATAGTGAAACGACGCTTAGCGAGTTGGTTGACAGAAATATATATATATGTTTATGGGCTATGTACATCGGCAAGTATATCATCCAGCTCTGTTTGAAAATCCTATAAAACGTAAAAGATAAAAGAGAGAAAAGCGTAGCATTCAATCTATACTGAGGAACGAGGACTAAGCAGGCGGATCTTAGTTGGTATAAAAGAAGCGAAAAAGAGCGATCCGGAGGATGGAGAGAAGATGATGGACCGAGGAATGTAGTAAATTCTGTGTAGGCGAAAACGGCGAATTTATGGTATGGATAGATCCACGTGTGTGTGTTTGCGAACGTAAAAGTGGATGAGAGATAGCGAGGGTGGAGGAACGAACGGAGGTCAGAAAAGTAAATTTATTATGTGATACACTTAGAGAAAAGTCCCTGATGTGACGTGCAGAGGTACGAACATACCGGGAAGGCAGTTGTGAAGGAGCTGAGAAAAGGTGTGGAGGAGATGGTCGTGTGAGAGAGAGAGAGAGAGATAGATAGATAGAGAGAGAGAGAGAGAATGAGTTCTCTTTTTGAGACACTTCCAAGACGTTAGCCAGAACTTTTTCCCCGAGAGTTTTTCACCGGCTTCGCGCAAAGTAACTTGAGAACGTTCTTTTCCCATCTTCTCTCTTTACAGTCTTTTCTCTTTCTATACGTTTCACTTCACCAACCTCTCTGGTGCACGTTTCCTCCTGTGAGCTTCTGAAAACTCCCGGACGAATAAGTCTCTGTGTAGGTTTATACTTTGGACATCTTTCCCTCTCTACGTGTTTTCGCCAAGGTAACTTTTTACCCTGAGCGGATATGCGAGATTAACAAGTTCCGCCCATTTACGTTGAGTCAACAGTACATAGAATTCTACGCGAATTTTGTGCTCCTAAAATTGTTGGGGTACAAAAATTAATGAACTTTTTAAACTTTGTGACAAAAAGTTTTTTTTTAAGCTCGACAAATCTTGAAATTATTTTGGCATTTTTTGCCAGACTCAATTAAAACATGGTTGGCTTTTCTTCCACCATCTTTTCTAGTGAAAAATATTTTTTACTCCATCTTTACGATGTATTCTTTATAGACTCGTAACAATGTCATACGATATAATTTAAAAAAAAAAAAAAAAAAAACGTTTCATCATTTCGACTGTCGCGTGACTTGAACGGTATGTCAAGCTCGCGTAATGACCGGATGTCGCGTTGAGAGATGCAACCGCATTATTGGCATTGAAGAGAAAAAATCAGTTGTATTTATTATGAAGCATAAATTACAACTAGGTGGATACGTGCTCGGTTTTTTTTTTTTTTTTTTTTTTTTTTCATTATTCTCGTCTTCCTTGTCGTCCCGTCATCTCTTGAACGCGTTCTTGACAAGCCGACGGGCTTTCGTCGTGGTCAACAGCTCACGTTGACGATACGTGGATAATACACGCAAACACACGTAATTCTTCTCGCGTGTCGAGCAGAATATAATGTCAAGTTTTTGTGAGGCAATAAAAGTGTGATTATCGGGATGTTGATCGAGCTATTATGAGCCATTACGATTGAGCTAGACGATCACATCGAACCTTCGACATAACACTAGCATTTACTCAAACTTTTTTCGTTATTTAAATAAACAAAATTCATTCAAATATAGAAATTAGGAGTATGTGAGATCGTTTTTTTACATCGCGTTTTTTTACATCGCATATGTAACAAAAATTTCTCGCATACTATTGAGTTTTGATTTCACGCATACCACAATATATTTTCACCCATAAATAATTTCCCCGTGAGATATAAATCCATCTATATAAATTTTACTCCAGTAGTTTAGTTATCACTTCCGGTTCTGTTCACTCAACATCAGCTGAGTTCTCGCTTTTTTTTATAACGAGAAATAAAATAACCAGGTGTATTTTCGTTATGACGCGAACGTTGTGGCAATGCTGCATCCGTTCCCGCGGATCTAGACTGTATAGGACACATCAGAGTGCATCATGGGAGTTGCTATATCGTACGATGTTTATATATATATAGGCATTCCTGTGGATTGCTGGCTCAATTGCAACTCACACTGTTGTTTACCGAGATATCTGTGTGAGTGTCTGTGTGTTGGCTTGTACAAGTAATAAGCGCCCTCTCTCTCTCTCATACATCGTAAAAATGAAAAATATAAAACTTTCCCCAAAGCGCTTGGCTTTGGTTTTATGAGGTTCGGAGATGGTGTGTCATGGCGCAGTATTTTCTCCACATCCCTTCTCAGTTTCTCGCTTCTATTCCTTCTGCCCTTCTCATAATCACTCTGTACTCTATATATATATATATATGTGTGTGTGTGCGCGTGCGTGCACGCGTGTGTGTATGGTTGTGCGTGTTCTCAATCTTCTGTACCATTATGGTAGTTCGTTCCATTGTATCTTCCCAACATTGCCATTTTATTTGCTTATATTGCTCAATTTCAGTCTTCACGACGAGAGAAAGAGAGAGCACTAGCTCGTACATCGGTCTATAGACCAATACAAATTTCGGGCAATCGTATAGCTGGATGTTCTATGTACGAGTTACGTGCTCGAGAATTGTGCAAGCAAAAATCATTTATTTTGCGAAATTTATATGTGTATTGAGGATTATGCAATGACATGACAACTGATACGTGCGAGACTCAACCAAACGAGTTTTCATTCAATGAAAAAAAAAAAAAAAAAAAAACCATAATTACTTCCACCATCGATGAATATAATACATTTGTGGGCCTCATGGAGGGATACTGGGCAGCCTCGTGAGTCGTCACCTGTATCGGGTGACAGGTACGATAATTGATGCTTTAGGAAAAACAAATCGATTAGATACCATTTCTAGGTACTTGCATAATTTTTAATCAAAATTCTTTTCAATCGACATTTTTAATATTGATATAGTAATTTTCATTAATTACCATTAACGTTAATTAATTAGCTAATTATTACTATATCGATTATGGGAACTCTGTAGTTTGATTTTTATTTATTTTATTTTATTATTATTCTCTCCTGTGGCCCTAAATTTCCAGTGGAAATGGAACAGAATTGTCCGAGCTAATTTTTTTCTCGGTAGTTTATGCTTTTATGTATTATACATTCGAGTCACATATTTACCGGGGTCACGAGGTTTCGTGTTTTACACGATTTGGCTCATATTATATATACGATACTATTGCTAGGAGCACCCGAAAAAGTTAACGCGCAAAAAACGAGCATTGTAACAGGAAGGGGACCATGAGGGTGCGAATGATGCTGTGATCAGCTCTACATGCGCAACGCCCCTCCACTCAATGAGTTCTCCCCCTCTCCCTCCTCTCTCTCTCTCTCTCTCTCTCTCTCTCTCTCTCTCTCTCTCTCTCTCTCTCTCTCTCTCTCTCTCTCGTATTATACGAGCACACACAGTAGGGCAACCCAGCAAGCCAAAGCAAAAGGGCGGTGGCCCCTGTGGACCACAATCTGACCCCTGCGTATTGTGTTACCGGGCCTCGTCACCTTTCGGAGTTACGAAAAAGAAAATAGGAAAATAAAAGAAAAATAAATAGAGCGAGGATATAATATTATGATCCGATTTTTTAAGGCCCAAACGCCTAATCTATTTTCTACAGACCCGAGAGAGTACGAGTATACATATATAAAGGAAACTGATACAACAAATCGTCAAACGATTATTACAAGGGTCAGTCGTTCAAATTAGCCAAGTCAGTGGGAAAAAAAATACCAAAATAATCATTACAAAATTTCTTCTTACGATTTTCTTCTCATTTGAACTATCTTGTGGCATTCAGCAATTTATACGATCACATAACAGCAGCCCAATGACCATTCTGCTGGTCGTCTTGCGAAACTTAATAAGCTTGTTGAGAAAAACGAAAAAAAAAGTTGCAATCGCTCAAGAATCACCGGCGTCATATCAAATTATTGGTATATCGCTTATATACCGGTCACACGAGGTGCGATATTACCTTCGTTTACACACATACGAGCGATGGACGGAAGCCAGAGGGTGTAATATGGCTGCGAGAAGTATCGTTCTCGAATTTCCAGACGCAAGCTCGACATTCCAGACGACAAAAGTATCAGAATGCCTTACATTATATACACTCGTATATACATATATATATATATCTATATGTATATAGATAGGATACAAGTCCAGAATAGTTGGAACACCTGTGCAAAAATTACACAACCGTCTCGTCTCACCTCACTAGCAGCCCTTTGCAAAAAATTACTCTACACGCACACATTGACTGAAAGAGGGAGGAAAAATGAGCATATATGGTCACACCCTCACACTCTGAACTAGTATGTAAAACATCGAGTAAGAATCCGTGTGGAAATAATTATGCAAGAAGCCAAAACTAAAAGAGCCCTTCGAATAAAAGATCTCAAAAGGAGTCTCGAAGACTTGTACACTGTAAAAGAGTCTTGGACACGATCTTTCTCCCCCCCACCCCCACCCCCTCTCTCCTTCGTGTGTAAACCTTCTGGACGGGAAACTAGAGACACGCCTTTTTGATACCGAGTGCGAGAGTTCGCGGCATCGGTTTGCTGTGGTCACGCGAAAGCTGTGTTAGCGAGTCGCCAAGTGGCCCGCACAACGTTTTACGTGTACATATATATATATATATATACACATGCTATGTATACATATACCGAAATATATATGCGGATTGCTCATAGTTTGGACTTGTATGCACATTGCATTGGATAGTTTTGTACATAGGCCTTTCATTCGCTACCACATATTATATATATATATATATATATATATATATATATATATATATATATATATATATATATTTACTCACAGAGTTACCCCTTTTGCTACTCTCGCATGTGAAATTTCTCCTTCTCGTTCTAATCTGCCTTTCACTGCGCACTTTTCGTCTCTCTCTCTCTCTCTCTTTCTCTCCCTCTCCCTCTCTCTCTCTCGCTCTGTCTCTGTGTATGAAGAGAGACTCTCTGAACCACGCGCGTCGGTTCGTGGCGTCGGGTCGCATGCTAATTGCGCGTGTACGCGCTTCTCTCCCTTATATACTCCAATATATATATATATATATATATGCACCACGCACATGTGTGTGTGTATGTGTGCACTGCACAGGCAATCTCGGTACAGGGTGAACGAGCTGCAACGCACACGATCGTCACAGAGCTCGAACGTAACTGGCGTCGGACGGTCGCCATCATCGACAAATTTATACCCCCTTTAATGATGGCAATAGACACTGTCAAATCGCTTTGGCAAGTAATTGCAATGTATAGTTGAACGCATCGAGAGAAATGTCCATACACGTGGACATATTGATGAGTTATACTCCTGATGTACATATGCAAAGGAGGAGGAGGAGGAGGATGAGGAACATTTCGAGCTTTGTTTCCCTAAATCTGCTTGCCCTAATCTTCAATTAAATATAAATTTTTTCATTCGCTAGAGATTCGATACATTGAAAGAAGATTCGTAATTGTGACATCGAGTGATCGCTTTTCCAATAAAGCATCAATTTATTATTTTTAATTAAATGAAAATCTATGAACTGATGTACATATGCAAAGGAGGAGGATGAGGATCATTTCGAGCTTTGTTTCCCTAAATCTGCTTGCCCTAATCTTCAATTAAATAGAAATTTTTTCATTCGCTACAGATTCGATACATTGAAAGAAAATTCGTAATTGTGACATCGAGTGATCGCTTTTCCAATTAAGCATCAATTTATTATTTTTAATTAAATGAAAATCTATGAACTCTCGACATGTATATATTGATCGATATTTTGAGGGCATCTCCAGGTTTTCAAAGCTTTAAAAAAATCATATCAGGGTTACTTGTCAAAGTGTCTATCATATTATGCAACAGTCGATAAAATTAAGTGTTTGGCACTTTTTTAAAAAAATAAAAATTGAATTGTGGGCAAAAATATTTGAGAGAAATGAAATTTTGGGCTGCGCGTCAAATGACCCATAGGGCACAGACAGAGGGTCAACTATACTATACTTGATATATACTATACTATATATATAGTATAGTATATATATAGTAGATATATACTATACTATACTATACTTGATTGCTTCAACTATACGTTTAAATTTTATTTAAATTTTTAATATTATATCTCATCTTTTCCTGCCACCTTGAACGCTTTTTGATGGCCCAAACGCTCCGGCCCCCCTTTTTTCAATCTTTTCCAAGCAAATACTCGCAAAGTCGAGAATTATAGGCTTTTGCGGGGTCAAGCTAGTGTTCTGCTTGCATTCACGAACGAACGGTTAGAATGCACGGTCGTTAGAGTGTCTCTCACCTCTCGCTGTAAGAGAGAAAGAGACAGCGAGACGGAGGGAGAGAGAGAGCGAGAGAGAGAGAGAGACCAAGGGGCAAAGCAGGTTAAGAGGCTTTTGCACCAGCGAGAATCTTGTTACGTGGGCGTTGAAAGCCAACCGTACGAATCCCGACGACTACGGTAACGAAAGCGTCGATGACATCGAAGTACATGTCTTCTCTCTCTCTCTCTCTATATATATATATATATATATCTCTCTCCCTCTCTCTCCCTCTCTCTCTCTCTTTATATCTATCTTTCTCCCTCGTTTATACACATCCTTTGCACACTTTGTGAGAAACCGTGCACATTGTGCATTGGTGCATCGATGTCTGTGTGGCACAGACAGGATTCAAAGTACACACTCAACACTCTCTGACCGAGCTAATCTCTATCGCGCCCCCGTGCGAAAGCACGAGCGGTGTTTGCTATCAGCGTATTATGGACACCGGCGTGTTTGCCCGAGTGTTAGATCGTACATACAGCTATGTATATATATATATATATTGTACAAAATCCGTGTGTGCTCGAGAACACCAGTCGCTTGCAATTATTAAGGGTGACACTGACTCTTCGACTGATTCCCCGACTTGTTTGCTCGAAATTTCCTACATACATATATATATATATATATATCCATTGTCTGTGTAATTCACTTACTAGTGCCCTGCTATGGAGGGGTCACAAAAAAGGGCCCATAACAAATAGAAAACTCGTGCAAAAGTCAGACTACTCTTTTTTTTTTTTTTTTTTTGCTAAGCGCTTCAATTTTCTCCTTCTCTCGCTCTCTGTCTTCGTCTTTTAGTCGTCTTGACTTCTATGCACGAAAAATTAATCCGCATCTCCAAGTGAGAAAATTGTGTCGTCAAAATTCTGACAGCCGCGACGAGGACTCTCGTCTTTTTATCTCACTCTTTTCATCATTCTTTGGCTCTAGCTCTCGTATATATATATATATATAGAGAGAGAGAGAGAGAGATCTCATATACATAGAGAGATGCTGTCGTAAAGAATTTTGCGACAGCAGTCACGTCGTTTTGCCGAGTACAATTCTAATCCGTGCCAAGATCAAAACGGTTGCCAATCATTTCCGGTTCTTGGATTAGCAGCCCAAGAGAGGTTTGCGCGCGAGGACAAGCGTCCCGTCGAGTTCGCTGAGAAGTCAGAGAGCCGTATGAGTTGACGTGTCTCATCTCAAAGCTGGTGTTCGCGCGTCGTTCGCGCATTAACCCTCGTTGGCGTTGCTCGTTTTCACCCTTGGGCGTGAAACTCGGTCGCAATGAGGAGGGCTCTCTGGTGATTCTGATGTGTTGGAAACGACAATACTATAACCGTCGAGCCAGCGGTAAGCGGATTAACGCGTATAGAAATGCGAAAATGACGAGAGATTCGTGTATATACATATATATATACATATATATAGATATATATATATATATATATATATTACAAACACGCGACCGGTATGCAACAAAGAGAAAAAAAAAGTGAACATCGAGAGCCTTTCGTACACACACCGGACGAATCGAGATATTTCACGCTTTCTCGATTCTCCTTTTGACATCATGCAGACCTCCCCCCCGCTTTTGGTTCGATTATATCGTCTCGACATCTCTCGTTATTTCAACATGCCGAGGAATTACTTTTGGACACGCTTCCGTTTCCTACAATTTTTTTCCTATTTCAATAATGCCAACAATTTTCATCACGCACGGAGATCAATAAAAAAAATCCATAAATGGTCCGTTGACAAATGATTGAAAATGTCCACATGACATTTCCAAATGAATTCATTTGTCATTATATCGTCTACGAGAATAATTATATTTGAATGAATAAAAAAAAAAAAGTAATTTTTTTTTTTCGTAAATAAGTACGTATATGTGTATATACATATGTGTATGTAAAATGGAGATTATAGCAGCGTGATTGACACGCTTACGCTATATACCGTGACAATTATTTTCGCGTTTGACTCGTAGGTGCCTTTTCTCCACCCTAATCAACGCTCGTTAATTCTTTATCCGGCTGAGTGCCGGCAAAGCCAGGAGGGAGGGTGGAGGGACGAGCAATCGAGAGGGTAGTATACACGAGGACGATTAGGCATGCGGTTAAGCGTGGACACGATAACACGTAATACACTGTGTGAGCTCTTATTGGTGGTTTCCGCGCATACGCCACGAGTTTGCAAACGAGTCAGAAATTTGTTTTATTAGATAAAAGGCCAAAGCGGAGACGATACATGAGTGAATCAATCATACATAGCTTTACGCTTTTTTTTTTTTTTATCTATTAGGCATGAGTTATATACTTTCTATAACTACGGGCGATGATAATTCATTTTACGTAGCTTCAATCGGTGTCCGGACCGTCGACATATGGGATATAAATCATGTAAAGCAAAGGAAGAAGGTTGACGATACAGCGACAGCGAAAATAATAATGAAAGTGACGTCGTAACAGGAAAAAAAAAAAAAAAAACTTTAAATATACGAAAATTCAAGTCTGACTTTCATATTTTTCTTTTACATTCTGTTAGATTTTAATGAATGAGGATGCATTTTTTTTTTCGTTGAAAAATACTCTCGCGAATAATTTTGTTGAGTGATTTTTTAAATTGTAGTATGCCCGATATTTCTCGATGCTTATCATTAAGCGGAGCTTTTCACGGTTACATATATGATGTCGAAAAATTTAGAATTTTTATATTGTTACTATTTTGGATAAAAGTGAAGCATCATTTATAACAAATTATATTTACACAAATATTGCAATAATTGGATGTTTCACATCATCGTAAATCTCCATAATCCATTGCGCCATCGACATTTATTTCTCATCGTTTTTTTTTTCATTCGAAAGATATTTCTTTAATATTTTACGTCAGAATCACCAGGTTCCTCTTCCTGGAGACGTTTTTTTTTCTCCTATAAACTATTAGTCCTAAAAGCAATCTCTGTGTGCCAGGATCACTGAATCCCGCGGAGTCTCTGTAATTACGTTGAAGCCGAATTAACCGTCTTTCTTGGATCTCGATGATGCTGGACTCCATCGCGTTTATAATAATATAAACGTCGCGTTTCCGTTTGTGATATTCTTCCGCTCGGGGCTGTCGCAGAGATCCACTTGTGTCTTGGTATAGTAATATTTATGAGAATATATGCGGCAGAGATTGTTTTGTTGGTAAAATAACCGAAGAAGGAAGTTGGTCGCGTAGATGAGGGGAGAAACAAGCCGGTGGAAAATAAGACGGATGGCGTGGGCGCCTCGAGGTATTAACGCCGCCGCGCGCCTACCTCACGCACCGCGCGGACAGGTAGTGTACATATATATATATGTGTGTGTGTGTGTGTGTGTGTGTGTGTGGCACCTCAGGTATGGCTCAGAGTTTAGTATAGTAAAGCTGTATGAATGAAACAAATGAGGGTACATAATTAAAGCGTCCATGTGCGTCGAGGTCCAATTTGGAACCATTAAAATCCCTAAACGCTGTCCGACAAGAGGCCCCTCTCTCTCTCTCTCTCGCTCTCTCTCTTCTCTTACGCGGCTCTGTTTTATCTCCGAAAATATCTCTGATTCATCTGAAAGGAAGATGAAGTAGACAAAGAAGAAGAAGAAAAAGAAATAGTGTACAAGGAGATAGAGATGGACGAGCCGAGAACGCCTGGCGCCCCGGAAACTTGATGGCGTCGGGAATCCGTCGCTCTCTCGGCACGACCTAACCTCGGTGACATCCGGCCTATGGGTTCACTACAATCTTTAATGCACTCCTTGACACCTTTTGGTGCAATAAGCCATAATCTTATCTTTGGGTGAATGCCATCAGGATATGCAAAAATTTGAAAATTATCATCTGCAGGTTCAACTGTCAAGTTTTGACAAATTTTTTTTTTTGGTCACAGCAAGCGTAGAATGAAAAGCTATTAAAAAAATAAGTTGAATTTTTAATTTCAATGTATAGGCGACAGAAACTGAACACTATCACTCTATCAAAGATGGCTGATCTCCCTAACCCAAAGGAGTCTCTCATTACCGCAAAGTGTTCTCGAAAAAATTCTTTCATGAACTCTGTGCTATCCGTTTATAAATCTCCTCGCTGAACGAACCAACTGCCATGATGGCCACAATCCCCCCCAAAAAAAAAAAAAAAAAATGGTAACTCACCGTTGGACGATACGGATGCGCCATCGTGATGACTAGCGTCGCTGTCATCGTCGTGTTTGCGCTTGTGGGCCTGTCTCGATTGATGCCTCACACTGAGATCCCGGGGTCCCGATGTTGGACTTCCTGGTGGTTCTTGGCTCGTGGGACTCGATGCATCGGCGAGAATATCGGTTATCATGAAACGCGATCTGTGGGGCATCGTCGTAGCTGCCTCACCACCACCACCACCACCGATAACACGTTCAACGATACTGTGACCATGACTATGGATCATGTTATTATTGTTATTGCTGGTGCTAATTGTGTGATTTCTCGAATCAAGACCATTTGCCAAACGTTCGAGACCGCTGTTACGGCCATTGTCGAGAGCTGGTTGTTGATGATGCTGATGATGATGATGTTGCTCGAGACGATGAGCCTCGAGGCCGGACATTCTGCTCAGATTCAAGCCGTTACGGGCTTCCGGCACTGTTATGCCACTCAGGGCAGCCGCGTGGTGATTCTGATGATGGACCGTCATCACTGAAGGTCGTTCGGGACTACGGGCCCCTGAGGGTGCCTCCGTCGCAACCCCAGGACTAACACGATATCTGGGAGACAGAATTTTGCCGACGGTTGACACGACGGGACCGTCGCACTCTGAAGCAAGCCACACCGAAATCACTTTGATAATCTTCTTTTAAATTTTTATAATATACATGTGTGTGTGTGTGTGTGTGGTGTCTGTGTGTGTATGTATGTATACCGTGTATATTATACTATACGCGGGTCAATTATGGAACTTACGAAGGTGTAACGAAAGTAATTTCCTCTATTTCTTTATTTCATTCCCTCTTCACTCAAAACATGAGTGGAATAATGTTCTATCACTTATTTCACTGTTGCACACTTAAATATCATTGCTGAATGAATATAATTGCCAACGCAATGTTTCTCTTTCCCTTTTCGCTCTTTCTCTACCTCCGTCGTCCTTGACGTGTGCGGATTTTTTTGATTTTTTTCCCTCCACTCGTGTGTTAAGTACAAGGGTGAAGAATCCTTGCCACCTTGCACTTGATCGCGCGTCGCTGCTCGAACGATTCTTGATGTACTCTCGTTGCTGCTCCTCCCGCGGCGCAATTAGGGAGGCCGCGCTCAGTTCCTTGGTTAATTGCTAATTGGCCACTTAACATAATTGCCGCGCACAGAAGCCCTCCCGCCGGCCATTTCCGCTTTCCTTTATCTATTTCTTTCTCTCCCTTTCTTTCGTTCTATGTACTCGCACAATCTCAAAATTTCTTGTTTTAATTTAATTAAAATATACAAGAATTCACGACCCTTGACCCCCTTGACTCCCTTGAGTCGTCGTTTTCTTCACCTCTTATTTTCTCCTTGGATGATACAATTTTTATTCGTACTGCACATTCCTCTGTACTTTTTGATTGTAGCACGCGAGTTTTCATAGGTTTTAGCTCCCACTTTGCACTTTTAAATTATCTCCTTTATCGTTTTGAGGGTCGGTGATCGGATTTGCTACCAGCTAGTTTGCTGCTCGCTCGCGCACCGTCAACTACTTGCAGCTCATATCAAACTACCACTTTATGTATATATATACATATATATATATATATATCTCGCACGCCTTCCTTATACCGAGGTAACGAAGGTAAACGGGTTGGTGCGAACGCGCACGCGTGGGACTCTAATCGACGCGATTACTTTCAATCTGGTTACGCGATGTGTTCGCCAGAAGCTCATTAACTCGCTCGATCTTTAACCATCACGATCCTTGAAGAATCGCTAAGAAAAAGATCGAAGAAAATAATGAAAAAAAAAAAAAACAACGAGCTATATCTTTTAATTAATCTGTTTCCCCCCGTCCTTCTCCTTTAACACCAAATCACCAATTCTTTGTGGTGCACTCTCGATGTGTAAAAAAAATCCTCGGATAATTTTTTTGTTTTTTTTTTTTTTCACACAGTTTCTTTTCACTCTTTTATATTTTTTATAACATCGATTGAAAATTAAATTCCCGTTATCACTCGATAAATCACAAGTCTATTTAGGAAAACAAATGTTCCCTCGAAGCACAATCGTGGCAGTGAAAAAAAAAAAAAAATGTTTCAATGTTCACTTTTGGAGATGAAACTCGATGATTTTTTAACGAAATATTGTGGTGAGAGCACGTGGGGTTACGAGGTCGGCTGTCCAAATGAGGATAATCCTTTTGGTTTTTGTGACGAGGAGTTTGATTCTCGACTCTATCACATCCGGCGAAAATTTTACGAAGATGAATTCGACGTTTACGAGATGATTTTAAAAGCCAGCACAGCAAAGGATCGTCCAGAACGAAGAATGAACGACGAGCATGCGAACGTGTGGATCGAGGAGCCACGACTGAACCAAGCAAGGAGAGAGGAGCCTGTCATTCCACGGTGGAGGGTCCTGTGGGTGCACGTCGGTCGGCCATATCGGAGCCCGGGAACGCCCAGTAAATGCCCCACTTCCTTCTCGTAACAGCCAATCCACGTTTCACACTGTTAACCAATCGTCCAATCTCTTCACGTTTTCGTTACCTTCGTGCATCATCCACACCGCGATCTTCGACGAGGTAACGCCCAAGTAATTTCAAATGAGTTTCAAGCGGTAATACGATATAAAATTGTACTTAATATCTTTCGTTATATGCGGTCATAAGAGGTGCATCAAGCTCAAATCTATTACACAGAATCGATCTTTTTTTTTTCCCCCTCAAAACGGATCAAAAGTTTCCTTATTTTATAATTGGCTCGTTAATTTCATTCTCACTTATACAAATTCAACATCATGACGATAGAATTAAAATAAAAGATCATAAAGTTTAGTTAAATCAAAATTAAACTTTATTATACTGCTCAATAGTATTACTGGCCCAACCTGGTCCCAATTATTCGCTGCGAAACAGTCTTTGGGCTCATTTGCTTCAGCAGGGTTGAGGCCAAAGAGCAAACGAGATCTTGCTGAATGGCTCAGTGGAACGAGTTGAAGAGCGATGGGGAAATACTATATATATATATATATATATACGCAAATTTTTCACCCTATGGAATTAACGAATCACCGCACGAGCTCTCGTTCCAACGAATCCAGTCAAGACTTTTATTTTTCTCTCTCTCTCTCTTCATCCCCTCTTTAGCATCCACTTCTACCCCTGTGCTTTGACTGTGTATGGCATGATATCGTTAAGTTTTATATATACACCCGTTATAAAGAGCATCGAGTGTTTTGTATTCGATGCATATATGAATACTTCTGTTTTTATCGAAGTTTATTGCACAAGCTTTTATTATAGGATTTGTATCGAGCTGTTCCATTCTACTCCGTCATTCATTCCAGTTATTTTATATATATATATATAACTAACCCAAAATTCCCATATGTCATATCGATAAAACGACGTAATCGGACAAATTTTCACATTTGGGATAATTGTAGCGATGAAAAATTCACTGGAGCATTGAGAATCGTTGAACTGATTCAATGTGAACATCTGGAATAAAATGGCACATCGATGATTTCTGTTCGATATACGTCAAAGTCATTGGATGATTTTCAATCATTTTTCTAAGCTCTTTCTTCTATTTCCAAAGAGACGAAAATTTTACGACTGCAGGCCAGAGAGCTGGCGATGCAATTTTATTCACATGAGATGGCGAGACGATGAACGATTCGTCGACGCCTCGACGAAAATAATTAATCGATGGCATTACCGATTGTTCGAGGGTTACACGATGGGGTAGAAAAACCGTATGGAGGAGAGAAAATTGAATTTTGCATGCTGGACTTGGCAGGAACGAAGGATGTACGAAAATTAGGGGTGTTGTCATTTAATTTGGAGGGTTGAAGATACATACGTACTAAGTACATACCCTATGTGTATAGCATATTCGGCCTTATAGCTTACACGTGAAACTACATTAAAATTTTTCGTTGATACAAATCCAGAGTGCTCGATCCCAGATCACAATCTAAATATGTGAGATTTTTCCTTTTAGAATATTTTGAAGAATTTTCCTTAAATAGTCCAGTCATACCATCCCTTATACTGTTACTTATTCGACTAGATCTTGCTGAATGAATTTTATAACCGGTAATCTTTTTCGTTGATATAAATCCAGAGTGCTCGATCCCAGATCACAATCTAAATATGTGAGATTTTTCCTTTTAGAATATTTTGAAGAATTTTCCTTAAATAGTCCAGTCATACCATCCCTTATACTGTTACTTATTCGACTAGATCTTGCTGTATGAATTTTATAACCGGTAATCTTTTTCGTTGATACAAATCGAAAGGGCTCGATCCCAGATCACAATTGAAGAGTTTTCCTTAAATAGTCCAGTCATACCATCTCTCCCTTATACTGTTACTTATTCGACTAGATCTTGCTGTATGAATTTTATAACCGGTAATCTTGAAAAAGTCGTGTCAGCCACCACGTTGTCTATAGTCGTAAGTTGGCAGGAGGTGATGTTGGACTCGTGGCTCAGGGTGCATGACAAAACGTTGCGGTCATCAGTAACGAGCAGCCAGCATATAGCTGGTATAGAAAAGTACGAGGAGGATCTTGAGGGAGAAAAAAAGTTAACGGAGCTCGTAACGCGAGATCGCCAAGGCGTGACAGAGTCTTAGACACGTAAGAAAGTAACACGTATATATATATATATATATATATATATATATATATATATACTATCTGGACGATGTCTGAATTCGTTATCTATATATGGCAAATACACGTGTCTTTGCATTCATGTTTAAGTTTTCTCTCTCTTTTCAAAGTACCGCGCACAAGCTAAAGTTATATGGGGCATTACATGTCAACTCTAACCACGTTGGATCCTCTCGGATTTGGCTCATGCGATTGTTCCCATCATTGATACTAAGACTAAAATAGGCTCTGAGTTTTTTTTTAATAATGTTTTTGCCAAACCTTATTTTTTATTATTTTTTAAACTTAAATAAGAATCTTAACAAATGTGGAAAAAATCTCAAAAATCTGATATTGTATGTCGATTTTTTTTTCATAATTCGAAGAGAAATGATTTTATGATTTTTGGATACTTTGAGATTTTCCAAAATATGTACTTTTTTTTTATTTAGGCCTCAAAAGTAATAAATTAAGGGTTGGTGAAAAAATGTAGGGTCAGGCGTTGGTCCAGCTGACATGGAATGCCCTGTGTATTTAAGTGAAGGGACGTGTGTATTTTTCGCGCTTGCGTCTTCATGAAATATACATGAGTGAAAGAAGAAGGGGGCACTGCATTAGTGCGTAAATTTTTCCACCAGTCGTACCCTCCTTCTCGAAGGTGGCGAAATGAAAAGTTAAGACGGTATTTAAACACGCGTGCGAGCTTCTCTTCCTCTCTCTAACTCTCTCTCTCTCTCTCTCTAATCGCCCACCGATTAATTTCCATGAAACTCGATTTTTTTTCTCTCTCTCTCTCTCTCTGTCTCTCATTATGAATGTTTACGTACACTTTACACATGCTTTTTGGCTCTTTTTAAATTGACTCGTTCTAATTTTGTCGACCATGGTCTGAACTAATTAAACAGATAAGATAGATGGACCATTCTTGCCTTGACGGTCTTAAGAAATCTTCCATACACTCGGCTGCTTAATAGTTTTTCTCTTTATTTCGAAACTCATTTTATTTTTTGTGGATGTCCCAACCGCTTCAACACTTAGCCCAGTGTATTTTCAGTGGACTTGCTATTTTTTTAGATGCGTTCTATACGATCGAGATCGCAAAAAAAAAAACGCTCAAAAAAATTCTAGTGGTGTCAGCGGGATTGGAAATCAAGACAATCCGGAAAATAATCTCAAATGTCTACTGCTTTGCTCTGCTCGCTCGGCTTGTAACTAATTATTGAACCCATCTACCCATCAACCCTCTCTAATCGCCCACCCATTAATTTCCATGAAACTCGATTTTTTTCTCTCTCTCTCTCTCTGTCTCTCATTATGAATGTTTACGTAAACTTTGCACATGCTTGGCTCTTTTTAAATTGACTCGTTCTAATTTAGTCGACCATGGTCTGAACTAATTAATTAGATAAATCGATAAATAGATAATTAGCTAAAATCGTATAAGAGCTCTTACACGATTATATACAAAGTCAAGCCAGGATACGCCACAAACACAGCACTGACTACTTCGTGCATACACGGATCGAATAGTTAGAGTCATTTAAAGATCGAAGGGCTCCACGATAGATGCGAATAAGCCATTTTTAAGGAGCAGCCAAAAAGACTGTGCTAAAAATGTCAAAAATTAACGAGCCTTTAAAACGCTCATAAAAAATGGCAAATGATAACAAAATGCCGGTAGGCGGTTAGCACGGGAGGCAGACAGACAGAGAGAATCCTCTGTGCCCATACATGTTATGGACAAAAGTTCTCTTTGGGGGATGATTCTTTCTCATAAAAATCAAGGCAATCGACCCCGTTCTTGCTATATCTATATATATATATATATATATATATATATATAAATGTCGTATATAGAGTCTGCGAAGAAGCGGATGTGGTGAGGTTATAAGATGGAAGCAGGCGCAAAAGTGGCGACGACGGGAAAATACCATTTCGAATATCGTCGGTATCCGGTTACGATCCCACGTATGAAGACGTATAACCGGACGCGAGTACTTGGTCGACGAGAGTTTTCAGCTCATATTATCCTACATCATATATATATATATATATATATATATATATATAATAACTACATATACAGTATCATATACCGCGATCGTCGCGGGATTACACATGTGGACTGTAAACCATTTTTGGCTATACGCAGGAATAATAAAACAAAAAAAAAAACGTCTGAAAATTATATCCTGCTTTTCGAGTTGTTGGCGGATACTCTCTTTTTTCCGGAACGTTAACCTAAGGAATTTAATTTTTTTACGCTGTGTCCTTCGTCGCACCTGTATACGAGATGAACAATTAGAAACTCATGCTGGATTTAGGAAATTCAGTTGCTTCTCTCCTTGCTGAAAAAATTCTGCAAACATCACATTCAAGTTTCCGATACAAGATGTGTCTGATACAAGAATTCTACATCTTGCTCTATGCAAAAGAAAGAGA